>VFSX01000032.1:741663-744163 GCA_016618255.1 Chlamydomonas sp. UWO 241
GGGAGAGAGAGAGGGAGAGAGAGCCAGTCGGGTGCTGCCCTTGCATGCGCACCCTCTGCACACTTGAATGCACCTTGATGACCAGAGGCATGTCTCATCTTGCGCTACGTAGTTGAAAGGCACAGATAATTGCGTCATGAATAACCGTAATGTCCGGTTGCCCGGGGTACTCTAACCGGCCCGTCGGCGGCGGCACTGCACACTGAAATGCACTCTCCGAACTTAAGGTATACGTCCTTATACTTGGAAGAGTTCTCTCTCTCTCTCTCTCTCTCTCTCTCCCTCTCTCTCTCTCCAGAACAAAGGGAGACTTGTGACACATACCTTGATGTCCAGTTGCCCGAGGTTAACCAGCCCGGCGGCGGCGGCGGCACTGCACACTAAAATGCATTATGTCCAATCTTGAGGATTTTCCCCGTATACAAAGAGATCTCTCTCTCGCTCCCCCTCTCTCGAGAACAAAGGGAGACTTGCGACACACACCTTAATGTCCAGTTGGCCGAGGTACTCTAACCGGTCGGGCGGTGGCACGCCCGCCGGCGCCCCCCCGCCCCCCGCCCCTCCGCCGCTCCCCAACGACTCGCGGCGCGCGGTGCCGCGGCGGTCAAACGAGAAACCAAAGCCGCTCGCCCCGCGCGCGCGCATGGTGGAGACTGGCCCTGGTGCAAGGCTGTACTTGTAGAACCTGCGCAAGGGGGTTTCTTGTTGAGGGTTGTGTGAACAAAGGGCGGGGTGAGACGAGAGAGAGGGAGAGAGAGAGAGAGAGGGAGAGGGAGAGGGAGAGGGAGAGGGAGAGGGAGAGGGAGAGAGAGAGAGAGAGGGAGAAGGAGAGAGAGAGAGAGGGAGAGAGAGAGGGAGAAGGAGAGAGAGAGAGAGGGAGAAAGAGGGAGAGAGACAGAGAGAGAGAGAGACGCACGCGCGGGCATGGTGCAGACTGGCCCCGGTGCAAGGCTGTACTTGTAGAACCTGTGTTTGGTGTGTGTGTGTGTGTGTGTGTGTGTGTGTGTGTGCGTGTGTGAGTGGGATTTAATTAAGGGCCACAGACGGGTCGAGAACTAACGCGCAATTAATTCAGGGTCGAAAAAAAGGCCGCTCGACCTCTCGAGAACAAACGCACGTCATGGAGACCGGGCCAGGGGCGTTGGTGCTGCTATTGTTGCTGCTGCTGGTGTTGCTGTTGTTGCTGCTGCTGTTGCTGCTGCTGCTGTTGTTGTCAGCTGCTGAGGCTGTACCAGTGGTGTCATTAGCGCCCCCGCAGCCCCCGCTGCGGGGGCGACCCTGGAAATTTGGGGGGAAACTGCGGGCGGGCAGGAAATTTCACTCCAAAAAAGTGTGACATTCGACATTTTCACACTTTTCTGCATGTTCCTCCTGTGTTGCGGGGGCAAACAGAACTCGCTTGGTTTCCTTAATGACACCACTGGGCTGCACTTGTAGAAACTGGGCTTTGGGCATGTGTGTGTGGTGTGTGTGGTGGCCATGGTCTGTGTTCGGGGGGTGGGTGGGGGTAACAGGGTCAAAGAAAGGACGAGAACAAACGCGCATCGTGGAGACTGGCGACAACCCCATCCACCTGCGCACGCCCTTGAGCGTTCCGACAGCCAGGCGCTGCATGAGCGCCAAAACACACCCACCCACACACACCACTCCACACATGTGTGAGGCACACCTGCACACGCCCCTGAGGGTGCCCCACACACCCTCACACTTGTGTGCGACTCATGTGGGACTTTTGTGGGAACCTGCAACACACCTGCACACGCCCTTGAGCGTCCCGACGACCAGGCGCTGCATGAGCGCCAACACACACACACACACACACACACCACTCCACACTTGTGTGAGGCACACCTGCACACGCCCTTGAGGGTGCCCCACCCACACCCACACATGTGTGCGACTTGTGTGGGAATCTTGTGGGAACCTACCGCCCACCTGCACACGCCTTTGAGCGTCCCGACGCCCAGGCGCCACGCGTCGCTCGTGAACGCCCCACACACACCCTCCCAACGCCCCACACTTTTGTGCGACTTGTGTGGGACCCCACCGGTGGGCCCACCTCACACTCCACTCAAGTGAAGGACCACCCACCTGCACACGCCCTTGAGCGTCCCGACGACCAGGCGCTGCGCGTCGCTCGTGAACGCGACGGCCGTCACGATGTCCTTCGCATAACCAAGGTTTGGGGTTTGGGCTTTTAACCTTAGGCCAAGTTGTTGTTGTTGTTGTTGTTGTTGTTGTTGCCAGTGGTGGCGTGTGCGCTGCGCGTCGCTCGTGAGCGCGACGGCCGTGCCACGATGTCCTGCGCATAAGGGACTAGGGCTTGGGGTTTTAGGGTTTAGGGTTTCTAAAGGGTTTTAGGGTTTTAGTGCATAACCAGGGCTCGGGGTTTTAACCTGAAGGATTTCGAGTTTTTCCGAGTTTCATTTGCCAGTGGTGTGTGCGCTGCGCGTCGCTCGCGAACGCCACGGCCGTCACAATGTCCTGCGCATAACCAGGG
>VFSX01000032.1:751663-825263 GCA_016618255.1 Chlamydomonas sp. UWO 241
AGCGCCGGTCCCGCCGTCCCCGCCGCTGCGTGCGCCAGGGGGCGGCGGCCTTGGCGCGCTGCCTGCCGCGCCGCTCACGACGCTGCTGTGCGGCGACGGCGCGGCCGCCCCGGGGCCGCGCGCGTGCGACTCGCTCGACGCGCGCGGGGAGCGGGTCGCTGCGGGGTGGCGCGCAGGCGGGGGCCCCGCGGGGTCGTTCCTGTGGTAGTGTATCCGGGAGGGTAGGGGGGGGGTATGAGGATGGAACAGGGAGGGGGAGAGGCCCGAGGTGCGGGGTGGCTGGAAGCGGGTCGCCGCGGGGTGGCGCGCGGGCGGGGGCCCCGCGGGGTCGTTACTATGGAAGGTTAGTCGGCAAACGAACCCTAAAACAAGAACCCTTATCCTGTCCTTAACCCTCAAGGGTACATAGCACGCACCCAGGCACGACGCGCCGCACGCGCATGGGCCCGTCCTGCCCTCTCGTCGCCAGCATCGTGCCGTCTGCAATGAGCGCGCCGGCCCACACGACCAAGGGCTTCACATCCTTAACTCCAAAACACTGAACCCTACACCCGCAAGGCGCAAAGGGATAGCACACACCCCGGCATGACGCGCCCCACTCGGATGGGCCCGTCCTGCCCTCCCGTCGCCAGCATCGAGCCGTCAGCGCTGAGCGCGCCAACCCACACGACCAAGGCCCATAAACCCCGAAACTCCCCAAAACTGAACCCTGCACCCCCGAGGGTCTAGTACGCACCCCGGCATGACGCGCCACACGCATATGGGCCTGTCCTGCCCTCCCGTTGCCAGCATCGAGCCGTCAGCGCTGAGCGCGCCAACCCACACGACCAAGGGCTTCAAACCCTTAACTCAAAAAAACTGAACCCTGCACCCCCAAGGGTCTAGCACCCACCCTGGCATGACGCGCCACACGCGTATGGGCCCGTCCTGCCCTCCCGTCGCCAGCATCGAGCCGTCTGCGCTGAGCGCGCCAACCCACACGACCAAGGGCTTCAAATCCTAAACTCCAAAAGACTGAACCCTACACCCGCAAGGCGCAAAGGGATAGCACGCACCCCGACATGACGCGCCCCACTCGGATGGGCCCGTCCTGCCCTCCTGTCGCCAGCATCGTGCCGTCTGCGCTGAGCGCGCCAACCCACACGACCAAGGGCTTCAAATCCTGAACTCCAAAAAACTGAACCCTTCACCCGCAAGGCGCAAAGGGATAGCACGCACCCCGGCATGACGCGCCCCACTCGGATGGGCCCGTCCTGCCCTCCCGTCGCCAGCATCGAGCCGTCTGCAATGAGCGCGCCGGCCCACACGACCAAGGGCTTCACATCCTTAACTCCAAAACACTGAACCCTGCACCCCCGAGGGTCTAGCACGCACCCCGGCATGACCCGCCACACGCGCATGGGCCCGTCCTGCCCTCCCGTCGCCAGCATCGAGCCGTCTGCGCTGAGCGCGCCAACCCACACGACCAAAGGTTTATTTACCTCGAAACTCCCAAAACCTGAACCCTACACCCCCGAGGGTCTAGCACGCACCCCGACATGACGCGCCACACTCGGATGAGCCCGTCCTGCCCTCCCGTCGCCAGCATCGTGCCGTCTGCGCTGAGCGCGCCGACCCACACGACGCCGTCGTGCGCGTGGATCTGCTGTACCAGGCGGACCTGAAGGTGTGGGGAGTGTGGGGTGTGGAGTGTGGGCACGCATGGCAGGGTGTGACACACACACACACACGCACGCACACGCACACCAACACACACAAATACACTTTCACACTGGCCGCAGGTATACTACCACACGCTCACAAACCGCATTCTTGCAAGGCTGCAGCAAGACGCACGCAAACACGCACACACGCACACACAGAGACACAGACACACACAGACACACAGAGACACAGAGAGAGACACACACACGCACGCACACACACCGCACCCGCGCACGCACACGAGCGCACCCGGCCCCAACCGGTGTGGCCCCGACCCCTTCGACGAAAAGACCTTGGTGGGCTGGTGGATCACACACACGCACACACACACAAAGGGCGCGGCAGTATACCGTATACGTGGGCCCGTATACTGTATAATACCGTATAACGTATACCGTATACAAGGGTATATGTGCATACCCTTGATTCCTTGATCCGGCTGAGACAGGAATGGTGAATTCAGATGCCTGACATGATGGGCATCACAAATCCACTCTAACAAGCATAGTTTCTATGTTTTTGGTTAAGAGGAAACACAAAACTAGGTTTTTCTCACTGCATGTCAGCCGGAGCGTCCCTGCGTTCCATGCAACCACCATATTCTTCTCTCCACCCTATACAGTTACAGTTACAGTTACATGGCATTCCAGCTAAGACAACACTAGTCCTAGTGCCACCGCCCTGTGAAGGACGATAGCCACCAGCCGGTTACCTGCCGTCTAGACTACCGCTCCCGCCGGCTAGTTTAGACCCAAACAAGTCCCCGAGGGACATGTCTGGCAAGGAGCGTATAGGAAAGGACCGTCCTCCTCCTGGGCCTTTGAGGCCAACCACGCCGGCTGTGCCGACTGGCGGCGCTGAAGCAGAAAAGTCCCCGCCTGGCATGGTGCATGGTTGTCCAACTCCATGCATGGGGCTCTGCCTGCGCCCCATGCGTCATGCATGGCCAGGTCCCACCCTCCAGGGGGGCCTGGGCAAACAGAGTCGTCATGGCAGGCTGCCTGAAGACCAATGCCGACGCCAGTCACCGGCAGACGAGTGCCCCCGAGGGTGAGCGCGGTGACAAACGCTGCGATGGTGAAGCGGATAAACTCTGTTGTTGCCTCGGCGGTCACCACCGCTGAAGCCCTGATGGTAGCTCGCCCCCACGAGCAGCCATCTTGACCGATGTCCAGCATGCATTGACGGGCGCCAGCTCCTCCGCTCGTCGATCAACTCGTCGAGATCGGTGCCGCATGGCGTCCTGCATGGGAGGAGGATAAGGGCCGTCTCCCAGCACGGGTCGCGGCAGCGCCGCGGCTACTCGCCAAGCCATGACAGCGCCGGGCAAGCCGCTCCTGTAGTTTCCACAGAGGGACAGTCTAGCAGGAGCCAGGCCAGTCGTATTTTATCCCGCTCGTCAGCGGCACGGAGATCCTAGTCACCAGCAGCGCCGCATTGCTCCACCCTATGCTGCATCCATTAAACTTGTCATTAGCTGTCCAGTGCAAGTCGAATCATCGAAATCCATGCAGTTTCAAGGGAGTTGGAGCCATTAGGCCTTTTTCTTGTCTTCCAAAAAATGCTATACGGTGCACATCCCGCCTACGTATACCGTTCCGCGCCCTACACACACACACACAACAACAACAACCACACGCACATACAGGCATAATATGCCATCAAATGCGTCCGACGGACTGTAAAATCGAGCATACAGAAACGAACCTGCCCAAGTCGATTTGACCCCGACCCCTTCGACGAAAAGACCTTGGTGGTCCGGCCGATCTTGCGGGATATGTCGCTCGAACGCGACAGCACGCTCGCGCCATCTGCCCAGTCCAGTGCTCCATCGCTGGGCAGGCGAAGCAACGCATCCTCGAGGTCGTCGGGATCCTGTGGGTGAGTCGATGTAGGGGTGTGGAGTGTGAAGGTGTGAAGGTGTGGTGTGGAGGTGACAGTGTGAAGGTGGGAAGTGCGAAAGCGACAGTACACTCGCGCCATCTGCCCAGTCGAGTGCTCCGTCGCTCGGCAGGCGAAGCAACGCATCCTCGAGGTCGTCGGGATCCTGTGGGTGTGTCGATGTAGTGGGTGTGGAGTGTGAAGGTGTGGTGTGGGGGTGACAGTGTGAAGGTGGGGAGTGCGAATGCGACAGCACGCTCGCGCCATCTCCATCTCGAGTGCGCCGTCGCTGGGCAGGCGCAGAATGGCGTCTTCGAGGTCATCGGGGTCCCCTTGCGGTGGTTGGTTAGGAACGGGTGCAAAGTGTGAAGGTGTGAAGGTGTAAGTGCGAAAGTGTGTCGGGGGCGCGGGTTTCGCTGGCGCCATCTGCCCAGTCCAGTGCGCCGTCGCTGGGCAGGAAACGTCTTCGAGGTCATTGGTATTGGATTGGGATCACGTTTTGGCTGGAGGGAGGATTGCAGCTGGCATCGTTAGTACTGTGCTGTGCTGTGCTGGACGTGGAGGTGGAGGTGGTGGCGGGGCGCCGTCTGCCCACTGGGCCAGTCGAGTGCGCCGTCGCTTAGGAGGCGGAGGAGGGCGTCTTCGAGGTCATCGGGGTCCTGTTGCGGTGGTTGGTTGGGACGATGGGTGCAAAGTGTGGAGGTGTGAAGTGCGACAGTGCGTCGGGGGCGCGGGCTTCGCTGGCGCCATCTGCCCAGTCGAGTGCTCCGTCGCTGATCAGGCGCATGATGGCGTCTTCAAGATCATCGGGGTCCTGTTGCGGTGTTTAGTTGGGACGATGGGTGCAAAGTGTGAGGGTGTGAAGGTGTAAAGTGCGAAAGTGTGTCGGGGGCGCGGGCTTCGCTGGCGCCATCTGCCCAGTCCAGTGCGCCGTCGCTGGGCAGGAAACGTCTTCGAGGTCATTGGGATTGGATTGGGATCCTGTTTTGGTTGGAGGGAGGATCGCAGCTGGCATCGTTAGTGCTGTGCTGTGCTGTGCTGGAGGTGGAGGTGGTGGCAGGGCGCCATCTGCCCAGTCGAGTGCTCCGTCGCTGGGCAGGCGTAGGATGGCGTCTTCGAGGTCGTTGGGATCCTGTTTTGGTTGGAGGGAGGATTGCAGCTGGCATCGTTAGAACTGTGCTGTGCTGTGCTGGAGGTGGAGGTGGTGGCGGGGCGCCGTCTGCCCACTGGGCCAGTCGAGTGCGCCGTCGCTTAGGAGGCGGAGGAGGGCGTCTTCAAGATCATCAAGGTCCTGTTGCGGTGGTCAGTTGGGACGATGGGTACAAAGTGTGAAGGTGTGAAGGTGTAAAGTGCGAGTGTGTCGGGGGCGCGGGTTTCGCTGGCGCCATCTGCCCAGTCCAGTGCGCCGTCGCTGGGCAGGAAACGTCTTCGAGGTCATTGGGATTGGATTGGGATCCTGTTTTGGTTGGAGGGAGGATTGCAGCTGGCATCGTTAGTACTGCGCTGTGCTGTGCTGTGCTGGAGGTGGAGGTGGTGGCGGGGCGCCGTCTGCCCAGTCGAGTGCTCTGCCGCTTGGCAGGCGGAGCAACGCATCCTCGGGGTCCTGTTGGTGTGGTGTTGGTGGGGTCGCCAGTGATTTTATTTTCAGGCCTTAGTTAATTATTTTGCTTTGACCGCGTTGACTGTGAACCTCCCGTTGACCGTTTGCCCTCAGATGTAGGTTATTTGAAAGCTGCTGACGA
This sequence comes from Chlamydomonas sp. UWO 241, assembly GCA_016618255.1. Lineage (NCBI taxonomy): Eukaryota > Viridiplantae > Chlorophyta > Chlorophyceae > Chlamydomonadales > Chlamydomonadaceae > Chlamydomonas > Chlamydomonas priscui. The sequence continues at coordinate 756,991 of VFSX01000032.1, forward strand.
GCTGTCTGGCGGGCTCGTCAGAATAACAATCCACTGGATGGGTCGAGCTGTGTGCAAGGTCAAAGTACCGCCGAAATACAGCCAAAAGGCTGTGTAGAGCCAAAAAGTACATCACTGGGGGCTGCGGTTGTGTCGGTGGGTTTGCTGCGGGTGGCGCGGCTGAACTCTTTCCCCCCCCCCGGACTCCCTTCCACCTGCGACCCCAGTGTCGTCCCCGACGCCGTCGCGCCGCCGCCTGCCCCCCCCCCCCCCGCCTCCCTCTCTCTCTCGTTCTCTCTCTCCCTCTCCCCATCTCCCCCCCTCCCCTCGTCCCTTCCACCTGCGACCCAAGCGTCGTCCGCGCCGCCGCCGCGCCGCCGCCTGCCTCGCCCTCCCCCCCCTCCCTCTCTCTCCCTCGTTCTCTCTCCCTCTCCCTCTCACCAGCCCCCCACCCCTCTCTCTCGTTCTCTCTCCCTCTCCCTCACCAGCCCCCCCCCCCCCCCCGTCCCTTCCACCTGCGACCAAGTGTCGTCCGCGCCGCCGCCGCGCCGCCGCCTGCCTCGCCCTCCCCCCCCTCCCTCTCTGTCTTTTCGTTCCTTCTCCCTCTCCCTCGCACCAGCCCCCCCCCTCCCTGTCTCTCTCTCGTTCTCGTCCCTCTCCTCTCACAAGCCCCCCTCTCGTCCCTTCCACCTGCGACCCAGTGTCGTCTCTGCCGTCCTGCCCCCCCCCCCCCCCGCCTACCCCCCCCCGTCAACCCCTGTTTCTGTCACCTTGCGTCCCAAGTGTTGTCTCTGACGCCGCCGCGCCGCCGCCAAGCCGCCCCGCCCCCCCCCCCCCGCCCGCCTCCCCCTGCACTCTCTCTCCCCCCCTCTATTCGCCTCACCAGCCCTCTCCCCCCCCCCGGGTCCCCCATCCGATCTACACACCTGCGTCCCAAGTGTCGTTATCTGACGCCCGCCGCGCCGCCGCCCGCCCCCTCGCCCCCCCCCACCCCCCGCCCCCCCCGCTCCTCTCCCTCTCTCCTCTCTCCCCCTCCGCTACCCCTTCTCGCCCTCACCAGCCTCCCCCCCACCCCGTCAACCCCCGTTTATGTCACCTGCATGCCAAGTGTTCTCTCTGTCTCCGACGCAGCGCCGCCGCCCCCCCCCTGCTCCCTCTCTGCTCTCGCTCTCCCTCTCTCCCTCTCTCCCTCTCTCCCTCTCTCCCTCTCTCCCTCTCCCCCTCACCAGCCCCCCCCCCTCCCCCCCCGGTGTCTTGTCACTTGCGTCCCAAGTGTCGTCTCTGACGCAGCGCCGCCGCCCCGCCCACTCGCCGCCCCCTGCTCTCCCCAGCGCGCTTTTCCTCCCTCTCTCTCTCTCTCTCTCTCTCTCTCTCTCCTTTCTTCCCCGTGACTGGCCTGGCTTGGCCTTTCACATCTCCCTTCCACCAGGCCCCCCTCGATCTACCCACCTGCGTCCCATGTGTCGTCTCTGACGCAGCGCCGCCGCCGCCCCGCCCCCTTGCCTCCCCCTGCTCTCTTTCTCTCTCTTTCTCTCTTTCTCCCTCTCTCTCTCTCCTCCCCCCCCCCCGGTCCCCCCTCGATCCACACACCTGCGTCCCAAGAGTCGTTTCCGACGCAGCGCCGCCTCCGCCCCGCCCCCTCGCCTCCCCTTGCTCGCCCGGCCGCCGCCACTGGCCCGGTTGGGTCGACGCATCGGAGTCGTCGTCGCTGGTACTACTGGCAGTCGAGCCACCGTCGCCTGTGTGTGTGCGCGCGTGAGTGTGGTGGTGGTGTGGGGGTGGGGTGGTGTGAGGGGGCAGGGATCGAGTCTGGGCTGAGTTAATAAGAGGCTGAAGGGGGGGGGGGGCGACGCATCAGAGTCGTCATCGCTGGTACTGGAATTTGAGCCACCGCCTGTGAGTGTGGGTGGGTGTGGGTTGGGTTGGGGGGCAGGGGTTGGGGGGTGGGTCTGGGCTTTTAGGAGATGAAAGGGGTGTGGGGTCGAGTCTGTGGCTGTGGGTGGGTGGGGTGTGAGGGGGGGTGGGGGGGGTTGGGTCTGTGCTTTAAGGGGATGAAGGGGGGGGGGGGGGAGTCTGGGCTGAAGGGGGGAGGGGGGAGGAGGGGGGCTGGGTTCAGGACTGGGCTTAGGGGCTGAGTAGGTGAGGGTCGCCGCATCCGAGTCGGCATCACCAACATCGGTGCCACCAGTGATTTGATTTCCATGAGTTTCAACCGATCCTTCTACAGCCGGACGTTGCTTTGACCGCGTTGACCGTCGACCTCCTGTTGACCGTTCGCCCTCACATAAAGGTCGTTTGAAAGCTCTTGATGAACTCCATCTGGCGCGCTCGTCAGACTATCAATCCACTGAATGGGTTTAGATGTGTTCAAGGTCAAAGTTCAGCCGGAATACAGCCAAGTGGCTGTGTAGAGCCGAATAAGAAATCACTGGGTGCCACCATCATGACCGCACGTGTGTGTGTGGGGCGGGGGGGGGGAGGGAGTAGAGGTCTGGGATTAGAGGCTGAATACCGTACTGCTCAATGTACTTCACGTCACAGTTCACGGCAGTCTGCCGTGGACATCATGACCGCACGTGTGTGCGGGAGGGAGGGGGGGGGAGTAGAGGTCTGGGATAAGAGGCTGAATAGGGGGAGGAGGGGGGGCGGGGGGGGGGAGGAAGTTGAGGTCTGGGATTAGAGGCTGAACATGGGGGAAGGGGGGGGCGCCCGGGTGAGGTAGGTTCAGGGCCTGCTCAGCTCACCTTCAGCAGTCGAGTCGTGGGTCACGCGGCGGCTCGCGCCCCCGCGCCCCGCCGCGGCCGCCCCCGCGCCCACCGCGGCGGCGCTCGCGCTCGCTCCCGCCCCGCCGCCACCGCCGCCACCACCGCACCCGCCGCCGCCACCGCCATCTCCGCCACCGCCACCGTCGCCGCCCCCGCTGCTATCCTCGTCCCACACGCTGTGCGCGCCGCGCCGCGGCCGCGCGGACCCGCCCGCGCCGCCCCCGGGGCCAAGCCCGACCCCGCTGCTGAGCGTGGGCGGACCCCCCCCTCCGCTGCTGTTCGACGCGCGTTGGGGAGGTGGGGGGCCGCCCCCGAAGGAGGGCTCCCGGCCTCTGTCGCCGCCTTCGTCGGTGCCGAGGGTGGGGGTGGTGGGGGCGCCGCGCGACGGGGACGGTCCTGCCTGCTGTGGGAGAGAGAGTGTGTGTGTGTGTGTGTGTGTGTGTGAGAGAAAGACAGAGAGAGAGAGACACAGAGAGAGAGAGAGAGTGTGTGTGTGTGTTAGACGCTCAAAGTGTGCTTGCGCAGGCGCTTAACCCCTAGACCCTTCGCCAAAAGCAAGCCTCCCTGGCTGTGGCTGTTTGGGCCTTGCGTTGTTACTCAAGTTTTGGGCGCTCCAGTTGTGTTCTGTTTTTGACGACGACGACCCCAAGGGGCAGGGCAGGACAAGACACAGCAGCAGTCTTAGCACAACGAAGGGTGGCCCTTGCGTCCCCTGGAAGCAGTTACGACCTATTTTGGAGGCGTCGCATAATAGCTCTCCTTTTTGCTCTGGGACTACACGTTGGCACGCAGACGGCTGGTGGCTACCGCCCCTCACAAGTAATTGATATGGCCATAGCTGGACTTGGGTCTAGGCGGTGGTACTAGGACTAGAAGGCAGTCTTTGCTGGAAAGCCGATGTTACTGTTACTGTTACTGTTACTGGCCCTTGCGTGTCGGCAGCGCTCGGCCTGCCTTCCTATGCTGCCCCCTCTCTCCCCCCTCTCCTCCCTCCCCCCCGCGCAGACACACCATGTCGCCGCGCACGGCGCCGCGGGTGTTAAACTAGACGCTTACAGCGTGCGTGCTCAGACTTTTAAACCCGAAACCCGTAAGCCCCCCTCCCTTTCCCCCCTGCGCAGACACACCGATGTTGCTGCGGATGTCGTCGCGGGTATTAGCGCTGGGAACGCGCGTTTAGCTAGACGCTTACAGCGTGCGTGCTCAGACCTTTCAACCAGGAACCCCCCCCCCCCCCCCCCCCCCCCGCGCAGGCACACCGATGTCGCCGCGCACGACACGCTGCCAACGCGCACGACGCGCACAACGCGCTGCCAACGCGCGTGTAGCTAAACGCTTACAGCGTGCGTGCTCAGACTTGTTAACCCAAAACCCGGACCTCACCAGCGTCCCCCCCCGCGCAGACACCAATGTTGCCGCGGATGCCGTCGCGGGTGTTGGCGCTGCCAACGCGCGTTTAGCTTGACGCGTACAGCGTGCGTGCTCACACTTTCAAACCCGAAACCCGTAAGCCCCCCCCCACGCACACACACACACGCAGAAACACCAATGTCGCCGCGGATGCCGTCGCAGGCGTTAGCGCCGCCAACGCGCGTGTAGCTAGACGCTTACAGCGTGCGTGCTCACACTTCCAAACCCGGAACCCGTAAGCCCCCCCCCCCGCACACACACACACGCAGACACACCGATGTTGCTGCGAGTGCCGTCGCAGTGTAGGCGCCGCCAACGAGCGTGTAGTTAGACGCTTACAGCGTGCGTGCTCACACTTCCAAACCCGGAACCCGTAAGCCCCCCCCCCCGCACACACACACACGCAGACACACCGATGTTGCTGCGAGTGCCGTCGCAGTGTAGGCGCCGCCAACGCGCGTGTAGTTAGACACGTACAGCGTGCGTGCTCAGACTTTAAAACCCGAACCCGAAAGCCCCCCCCCCCCACACACACGCAGATGCACCGATGTCGCAGCGGATGCCGCCGCAGGTGTAGGCGCCACCAACGCGCGTGTAGCTAGACGCTTACAGCGTGCGTGCTCACACTTTCAAACCCGAAACCCGGAAGCCCCCCCCCCCTCTGCGCAGACGCACCGAGGTTGCTGCAGACGTCATCGCCGCGAAGGACGCCGCGGGTGTTAACGCCTCCACCGCGGAGGGTGGGCCGGAGGTGGGCTGATGGTGAGTCGGCGGTGCGCTGATTTCGGGCACGCCTCCGCCGAAGCTCACGGGGCGCGAGGCCAGGGAGTCGTTTTGAGACTGAGGAGGGGGGGGTGAGGGGTGAGGGGTGAGAGGGGCATGGAGTCATGGAATGTGCATATGGGGGGGGGGCGAAGCCAGGGAGTGAGTTTTGAGACGGAGAGGGGTGTGTGGGGGTTCGTGTGAGGGGTGAGGGGGTGGGGGTGGGGGTGCTCTGGTGGCGCTCTAATGGCGCTCTGGTGGTGCTCTGGTGGTGCTCTGATGGTGCTCTGATGGTGCTCTGATGGCGCTCTGGTGGTGCTCTGGTGGTGCTCTGACGGTGCTCTGATGGTGCTCTGGTGGTGCTCTGGTGGTGCTGTGATGGTGCTCTGATGGTGCTCTGATGGTGCTTGTGGTGAGACTCTGATGGTGCTCTGATGGTGCTCTGATGGTGCTCTGATGTACTCTGATTACGATTCTGATGGTGCTCTGGTGGTGCTCTGGTGGTGCTCTGGTGGTGCTCTGATGGTGCTCTGATGGTGCTCTGATGGTGCTCTGATGGTGCCCTGTTGGTGCTCTGGTGGTGCTGTGGTGGTGCTCTGGTGGTGATCTGATGGTGCCCTGATGGTGCTCTGATGGTGCCCTGTTGGTGCTCTGGTGGTGCTCTGGTGGTGATCTGATGGTGCCCTGGTGGTGATCTGGTAGTGCTCTGATGGTGGCTCTGATGGTGCTCTGATGGTGCTCTGGTGGTGCCCTGTTGGTGATCTGGTGGTGCTCTGGTGGTGCTCTGGTGGTGATCTGATGGTGCTCTGGTGGTGCTCTGGTGGTGCTCTGATTGTGCTCTGGAGCTAAGGACATCACTGCTATGTACACACCCACCTGCATCGACTGCCATCGCTGCGAGTGTGACGTGTTGGGCGACGTGCGTTGCGGGTTCTCCCCCTCGCCCGGTCGCACGCGCTCCGAGATCGCGTGCAGCTTTGTCTTTGTTGACTCCAGCTTCGACTTGGCCCTGGTGAGGGGGCGAAGAGGAAGGGGGAGAGGTGGGGGTGGGGGTGGGGGGTCGGGGGGAAAGGGGCAAAGGGGCAATGGTGCATGACGGCGTATCGCTGATACGTGCGTCACGTCACAAGACCGCCATCACGCCAAAACACTATGCATCACTGGTGTGTGGTGTGTGTGTGTGTGTGTGTGTGTGTGCGTGTGCTTGTGTGTATCGGGGTCGGGGGCATGGCGACGAGTGGTCCCCCACGCTATTGACAGACGCCCTCGTGCAGACCTCTGAAAACAACATCGCCGTTATCTCGAGTGACAAACTGGAATATGGGAGGAAGGGGGGACAGGCGGGGCTGCAAGAGAGGGCGGATGGGCGGAGGGACGGGCGGGGCAGGGTGCCCTCTTTAACCCAGTTGGACAAAACTTTACCCTCCCAAAAAAAGGTGCCACCGCCATCGACACTGCAACGACCCTGAACCCTGAACAGCTTTTGCACAAAACCAGGGGGGGGCAGAATAATAGGTTTCAAACCCCATCCTCATTTTTTTCTAAAAAGTCCCCTGGGAGGGGACCCCCCCAAGTACACCCTGGCCTTATCTGTTGGAGCTAAAACTTGGTGGGCAGCTTCGTCGCATCATCCTCTTGCTATGGTTTCAGTGAGTGACCGTACAACTCAATCCTACTCCTGAAACTGGCATCAGGAGGCGGCCACGCGCCCCGGTACAGCCCCACACTCCCAGGCCCCTTCCACGCCCTCCCAACCAATACAACACACAAACGACAATGTATTTGGCATCTGTGTTGTCAGACGAATCCAGCGCGCCAACTCCCAGACCAATCGGAGGTCTGCAGAGCAGCCTGCCTCCCAGGGGGTGTGAACCAGTGGTCCACACCAACTGCCCGGTGTGGGACCCCTCGCACCCCCATACCCCTGCAATACATACTGTGGTCTGTGTGAGATCTGAAGGTGGATTCGGACTCTTCTTCATGAGGGGAATCCAAAGCGCCCACTCCCATGTCGAACGAAGGTCAGATCCAAAAGTTGCATAATTTTCTAAAAAATACCCTCCGGGGGGGGGGGGGGGGCCCCCAGGGGGACCCCCCCCTGCGGCCCGTTTTGTTAGGAGTGGATATGGATTCAACTCTAAGAGGGGAGGGGCATGGCGCCGGTCCGGTGTCAAACGGAAAAGGTTTGGAGGATGGGGTCGGAAATCAGGCTACCTGCCCCCCCCCCTGGCACAAAACCCTTGAAATCCTGCACTAAATCCCTTAACTCCCCTTAACCTTCCGCACCAGTTGGGCAACTCGCCCCTGGCCCGCCCCTCCCGCATGAGGCTGTGCCCCTCAACCCTAAACACCTTCTGTACTGAACCCATGCGATCTTGCACTTAACCCCTTGCACCTACGCACCAGTTGGACACAGCCTGCCCCTCCTGAACGAGGACGCGCCGCCGCCCCGAACCGTGAAAGCCCTACGCACCAGTTGGACACAGCTTGAACGAGGATGCGCCGCCGCCCTGAACCCTGGACAGCGTGCCCTAAACCTTACTTAACAGCTTGGCCTGGAACCGGAACAGCAGCGTGCTTTTAACCCCAAACCTCAAACCCTGAACAGCGTGCCCTAAACCCCAAACCTAACTTACCAAACAGCTTGACGTGAAACCTGAACAGCAGCGCGCCCTAAACCCTAACTAACCAGCTTGACCTGAAACCCAAACAGCAGCATGCCCCAAACCCCAAACCTCATACCCTGAACAGCGTGCCCTAAACCCCAAACCTAACTTACCAAACAGTTTGACGTGAAACCTGAACAGCAGCGCGCCCTAAAACCTGACTAACCAGCTTGACCGGAAACCCAAACAGCAGCATGCCCCAAACCCCAAACCTCATACCCTGAACAGCGTGCCCTAAACCCCAAACCTAACTTACCAAACAGCTTGACCTGAAACCTGAACAGCAGCGCGCCCTAAACCCTCACTAACCAGCTTGACCTGAAACCCAAACAGCAGCATGCCCCAAACCCCAAACCTCATACCCTGAACTGCGTGCCCTAAACCCCAAACCTAACCTACCAAACAGCTTGACCTGAAACCTGAACAGCAGCGTGCCCTAAAACCTAACTAACCAGCTTGACCTGGAACCCCAACAGCAGCGTGCCCCACACCCCAAACCTCAAAAGCCCTAAGCACCAGTTGGAGAGCTTGCCCCTCCCAAACGAGGCCACGCCGCTGCCGCCGCCCTAAACCCTCGACGTTTTTTTACTGAACCCTTAGTCCTAACCCCTTGAAATCGCTTGCACCGAACCCCTAAACCCTACGCACCGGTTGGAGAGCTTGCCCCTCCCGAACGAGGCCACGCCGCCGCCGCCGCCGCCCTCAACCCTCGACGTTTTTTTTTGCTGAACCCTTAGTCCTAAACCCTTGAAATCACTTGCACTGAACCCCTAAACCCTACGCACCAGTTGGAGAGCTTGCCCCGCCCAAACGAGGATGCGCCGCCGTCGCCGCCCTCAACCCTCGACAGCTTTTTTTTTACTAAACCCTTACTACTACACCCTTGAAAACCCTTGCAATGAACCCCTAAACCCTACGCACCAGTTGGACAACTTGCCCCGCCCGAACGAGGCTGCGCCGCCGCCACCGCCCGACGTCGAGGCCGACTCGTGAAACGACGAACTGCTGCCGCCATACCCCTGGCATGCATGATGGCAGGTGCATGCAAGGTGGTAGTTGAGCGGGCTCGCATGCCCGTTTTCGGCTCTCAGAAGTGTGCTGGTCGAGTCGAGGGCGACTCGCGAAACGGCGGCCTGCTGCTGCTGCCGTGCCCCCCTGGCATACCTACGCATGGAGGCAGGTATGTGCATGATGATGATGATGATGATGATGATGATGATGATATGATGATGGGTTGTTCATGTCCGAGCGCTGCTGGCGTTCACAAAAACGATTCGAAAGCTCCAGCGGGACGCAGAAAAGCGGACAAGGGGCCCACCAGAGGAGACAGCTGCGATAGCAGCCCACGGCAATGCCAGCGTCACGACGGCAGGAAGCACACAAGCCATGCATGATGGCCGCATGATGGCAGGCAAAATGAGTCCACAATCCACCTCTGTAGGACACGCATGCGTTTCAAAGCTCCAGCTGGGCAGTGAGAGCTGTCCTGGAGACCGGACATTACGAAAAGGGGAGGGGTTGGGACCCCACAGTCACGCCAACCACAATCGGTGCAGGTGCACATGCATGATGGTAGGTAGGTAGGTAGGTAGGTAGGTAGGTAGGTAGGTAGGTAGGTGGGAAGGTCGGTAGGTAGGTAGGCAGGCAGTTAGGCAGGTAGATAGGTATTGCACACATGGTGGGGGCACGTTCAGCCTTGCGGCCTCGAGTGCATGCGTGTGCCAGCAGCGTGGTGCACACTGTGTCCGTGGCGTGGCAGCATGATAAACCGCTCCTGTCCGCACATGCGCACACGCGCGCGTGTGCACATGGGGCGGGAGGGGTACACAAACAGCGGGGCCACACACACACACGCATCCGACGCACGCAACCCAGGAAGCACCACACCGTTCCCGGCCACGCATGCACATGCACGCACACCACACACACACACACACACATAGGTAGTGACTCACACACATGCCCACATGCACCACAGAAACACAGGTAGTGAAACACCACACACACACACACACACATACTCGCGCACACGCGGCGCATCGCACGCACCGACGCCACGCGTGCGCAACCCACCCCGGACATAGTGGACAGCCGCTCCTCCACGACCTCCAGCGGCTCATACTTCCCCGTGTCCAGGTTCTTGATCCAGTTCTGTAGCGTGGGCGGGCGTGCATGGCATGGGGCGTGAGCCCCACCACCGCATGGCAGCGCATGGCAGCGCATGGACGTGGCCACGCCCCATGCAAGACCTGCAGAGATCGCTGTGATCCAGGCCGTCGACCACCAACGCCACTACCACCGACCGTGGCTTGATCAACGACGCTCTGCACACGCACCTGCAGGTCGTCCGGAGGCGACAACCCCTCGCGTCCACCTGAGCCCTGCTGCATCTCCCTCCCCTCGTTCAGCTGCGTGTCAGGCGCATGAAGAAGGATGCGTCACACACAATGATTTTGTGATTCTGTTTCTGACTGACAAGGATCTATCGTTCGAATTGCAAATCCTGAATCCCACACCCACACAACAGCTGCAGCATGTGTTGTTGGGTCTGCATCTAGCATCCTGGGTTGGTTAGAGCCAGCAGGCAAGGTTGGATACTTGGCCCCTTGGGTAACACGCACCCCCGTAATCAAGGCTGCTGGGAACACGCACTGCTGCGCAGCCAGCGAGTCACACTGAGACGAGCAGCGAGTCGGGACACCTGGCCACCTTCTTTTGCACGTGCAAGGCGCCTCTCTCTCTCTCTGCGCCGAATACCAGCTAGCTAGGCACTACTGTCTTGCGACCCCCCCCCACCCCCCCACCCCACGCCCTGGCTACAGATAGCGGGTCATCAGCCCACCCCAGCGCGCACTGTGAGTGGCAGGGACGAGGCAGCGCCTCCCCAGTTCCCCCGCCGCGACTGGCCTGGCTCGGCCTGTCATGACATGAGGTTCCGATCCATGCCAGTCCAGGCCAGGTCAGGCCAGGTCAGGGCAAGGCAGCTCAGGCCAGGTCAGACCGCCCCCCCCCCCCTCCTCAAATCACGCAGCTCAAAACTCGTCGTCCTCCTCCTCAATCGCCTTGGCCAGCTCCTCGGGCGACATGCGCTGCTTCCGCGTCGCCGCGTGCATCTTCTTGTGCGCGTCCGGCTCGTAGCGCATGCTCTTGACCGCCTCGTTGTGGACGTCGAGGCAGAACGCGATGCGTGCGTGGAACGCGGCCTGCGGGCAGAGGGAGGCGCGTGCGTGTGTGTGGGCGGATGTGTGCGTGCGTATAGGCGAATGTGTGGCTCGTAGCGCATGCTCTTGACCGCCTCGTTGTGCACGTCGAGGCAGAACGCGATGCGCACATGCAAGGCGGCCTGCAGAGGGAGGCGGGCAGAGGGAGGCGTGTGCGTGCGTGTGAGGGTGCGTGGTTTGCCTAGGGGGCACGCCGGCAGCGCACGCTCTCGACCGCGTCAGATGCACTTTTTCTAGGGTGTGCAAGCACAGGTCTAGTGCGCCAACACAGACGCCCGGGGAACGCGGCTTGCGGGTAGAGAGAGGCGTATGCGTGAGGGTGAGGGTGCGTGGTTGGCCGGGGGGTGGTGGTGGTGCACGCCGGCTCGTAGCGCACGCTCTCGACCTGTCAGGTGCACTTTCTCGCGTCCCTCTCCCCACCATCAGCACACGCAACCAACCAGCCCAAGCGGGCAGAGAGGCGTGTGCGTGTGTGTGGGCGGATGCGTGGCTCGTGGCGCATGATCTTGGCCTCGAAAGCAATCAAGTGGCAAATGGCAGCTAAGCTAAGGATGGGTATACTGTTGACAGCTTTTCTCTAGGGGTGCGCAAGCACAGGTCTGATACGCAAACAGAGGCGTCCGACAAACAGAAAATTCCGCGACACACACACACACACACTGCGCACACACAGTTTTTTTAGGTTGTACATGTACGCGCCCGGAGGACCCCGGGGCGTGGGTCAGTGGTTCCGCTAAGGATCTTGAGGAAATGACGGCTCAACCCGGGCCTCACGCTTAACCCGCCAATCCCAACCCGATTGAGGAGATTTTTGGCGGGAAAAAGTGTGAAAGCGACATTTTCCACACTTTTCAGGTCGAGATTCGCACAATCTCAACCCGACTTGCCAGCCCTAATCGGGCAATCTCAACCCGAAAGTGCACTTTGTCGGGTTGCGGGTTGGCTAACGGAAACACTGACTTACCCCACGCTAAGGCCCCCCCCCCCACACACGCGTGCACACACACATACACACACACGCACCTGCGGCTCCCCCGTCGAGTACACGTCCGCCACCTTGCACACACACACACACACACACACACCTGTGGCTCCCCCGTCGAGTACACGTCCGCCACCTCGCACACACACACACACACACACACACACCTGCGGCTCCCCCGTCGAGTACACGTCCGCCACCTCGCACACGCACACACACACACACGCACACACACGCACCTGCGGCTCCTCCGTCGAGTACACGTCCGCCACCTCCTTGCTCGCCATGAACCCGCCTGAACCAGGGGAGGGGGGTTTAGGGTTAAGGGGGTTTAGGGTTAAGGGGGATTAAGGTTTAGAGGGGTCAGCTCTCAGTCAGTTTACGACATTTAATCGGCAATGCAAAAAAAGCGCGGGGTGAGGGTGGGGGGGTGAAGGGGGGCCGTTAAACAAGCGGTTTGACACCTAGCATCGAGCCACTGTGCTGGTCGGTGGCGGGTTTGGGGGGGAGGGGGGGGGGGGTCAATTGAGAACACGAAAATGAGCCAACAATATTCAATCGGCAGTGCACAGCATGACGAGGTGTCCCATGAATGAACCCGCCTGCAAGGCCAGGGGGTAGGGGTCGGTTGAGCCAATGAGCCAATGCTATCCAGTCAGTCGGCAATGCAAGGCGTCTAGGGTTTAGGGGTTTAGGGTTTAGGGTTAACCTAAAACTCCTTAGATAGGGCCCAAAGTCGGTCAAGCTGCTCGCCATGAAACCGTCTGCGGGTTGGGGGGTTTGGGGGGGAGGGGGGGGGAGTGTCAGCCAGTGGTTAGCAAGGCACTGGGCATCGAGCTAATGATCTCCAATCGGACGCCATGTGCAGCTTGGCGGACGCCATGTGCAGCTTGGCGGTATGAAACACGCCAGAGCAGGGGGTAGGCCAGAACAAAGGGGGGCATATCGTTACGCACGGCACCACGCACCCTCGTGGTCAATGACCGCGTCGATGCCGCCGTCGCGGATCGCCTTTGCGATGATGCACTCGGCGTCGGCAGCGGACGCCATGTGCAGCTTGGCGGCGACGTCGGCGAGCGAGATGCGCGAGTACGCAAGGTTGATGCGGCGCAGCCCGGTGCGGATCACGTTGTGGTGCAGGCGCGTGATGAGGTTGTGCGTACCGTCCGCGCGGAACACCGACGCGTGCGCCTTGGCGACCTGAGCGTGTGTGTGCGGGGGGGGGGGGCGTGTGTGCGTGTGTGTGTGCGTGCGTGTGTGCGTGCGCAGTTGATGCGGCGCAGCCTGGTGCGGGTCACGTTGTGGTGCAGGCGCATGATGAGGTTGTGCGTGCCGTCCGCGCGGAACACCGACGCGTGCGCCTTGGCGACCTGTGCGCGTGTGTGCATGCGCGAGCATGTGTGTGTGTGTGTGTGTGTAAGCGCGTGATGAGGTTGTGCGTGCCGTCCGCGCGGAGCACCGACGCGTGCGCCTTGGCGACCTGGGCGTGTGTGTGCGTGTGTGTGTGTGTACGAGTGTGTGTGTGTGTGTGTGTGTGTAAGCGCGTGATGAGGTTGTGTGTGCCGTCCGCGCGGAAAACCGACGCGTGCGCCTTGGCGACCTGGGCATGTGTGTGCATGTGTGTGTGTGTGTGCGTGCGTGTGTGTGTGCGTGCAGGCGCGTGGTGAAGTTGTGCGCGCCGTCCGCGCGGAACACTGACGCGTGCGCCTTGGCACCTGGGCGTGTGTGTGTGCGTGTGTGTGTGTGTGCGTGTGTGTGTGTGCGTGTGTGTGTGTGTGTGTGCAGGCGCGTGATGAGGTTGTGTGTGCCGTCCGCGCGGAACACCGACGCGTGCGCCTTGGCCACCTGAGCGTGTGTGTGCGTGTGTGTGTGTGCGCGTGTGCGTGCGTGCGTGTGTGTGTGTGCATGCGCGTGATGAGGTTGTGCATGCCGTCCGCGCGGAACACCGACGCGTGCGCCTTGGCGACCTGGGCGCGTGTGTGGGAGCGCGAGTGTGCGCGTGTGTGTGGGGGGGGCGTGTCCGGCTAAGGCTCCGAGGGACAGGGCGACCCGGTGGTGCGTGTGCGCGTGCTCGTCTGCTTGTTGCCGTGTGTGTGTGTGTGTGTGTCTGTGGCAAGGGGGCGGTCGCATGGTCCCGGCCTTGAATACGCGGAGGGAGGGCGCGTGTGGTGCGTGCGCATGCGCGTGTGCGTGCTCGCCGGTTCATGGCCGTGAGTGTGTGTGTGTGTGGTTGTGTGTGGCAGGGGGCGGTCGCATGTGCTTGGCCTTGAATACGCGCGGGGCGTGCGCGGCTGGTGCGTGCGCGTGTGTGTCAGTACGAGAGGGGGAGAGGCGTGTGAGTATGAAAGAGGGAGAGAGTGAGTGTGTGCGAGTGCATCTGCGTGCGTGTGCGCGCCTGGCAGTGTGCACATCTGTGTGTGCTGGCTGTGGAGCATTCCTGGAAATAGACATGTGCGTGCTCGTCTGTTCGTCGTGAGTGTGTGTGGGTCAGTGTTGTCCTCAAGGAAACCGAGAATGCCCTGTTTGACCCCGCAACATTGGAGGGAACATGCCGAATCGGCCCCGCGGGATGCGTTTTTTTTGCAGACATTTTGGCGGAGCGAAATTCTCCCGCAGTTTCCCCCAAAATTTCCCGGTTTGCCCCCGCATCAGGGGGCGCGCTAATGACGACTGGGATGGGTCGCATGTGCCCGGCCTTGAATACGCGCGTCGCGTGGTAGGGGGGTTCGCGCGCGCGCCTTCTGTGCTCGGGCGCGCTCGCACGTTGGATCGCGCTTGATGCTGTTGCAGCGTGCGGGGCCCGGCGCGAGAGTAGGGGGGTCGCTCGCGCGGGTCGACGAGTGTGCGAGGCTGCCTGGCTGGCTGGCTGGTTGGCTGGCTGGCCGGATGCCTGGCCTCCCTCCCTCCTGCCTCCCTCCTGGCAGGACTGGCAGTCCTCCCCCCCCTCTCCCCCCCCCCATGCCTGGCTGGCCTCCCACCACAATCCCAAAGTAGATCATTTGTATGAAAGGCAATCCCGCACGCGGGGAGCAGCGAACGAGGCTGTTTCGCGATTTTGGTGTGGCCAGTTTTTGGCTTAAGGTTCACTGAGGGAGGCCCACCCTAAAACTCTGTCATCCCCCTCATCCCCAACTTCAACCACACCTCGTCGAATGCGACCAGGTCGCCCGACCGCACGGCGGTCGTGATTTCGAGGTACGGCTAGAGGCTGGTGCCGAACACACACACACACACACACACCTCGTCGAATGCGACCAGGTCGCCCGACCGCACGGCGGTCGTGATTTCGAGGTACGGCTTGAGGCTGGTGCCAAACACACACACACACACACACACGCACACCTCGTCGAATGCGACCAGGTCGCCCGACCGCACGGCGGTCGTGATTTCGAGGTACGGCTTGAGGCTGGTGCAACACACACACACACACACACACACACACCTCGTCGAATGCGACCAGGTCGCCCGACCGCACGGCGGTCGTGATTTCGAGGTACGGCTTGAGGCTGGTGCCAAACACACACACACGCACACACACACACACACACACACGCACACACACCTCGTCGAATGCGACCAGGTCGCCCGACCGCACGGCGGCCGTGATTTCGAGGTACGGCTTGAGGCTGGTGCCAAACACACACACACACACACACACACGCACACCTCGTCGAATGCGACCAGGTCGCCCGACCGCACGGCGGTCGTGATTTCGAGGTACGGCTTGAGGCTGGTGCCAAACACACACACACACACACACACACACACCTCGTCGAATGCGACCAGGTCGCCCGACCGCACGGCGGTCGTGATTTCGAGGTACGGCTTGAGGCTGGTGCCGAACACACACACACACACACACCTCGTCGAATGCGACCAGGTCGCCCGACCGCACGGCAGTCGTGAGTTCCAGATACGGCTTGAGCGAGGAGCCGAGCACCGGCAGCGCAAACTCCTGTGTGTGTGTGTGTGATAGAGAGAAGGGGTCGTGGTGTGATGCATAGGAGTGAAAGCATGGGCATATGGCACGGACGCGCACTGCAGTGTGCGTGTGTGTGGAGGCACCGGTGGACGCGGCCAAGAGGTGGTTTATAGGGGCATGCGTGCGCGCACACGCATGCACACGCACGCACACACACACACACACACACGCACCTGGTGGTCGGGGACCTCTCCGAGCAGCAGGCGCACCAGGATGAGCCACTGCGCGCGCGTGTGTGTGTGTGTGAGTGTGTGTGCGTGTTCGTGTGTGTGTGTGTGTGTGATGGCGGGGGGGGGGGGGGGGGGCAGATACCGGCATTCCAGAGGCCGCATTCATTCCGCATGGCCATTCTCTGCACAGTGCTCACGTAACTCCCACACGCGCGCACGCCCTCCTCGTCCGCCCCCAACCCCACCACAGCCCCAACGTCTGAGACGCGCAAGTGAAGGCGGTCATAACGCCTGGGGCGATCGGGGGTGCGCCGCAGGCGGTCTCGGCGCGCTCGAGGCGCCGCTTGGTTCGCGCAAGTGAAGGCGCCGCCTCAGGCGCCGCCTGAAGCGTTGGGAATGTGGTAGGGCAAGCAAGAGACACACCTTGGACGACGAGATGCGGAATCCGAGTGCGGACGCGGGCGCCTTGCGCGTCGCCTGCTGCAGCGAGTCCTTGGCCTCCGTGTACTCGAGCTGTGGCGTGCGTGTGTGAGAGTGTGTGGGGGAGTGTGTGTGTGTATCTGTGTGTGTGTGCGTGCGTGCGTGTATCTGTGTGTGTGTGTGTGTGCCTGCTGAAGCGAGTCCTTGGCCTCCGTGTACTCGAGCTGGGGGGGGGGGGTCATGGGGGCAAGGGATCGTGTGCCCACACACATACAACACGGATCCACACGATCCAGGTTCCCGGTTCGGGATAGGTGCCTGGATCGTGTCGATATCGTGTGATGCGACACACCCATACCCACACACCCACACACCCACGCACCCACGCACGCACGCACCCACACGCACACACTCACAGACACACGCGCGTACCTGGATCGTGCGGATGCGTCCGACGTAGCAGAGGTAGCGGCAGAGCTGCTGGTTGGAGCGGAACACACACACGCACACACTCACACACACACACACACGCAAGCACACACACGCACACATGCACGTGCTCACCTGGATCGTGCGGATGCGGCCGACGTAGTAGAGGTAGCGGCAGAGCTGCTGGTTGGAGCGGAAGACGTCCGACTTCTGTGCCTTGGAGCGGAACTGCTCCGCCTGGTCATACAGCTTGTAGTGCAGGTAGTTGCGAAGCAGCAGGTTCCTGTGTTGGCGAGGTGGTTGTAGGTTGTCGGTAGTTGGTTGTGGCACACGCACACACCTTCTAAACAACTGTACCGCGACGGACAGCCAGGTGAGGGCAAATAGAGGGCCTAGCAACACCCACGCGAGCTGCTCGTGCCTAGCTATTCGTGGCGCAGCAACACTACGACGTGAATGTCGCGCAACGGGCAGCAGGGGACGGTTAAAGAGGGCCCAATCCCCCAACCCAGTAAAGCCCACACGAGCTGCTCCTGCCCAGCCGTCGTTCCGCAAAAAAAACGTGATGCGGTGCACCCCTAGTAGGCAGACAGGCACGGAAAGATGGTGTGGCGTGGAGAGGGGTGCACACCGAAACCCTTTGGGGCGCTGGTTTCGACACATTAACGGCCAGCAACAACCACATGAGCTGCTCCTGCCCGGCCGTATCGTGGCGCACCCCCAGCAGGCACAGGCAAGGGGAGATGGCCAGGAGATGCCGTGGCGTGAAGAGGGGTGCACAAAGACACCCTTTGGGACGTTGGTTTCGACACACAACAGGCCAGGCCAGCACCCACATGAGCTGCTCCTGCCCGGCCGTGTCGTGGCGCAGCACCGCTACCCAGTGTCGGTGACGCAACGGGCAGCAAGGGGACGGTAAAGGAGCCCCATCCCCCAACCCAGTAAAACCCACATGAGCTGCTCCTGCCCGGCCGTGTCGTGGCGCAGCACCGCGGTGCGGTGCAGCGCGAGCAGCGTCGGCCGGATCACGGACAGCGTCCCGAGGTTCTCGTACGCGAGCGAAAAGTAGTAGAGCGTGCGCGCAGCGATCGTGTCGAGCGTGCGGCGGTTGAACGCGCCGAGACGGACGACCGCTGCGTCAGACACGACCTTGGCCTGGGGTGGGGAGGGGAAGGGAAGGGGGGGTCGAGGCGCGTGTGAAGAGGGGCTGGGCTGGGCTGCACATCGTGGGGTGGTTGAAAACGCCCAGGCGGGTGACCGCTGCGTCAAGACACGACCTGGGCTGAGGTGGGGAGGGGACGGGAACAAGGGAGTCAAGGGGGATGTTAGTGGGCTGCACAGCATGGGATGCGTGTCAGTGGGCTGCACAGCGTGGGGTGCGTGCGTGCTCGTGGGGTGGGGTGAGGGGGGGGGGGGGGCAACCGTGCGTACCTGCTGCCACTTCTCCTGGTCGACCAGGCGCGTGAGCACGAGCAGGTATGCGTACATCTCGATCTCGGGCAGCGAGGTGGTGAGCGCGGGGGCGAGCACGGGCACAGACGCGGGCGCGTCCTCGACGTCCATGGCGTCCGCGTCCTGTGTGTGCATGGGGCCGCATGGGGCCGCATGGGAGGGCATGGGCGATCGCATGGGGCCGCATGGGGCGATCGCGATCACATGCGGCACAGCATGCTGGCGAGGGGGGGCATGGGGTGTTGCACATCATCATGGCCAGCATGCGCTGCACTGCGGCACTCTGCCCTGGCTGCAGCTGATACACAAACACAAACAAACAATGGGCAAGATCTTGGGCGCTGTTCGCCCCCCTTCACCCCCACCGCACCTGCCCCAGCGTCGAAAGCAGGAAGTCCCTGCTGCTGGACGCGTCTGCGCCGACCAGGAAGGTCGTCACGAAGTTTGAGAGCACAGAGCTCGAAAGCTGGCCACGGATCGTGGCTGTCTGCCTATGGAGACGTCCGGCTAGCATCCGCGTGTCCCTGGTCTTGACGCATGTCTCCAGCAGCGCCACGATTGCCTTGAGCGACTCCTGCACGGTCAGCTTGGGCTCGGCCTCGACGACGACCTCCACTACCTTTTCCGCCTTCTTGTCTCCGTCCGTCGCCATGGGATCGCCCGCTGCCATGACGCCTGAGGTACTCACGCAGTCGCAGTCGGTGATCAGGCAAGGATGGCTGCCTCCACGCTGTCGCGCAGCCTGCTCCTCTCCTCCTATCCGCTGCTGAAAACTCGACGCACGCGCGGATGTCGAGCTAGTGGGTGGTAGTGGGGCGGCCTTGTGTCTGTGATTGCCATGCAGATGCATGGGGTAATGCAAAGGTATGGAGAGTCATGCTCACACAAAAGACTCCCAGTCAATCGTCATCAACGCGGACGCGGTTGGCGCACCCGTAGCATCGCGCGCATCTCGCACATCCAGGCCTTCCAGGGGGCCTGTGGTGGGGTATCATTCAAACTCCTGGGTGCTACCTGGACTTGGCTCTCGAAACAGATGGCGGAGCCTGCTGGCTCGTGGAGCATCCCTCCAGCAGCAGCATCACAGCCACGCGGGGGATACGCGGCAGAGGGGGTGAAGAAGCGTGTCTACCTCAAACGTGCGGCTTGCATGGGTGCTAGGATGGGTTCCTTGCGTGGATGTGTGCCACTTCAGCATGGGTGCTAGGATGGGTGCCTTGCATGGGGCCGTGCATGTGTGCCATGCATGCATGCGTGTGTGTGCACAGTTGACCCGCAGTCAACCCTCCCCGCAGGTGGCGAGGGCGTGGAGAAGAGGGTACAAGGGGCCCACCTGCGGAACCGGTCGCCGGTCACTAGCGCCACTACCCGCGCCGATGAGTACGCGGTGTCTGATCAGGCGGACGCCACCACGGGTACGCCGTATGGGGGGGGCGCCAGTGCCCATGCAGCCGCGGCGCATGGCGACAGCTGGGGGGCCCATGCGCCTGCGCACGACGGAGGGCATGCGGCAGATGAGGAGGAGGAGGAGGGAGAGGCCAGCTTCGGCGGCATGGGAGGAGACGACGATGAGCTGATCTGCGACACCGCGCTGTTTGGCGTGCAGCAGCAGCAGCAGGCGGGCGCAGGTGCGGCAGGCTGATGGGGAGGCATGCACGCTCCTGATGAGCCTACTCTCACCCTCAACCCACGCCACGTGTTTTCCAACCGCAGGCAGACGTGCAGACCTCTACGACGACCACTCCAGCCATGCACCGACCGCTGGCGCTGCCGGCAGCGGCGGCAGCAGCTGGCCGCAGGCAGACGAGGTACGCTGCCTGGCCGCATGCCGTGTATGCATCCGCATACCGTGTCGTCACCCACATGCATCGGCAGTGGGTTGCGTGAGTAGGGAGGAGGCGTGTATCAGCGAAACAGACGCACACTGCATCCGATGCACACGCCCATCCACTCTCTCACACACACACACACACACATGCACAGGACCTGGAGCTCGCCGAGTTCCAGGCGCTCGAGCAACAGCTGCTCAAGGACGTTGGGGGCACGGGCGGTGCACGCAGCGCGCCCCCGCGTGCCGCCGCAATCATCAGCCCGCGCATGGGCGGACGCATGGGCGCGGCCGGGGCGGGACTGGGCGCGCACGCGCAAGCGCGCCGGCCCGACACCGCGCCGGGACGTGACGACGGCCACGACCATGTGTCATTCAGCAATGGTGGCGCGCTGCATGACGATGGGTACGGCGCGCACGGCAGCGGCAGCGGCAGCAGCGGCGGGTTCTCGTTCGCGTCGGCAGCTGCCGCTGGTGTCGCGCCACGCCCCGAGACCGCTGTCGCTGCTCCCGCCACCGCCACGGCCGCGCTCGACGGCATGCTGATGGGGGCGGGTGGACGCGGCGGGGGAGAGGGCGCCTTTGGGGCCACTGCGTCGCCGCACGCTCAGCAGCAATATGGCATGCAGCAGCATCAATACGGCATGCAGCAGGCGCGCGGCGGAAACCCGCTGTCCGCGTGGGCCCCGCAGCAGCAGCAGTCCGCAGACACAGGTGGTGCATCGGGCGGCGGCGGCAGCGGCATGTACGGGGGGGAGGACGACTGGGGGGACAGCTCGTCGTTCGCACGGCCCGCGCCGCGGCACCAGCAGGAGCGCGCAGCAGCAGCCGCAGCAGCAGCGGCAACAGCTGGCCACCAGCAGTACAGCGGTACCGCAGCAACCACGCCGCAGCAGGGTGGGGCGCGGTACGGGGGTGGCGACCCGGGCGAGGAGGACGAGGAGGAGGACGCACATGCGCAGTACTATGGCAACGGGGGCGAGGGAGGCGACGCGCACGCGGGAGTGCAGGTGGGTCTTGTGAGGAAGTGGGGCTTGCAAGTAACAAGTAACACGGGGCTTTTCAGCTACGCAGGCTACTCCTCTACGGTAGCGCCCGCCACTACGTGGTTGGCGCTACCGTGGGCTACATTTGTAGCTTGACATTTTTGGTGGGCCTCGTGCCTGCTCTCTTAAGTCCCGCTGGAGCTTTAGAACCGAACGTGTGACCGCCGGCAGTGGATTGTAACACTCTCATCATCATAATCACCTGCCGATGCTCCAGTCCACCCGGTAGGGCTTACCCCAGGGTTTACCATAGTACCGATTTGCCTTGCCGCCACTTTTATAAAGGGGTTAATTGCTAAGAATTTGGGTGCCTTGCCGCGGGATTTTGGGGGGATGTTTTTCCCGTTTTATGTCATTTGGGGCGTTTTTGACTTTTTCGGCATAGCTTTTTAGAAATCGACCTTGCCGCGACGTTTTCCGACTTATTTAATCGGCAAAGCAAAGCAGTACTACGGTATATAAATGTGTCAGTAACAGTAAAACATTGGCTCTCCAAGGAAGACTGCCTTCTAGTCCTAGTGCCACCACCTAGACCCAAGCCCAGTTCTGGCCCTAACAACAATCACGTGTGAGGGGCGGTAGCCACAACAAAGCGATAGACTCCAAGCTTTCACTCTCCCTCAATGCCCCTCCCCCCCCCCTCCCCTCCCGTACTCTGGAACCCTGCGTGCAGGGCGGCAAGGGGCGCGGCCTCACCCAGCCGTTTGTACGCTCGCTGTTCGCCAAGCCGGCGCAGCGCAAGGGTGGGTCCCAACCATCAGCAGCATCAAGTTTAGGGGGTTAAGGGTTTTAGCATCGGCATCGGCTCACCACGCTCCAACCATATCGCCACCGCCGCAGCATCGGCAACAACAGCATTGACCCGCGGCCCCAATACATGCGCAGCGTCGCGCACTGCCGCCGCAACGACCAGCGCCACGGCCGCATGCTGACACACACACACGGCGGCGGGCCCCGGGTGGCTGCGATGATGAGCACACTGAACATTCTGCATCACGCTCCATCGCCAGCAGCATCTGCAGCAGCAGCATTGACTTTTGACCCTGAAACAGTCGCCGGTTTGCGCGTCGCCGCTGCAAATTGGCGGCACGTGCACGGCGGCGGAGGCGGGCCTTTCGTGGCTGCAATGATTAGCACAAAACGCATTCTGTCACCTCTCGTGTGCCAACAGGCGGCGGCAACAGTAAGGCGTCGAGCCCGGAGCCGAGTGCGGCGGAGGTGCAGCGGCAGAAGGCGCTTGATGAGGCACTGGCCAAGGTGTGAATGGATGTGTGGAGGGTGTGGATGTGTGGAGGGTGTGGATGTGTGAATGCGGAGGTGCAGCGGCAGAAGGCGCTTGATGAGGCACTCGCCAAGGTGTGAATGGATGTGTGGAGGGTGCGGAAAGTGTAGAGGGTGCACACACACACGCGCACACACACACACACACACACACACACACCAAAGGAGCCGCGAACTGGTTTGGCTGAAAGCGCCGCGGAAGTGAGAGTGCGCGCACATGCACAAGCACAGCGCGCATGATGACATGCTCACGTTCACCAGTGGTGTCATGAGCACCCCCGCAGACCCCACTGCGTAGGCAAACCGGGATATTTGGGGGGAAACTGAAGGGGCAAATCGCGGGGATTTGGCTCCGAAACGTGTGGAGTTTGACAATTTTCACACTT
Source organism: Chlamydomonas sp. UWO 241 (assembly GCA_016618255.1). Lineage (NCBI taxonomy): Eukaryota > Viridiplantae > Chlorophyta > Chlorophyceae > Chlamydomonadales > Chlamydomonadaceae > Chlamydomonas > Chlamydomonas priscui. The sequence goes on from VFSX01000032.1 coordinate 779,770, forward strand.
TCCCGCGAAAAAAACGCCTCCTGCGGGGCCGATTCGGCACATTCCCTCCTATGTCGCGTGGGCAAACAGGACATTTTAGGTTTCCTTAATGACATCACTGACGTGCACGTGACGCAGGCATCGGCTGAGAAGGCCTCCCTCGTGCGCATGCGCACGGAGCTCGAAAAGGCGGCCAACAGGCTGGAGCAGGAGCGGATAGCGTGGGAGCGCAAGCAGGTGTGTGTGTGTGTGTGTGTGCGCGCCTCGAAGCGTAGCGGCGCAAGCATGTTTGTGTGTGTGTGTGTGTGTCTCTCTCTTGAAGCGACGCAAGCATGTGTGTGTGTCTGTTTGTGTGTTCCGCTACAACCAGCCGCTCTGCCGCTCTGCCGCTCTGCCGCACCTCTTCTACCTCAGATCTCTTGAAACTTTCCAACCCCTCCCTCCCCCCAGCAGGCCGACGAGGCGGCGCGCCTCCAGGAGTAGCGCTTGCAGAAGTCCGCCAAGCTCATACATCTTGAGGATTCGGAGCCCCCCCGGAAGTGAACCCTCGCCCTCAAAGCTGCCTCAAAGCCACCCCCTCCCAATTCCCAAAACAGGGCGACGAGATGGCGCGCCTGAAGGAGTGGCACACAGGAGAGGCCGCCCAGACACACACGCACACACACACACGCACACACACACACTCCCAAACCCTATCATCCCCTCAAACAGGTCGACGAGATGGCGCGCCTGGAGGAGTGGCGCACAGGAGAGGCCTCCCAGGCACACACACACACACACGCACACACGTATGCACGAACACACACACACACACACAAACCCTACCATCCCCCAAAACAGGTCGACGAGACGGCACGCCTTGAGGAGTGGAGAACAGGAGAGGCCGCCAAGATCGCGCGCGAGCGGCGCGTGCTGGAAAAGCAGTCACGCGCGATCCTGAAGCTGCCGAACAAGAAGGAGCGCAGGTGGGGCGGTTGAGTGGGATTTGGGTGGCTGGGTGGGAGTTGAGGTGTGTGGTGGGGAGGAGCAGAGGTCGTGCTTGAGAAGCAGTCACGCGCGACCCTGTAGCTGCCGAACAAGAAGGAGCGCAGGTGGGGCGGTTGAGTGGGATTTGGGTGGCTGGATGGGGTTTGAGGTGTGTGGTGGGGAGGAGCAGAGGTCTTGCTTGAGAAGCAGTCACGCGCGACCCTGCAGCTGCCGAACAAGAAGGAGCGAAGGTGAGGTGGGTCGGGGGGTGGGTGGGCGGGGATAAGATGGAAGAGTGCTGGCGTGCACGCACACTTACACGTGCACACACACACACTCATGCACACGCGTGCGCACAGTGCTGTCGAGGCGGCCGATGCTGCATTGGGGGCTGAGCGGCGAGATGGGCGCGCGAAGGACACGCACACACACACACACACACACTATTTCTCGCACGCACACTCGCGCGCACGCTCTCGCACACACACACACACACACACCAGGGGTTTCCTTCCCGATCGGGAAACGAAAAAAGCGTGCTCAGAGGGCGCGATCCCGATGGTTTCGGGTAGGGGACGTTCGGGAAAAACGAGTCGCGGAGGCGAATTTTCCGGGGAAAAGTGTGAAATCGTCGATTTCACACTTTTTGACGCGATTCTTCGGGCTGCAGCCCGAAATCCCGACGAAACTGGGAAAGCCTCTTTGGGAAGAACGAAAGGATGAATGACCCCAAGGAAACCCCTGACACACACACAATCACTATTTATCGCACGCACACCCGCACGCACGCACACACACAGTGCGGTGGAGGAGCGGGGGCTGCTTGCAGAGAGGAGAGACGGGCGTGCAAAGGACGTGCGACACATGCCCAAACACACACACACACATACAGACACACGCGCGCAGTGCTGTCGAGGCGGCCGACCCGCGCGCACGCACACACACACGCACATACGCGTACACGCACAAAACGCGCAGTGCGGTCGAGGCGGCAGAAGCTGCTTTGGAGGCCGAGCGGCGAGACGGGCGCGCAAAGGACGCGCGCCACAAGCTGACGGTGGAGCGGCTTCGGCGGCAGATCGTGGAGCTGCAAGACAAGGTGAGGAGGTGGCGAATGTTGATAGAGACAGGCAGTCAAGGTGTGACCGCACGCTGTCACTACATATCAACAGCGACGAGGGGTGGCCCAAGGCAGATGCAGGGGGGGAGGGTGGGGGCGGGGGGGGTTGCTTGGGCGCAGCGTTCGAATGCGATGTTGAGACAGCCAGTCTTAGTCAGGTTTAGGGTTTTAGGGTTTAGTGCAAGCAACACATCAGCTGTGTGTCCTTTTCCGCACCCTCTCCCTCCCCTCACTTTCACATTCCACACCTTCTCCCTTCCACACCCTCTCCCTTCCACGCCCTCTCCCTTCCACACCCTCACCTTCCACACCCTCACCTTCCACACCCTCTCCCTTCCACGCCCTCTCCCTTCCACACCCTCTCCCTTTCACACCCTTTCCCTTCCGCCTGCCCTCACCCTGGACAGCAAACATGTATGTCCCTACCACAGCCCCCTATAGTGTTACCCCGGGGTTACCCTCTACACCCACAGTGTAATTGCTTTGTTACAAGGCACTACAATTTGCGCAAATTTGTAGTGCCTTGTAACAAAGCAATTACACTGTGGGTGTAGAGGGTAGCCCCGGGGTAACACTAAAGGGGGCTGTGGTAGGGTGTGCGCAACCACCACAACAGAGGTGCACCCTCCCACCACCCCTCCCTGCCACCCGCCCCCACTCTTCAACCCGCCCCCACCCCATCCCCCCACGCCCTGCACAAAAGGTGCACCCGTCCATGCCCTGTCCCTTCCACCCGCCCGCTCCCTTCCAACCCGCCCCCATCCTGCCCTCCCACGCAACCCTGGGCAACAAACATGTGCAACCACCACAACAGGTGCACCCTTCCACCCCCCCTCACTCTTCCACCCGCCATGACCCTGCCCTTGCATGCCCTGCCCTGGGCAACAAACATGTGCAACCACCAAAACAGGTGCACCCTTCCACCCCTCCTCACTCTTCCACCCGCCATCACCCTGCCCTCGCATGCCCTGCCCGGGCAACAAACATGTGCAACCACCACAACAAGTGCACCCTTCCACGCCCCCCCCTTCCACCCGCCCTCTCCTTTCCACCCGCCCTCATCCCACCCTCCCACGCCCTGCCCTGGACATTTAACATGTGCAACCACCACAACAGGTGCACTTCTCTAATTTCCATCAGCACAACTGTGCAGCAACAGTGAGCCAGCTCCGCCCCTTGACAAGAGCGTAAGCTTGTACACAAATTTGCGCACACTCCCTTCCACCTGCCCTCACTTGTCCAACCGCCACAAAAGGTGCACGAGGGGCGCGAGGAGGTGAGGTGGCTCGAGGCGCAGCTTCGGGACGCGAGCGCGGCGGGCGCGCTCGGGGCAGGTGCGGGCGCCAAGCCGCGGCCAGGCAGCCACAAGCAGGTGCAGACAGAGGGCGCCGCCGCCGCCGCGCACGCACATTCATCGTACGCACCACCGCAGCAACAGCAGCAGGCGCAGCCATTTGTGAGCGGCCCTCGCCCAGCGGTGACGGCGGCGCAACAGCAGCCGGCCGCCGCGGGCCTCGCGGCGCGCATGCGCGAGCGCGCGGCCGAGGCGGGCGGCGCGCACGGCGTCGCGCGCGCGTCAGCCGCGGCCGCGGGGGCGGCGCAGCCCCCCGAAGGCGCGCGCGCGGCGGCGGTCGCGGCCAGCCGCGGGCGCAGCGGCGGTGGCGCCATGGGGCCGGGGGCGGGCGGGCCGTCTCTCCCTCGGTCGCTGTCCCGCGGGCGCGGGAGCCGAGCAGGCGACGACGGCGGCGGTGGCGATGACGACGACGTCGCGGTGGTCGACGCGGCCAAGTGGCGCGACTACCGCCGCCCGCTCGGCACGTTTGTTGACGACGGCGACGACGGTGCAGCTGCGGGTGACGATGGAGACGTCCGCACGCCTGGAGGGGCACTGCCACGTGCGGGCGGCCAGCACACGGGCGGAGTGGGAGGAGCAGGGGGGGAGGGCGGGGGCGCGCTGGAGCGTGAGCACTCGTGGGCCGCGATGCTCGGGCTGGACGACGACGAGGAGCTGGGCGAGGGCGATGAGGGGTACCACCCCGCGTTTGGGGTGCGGCAGCAGCAACAGGCGTTTGCTGGCGTGACACCTGCGCCGCCCACGCGCGCACAGCAGCCGCACGTGCGGCAGCGGGGCGCGGGCGCTGACAAGGGGGAGGAGGGGCCGGAGGGTGAGGATGCGGCGCCTGTGAAGTGTGTGTGCGTGTGTGTGTGTGGATGGCCGATGTTACAGTCCGTTGGACGCCTTCGATGGCGCATTGCAGTGTGTGTGTGTGAGAGAGAGGACGGCACTGTCTCCGTCTCTGCTTCTCGGCCGTCATGCGCTCCTTTGACCCGCACCCGTCCCAACCTCCCACCCGCACTCCACCATGCAGGTGACGCGCCGTCGTGGTGGAGCCCCGGGCAGGCAGGCGTGCCCGAGGGCAGCCACAACCGCACACCACCCGCACAACACCCAAAAAAACCACCCGCACTCAACCACGCCAGGCGACGCGCAGTCGCGGTGGAGCCCCGGGCAGGCGGACGTGCCTTCTAGGGCAACCACCCCCAGCCACCACCCGTACACCACCCAAAAAAACCACCCGCACTCCACCACGCCAGGCGACACGCAGTCGTTGTGGAGCCCCGGGCAGGCGGGCGTGCCTTCTAGGGCAGCCACCCCCAGCCACCCCCCGCACACCACCCAACAAAAAAAAACGCAAACCACCATGCCAGGCGACGCGACATCGCGGTGGAGCCCCGGGCAGGCAGGCGTGCTTTTTAGGGCAGCCACCCCCAGCCACCATCTGCAAACCACCCAAAGAACCCACCCGCACCCCACCACGCCAGGCGACGCGCCGTCGCGGTAGAGACCCGGGCAGGCGGGTGTGCCTTTTAGGGCAGCCACCACCGGCCAACCCCCGCACACCCCACCCGCACCCCACCACGCCAGGCGACGCGCCGTTGTGGTGGAGCCCCGGGCGGGCGGGCGGGCCTTTTAGGGCAGCAGCGGCCGGCCACCACCAGCATCACCTAAACCCACCACTGCACCTTTCCACCACCACGCCAGGCGACGCGCCGTCGTTGTGGAGCCCCGGGCAAGCGGGCGTGCCTTTTAGGGCAGCCACTATCGGCCACCCCCCGCACACCCCACACGCACTCCACCACGCCAGGCGACGCGCAGTCGTGGTGGAGCCCCGGGCAGGCGGGCGTGCCTTCTAGGGCAGCCACCACCAGCCACCACTCGCACACGACCCTAAAACCCACCACTGCACCACTCCACCACGCCAGGTGACGCTCCCAGTCGTGGTGGAGCCCCGGGCAGGCGGGCGTGCCTTGTAGGGCAGCCACCCCCAGCCACCACCCAAAACCACCACCAACAAAAAAAAACGCACTCCACCACGCCAGACGACGCACCGTCGTGGTGGAGCCCCGGGCAGGCGGGCGTGCCCACGGGAAGCAGCGGCCGGCAGCCGTCCGACGAGGCCTCCTCCGCGGCCGCGGCGAGCGGCGGCGCGCAGCGGCGCACGTGGGACGCGCAACCGCAGGTAGTTACCGTAGTCACGCTTTGCGTTTGCGGGGGGGAGGGGGAGGTGCTTCAGGTCGAATTGGTTCAAGTTGTTGCGCCTTGCCGAGGGGCTTTCATGATGATGGATGGTTCAGTCGGTTCGACACCACTTCTTATGGTGTATAAGACACGTGTAGGCGTGCAGCGGCGCACGTGGGACGCGCAACCGCAGGTAGTTACCGCGGTCGCGCTTTGCGTTTGCGGGGGGGGGGCGTCAGGTCGAATTGGTTCAGGTTGTTGCGGCTTTCATGATGATGGCTTATTCAGTCGGTTCGGCACCACTTATGATGTATAAGACGCGTGTCGGCGTGCAGCGGCGCACGTGGGGCACGCACCCACAGGTAGGGACCCAAGGGTGCGGTTCTCGCAGCCACGCTTTGCCTTTGCACGGGGCGCTCATGGGCTGAACACAATAGCTTTTCTGATGCAGTTGAAGTTGTCACTTTCCCTCTGTGGGCGAACCCGCCCATAATCTGGAACCCCCCTCCCCCCCCCTACTCGCAGGCGGCGCACCACCCGTCGCTACGGGAGCAGGGGCTGCTGCGGCATGGGGGCGGGGGCGACGGTGGGCCACGGGGCGTGGGCGAGCAGCACCAGCAGCAGCAGCAGCAGCACGCGTGGGAGGAGGAGCAGCAGCAACAGCAGCGACATTACGCGGCCAGCGGGCAGGCGCATCAGCGCCCCACCAGCAGCAGCGGGCAGGCGCAGCAGCGGCGCGGCTCGTCGGCTGAGGCCAGGGGCGCAGCGGCAGATGGCGTGGCAGCGGACGCCGAGCGCAGCCGGCGCTACGAGCTGCTCGACGCGCACGTCGCGTCGGCGCGCTCACCGCTGCTCGCGGCGTATAATAACAGCAGCAGCAACCAGCAGCAGCAGCAGCATGGGAGTAATAACCACCATGCAGCACAGCAGCAGCAGCAGCCGCATGCGCCGAGCCCGTCGAGCAGTGCCGGGCGCGACACGCCGCTCTCGTCCGCAAAGGTGTGCATGGTGCCACTGTTGGTTGGCGATGTCGTTGCCACTGTTATGTTGGCTGCCACTGTTCTATTGGTTGTCGTTGTCACTTTTGTGTTGGTTGTCGTTGCCACTGTTGTGTTGGTTGTCGTTGCCACTGTTGTGTTGTCGTTACCACTGTCGTGTTGGTTGCCACTGTTATGTTGGTTGTCGTTGCCACTGTTGGTTGTCGTCTCGTCCGCAAAAGTGCGCGGTGCCACTGTCATGTTTTGGTTGCATTGATGTCGTTGTGCCTGTGTCGCGTTGTGCGTGTCAAGAGGGTGGTGTGTATCCCGGGCAAGGCCAAAAAGGTGTGTGTTGATGCACCAACCGCGGGCCCAGTCTCTCTCTCTCTCCCTCTCTCTCTCTCTCTCTCTCTTTTCCTCTCCTTCTCTCGAGAGGAAGAGATCTTCCTCTCTCTTTTCCTCCCTCTCCCTCTCCCTCTCCCTCTCCCTCTCTTCCACCCTCTCACGCCCACGCGCGTGCGACACCACACCGCGTCAGCAGCTCTCATTGACACACACACACACACACACACGCGCGCGTGTGCACTGCACGCTCCCCTCCCCTCCTCCTCCCCCAAGGCGCTGGCGCAGCACCACCTGGTGATGCAGCAGCAGCAGCAGACAGCGAGCAGCAGCAGCTTCGGCCACCACCACACGGAGGCCACCAGCGAGCGCAGTTCCTACGGCGGTGGCGGCGTGCGGACATCGGGCGGCGGCGTGCGGCCGCAGGAGCTGAGCTTCGGGGGCGCCGCATCAGCGTCGACGCCGGCTGACCCGCGGCGAACAGCAGCAGCCGCACCCATCGCGCAGCTGCAGCCGCGGTTCCAGCCCCACGCCGCACAGGGGGCGGGCAGCGGAGGGGGCGGGGCAGGCGGGGGCAGTGGGGACGGAGTCGGAGGAGGGCCCAGCTCTGATGAGCTGGCGCGCGAGGTGCGGCAACCAACTACAACTAACCAACCGCAACTGCCATGCTGACAGGGCTCAAGGGTGCACTCCCCGATCTCACCCTCGCACTCTCACAATTCTGTTCACTTCTAACGAGGACCACAGCGAGTCGACTTTGACTCCCTCCCGCAACCGTCCTGCACCTTCATCGTGTATCACGCTCACCTCTCATCGTGTATCAAGCTCACATCTCCACGGTCAGGGTTGCGCGCTTCCTTAAGTGGCATTACTGTTGATTCGAGTTGAATCTCCCCCGACACTCTCTCAAAACACCTTCACTGTAACCGGTGTTTCCGTCAGCCAACCCGCAAACCTACAATACCGGGTTGAGATTGGACGATTTGGGCTGGCGCTTCGGGTTGAAATTGCGCGGATTTTAGCGGAACCACTGACTGCAACGTACTCCTGCTATCGGTGCGCCACGCTGGCGGCAGGGGGGGGGGCGCTTCCTTCTACAGCTATTCCCTTGAGTTGAATCTTTTCAAACACCTTGCACACCCTGCATATCCTGCTAGGTGCGCCACGCTGACAGCAGGGATGCGCCTCCTACCAGCTGTATTATGAGTCTTAATATATCAATGCGTTAGATATTTTCAGACACCTTACAAACCCTGCCTATACCCTGCAAGGTGCACTACGCTGACGGCAAGGATGTGCTTCCTACCAGCTGTATTACAAGTCCTATTGTTGATTCGAGTCGGCTGTCTAAAAACACCTTGCACACCCTGCCTATTCCCTGCTAGGTGCGCCACGCTGATGGCAAGGTCGAGCGCTTCTACGCGAGCGGACGCAGGGGCGTGCAGTTTGCAAACGGCACGCGAAAGGTGGGCGGCGGTCGTAGAGGTGGCGGTGGTGGTGGTCATAGTGGTGGCGGTGGCGGTGGGCCGCATTTGTAGCAGTGGTAGCAATGATGGTGGCGGTGGTGGTGGGATGAGAGGAGGCATGCGCGTGTAGATTTCAGACGGTGGGCGGCGGCGATAGGTGGGCGGCGGCCGCGGTGGTGGTGACGGTGCTGGTAGTGGTGGCATCGCACACATCCTGCCCCCCACCCCCCACCCACTCAAACAGACACACTGCCACACAATTTGATTGCCACCACACAACGGACAGGTGACCATGCCCGACGGCCGCGTCACCATTGCGTTCTCCAACGGCGACGTCAAGGCTCAGTCGCCCAGCGGGCGCGTCGACTACTACTACGCAGAGGTGGGGGAAGGATGGTGATGACGAGCTTGCACTCCTCTTTTGGCGACCACGCATGCAGTTCCACAGCTCCAGTAACAGTACCAGGAACATCGGCTTCCCAGCGAAGACACCACCTTCTAGTCCTAGTACCAACGCCTAAACCCAAGTCTGGCCCTGATGATGGTTTTAACAGTCGTGGGTGACGCACCTACCGGCAGCGTATTCGACTACAGACGGGTGCCTGGCTACTAGTGGTGGGGGGCTAGTGGGTCGGGGCTGGACCTTGACAGGGCACTCGGCCCCCAGATCTGACTCCTCCCCATGGGGGCACGGCCGTGGGGGCCCTAACAATTACTTGTGTGAGGGCCGGTAGCCAGTTGCAGGCTGCCTCCCAACGCGTAGTCGTAGAGCAAAAAGGAGAGCGCGGCCGTAGCAGTGGTCCCTGGGAAGGATTTTAGCAATTCGTTTTTTGCCGGCTCCATCAACTTTGACCGCTCATACCAGGCACAATACACAGCGGGTATTCATGCAATACATGCCGTTGTGCTGCTCTCGGCAAGAGCTTTCCAACGCATCGCTCCACGCCCTCATCCACTAAGTGTGGGGTGGTTTTCTGGGAAGTGGGAAATCCGGCTCGGAGCGGCATACGGCTCGCAGGGGAATCACTGGGCCGTAGGGCTTGGGATTTGGGGGTTTGGTTCTACCTTCATCTTCCTTCCTTACCTTTCTTTGGTGGGCCTCGTGCCTGCTCTCTGAAGTCCCGCTGGAGCTTTGGAACCGAACGTGTGACCGCCGGCAGTGGATTGTAAAACTCTCATCTTCCTTCCTTACCGTAATTGCTGTACCTGTTACTATAAGACTATAGATAATGTCTCCTCTGGAAAGCCGATGCTACTGTTATCGCAGGTCGGCACGTGGCACGCGACGCACGCCAACGGCGTCGAGGTGTTCTACTTCCCGTCTGGGCAGACAGAGGCGCACCACCCGAGTGGGATCAAGGTGCGGGATATGCTTGGGTGTGCGTGTATGTGTGGGCATGTTTGTGTGTGTGTGTGTGTGTGTGTGTCTGTGTCTGTGTGTGGGGGGGTCGTAGGTTTTACGCCGTCAAGCTGTTCTACTTCCCGACAGGGGGCGCACCACCCGGGTGGGATCAAGGTGCGGGATATGCTTGGGTGTGCGTGTATGTGTGTGTGCGTGTTTGTGTGTGTGGGAGGGGGTCGTAGGTTCAACGCCGTCAAGCTGTTCTACTTCCCGACAGGGGGCGCACCACCCGGGTGGGATCAAGGTGCGGGATATGCTTGGGTGTGCGTGTATGTGTGGGCATGTTTGTGTGTGTGTGTGTGTGTGTCTGTGTCTGTGTGTGGGGGGGTCGTAGGTTCAACGCCGTCAAGCTGCTCTACTTCCCGACAGGGGGCGCACCACCCGGGTGGGATCAAGGTGCGGGATATGCTTGGGTGTGCGTGTATGTGTGGGCATGTTTTGTGTGTGTGGTGTGTGTGTGTCTGTGTCTGTGGTGGGGGGGTCGTAGGTTTTACGCCGTCAAGCTGTTCTACTTCCCGACAGGGGGCGCACCACCCGGGTGGGATCAAGGTGCGGGATATGCTTGGGTGTGCGTGTATGTGTGTGTGCGTGTTTGTGTGTGTGGGAGGGGGTCGTAGGTTCAACGCCGTCAAGCTGTTCTACTTCCCGACAGGGGGCGCACCACCCGGGTGGGATCAAGGTGCGGGATATGCTTGGGTGTGCGTGTATGTGTGGGCATGTTTGTGTGTGTGTGTGTGTGTGTGTCTGTGTCTGTGTGGGGGGGGTCGTAGGTTTTACGCCGTCAAGCTGCTCTACTTCCCGACAGGGGGCGCACCACCCGGGTGGGATCAAGGTGCGGGATATGCTTGGGTGTGCGTGTATGTGTGTGTGCGTGTTTGTGTGTGTGGGGGGGGTCGTAGGTTCAACGCCGTCAAGCTGTTCTACTTTCCGACAGGGGGCGCACCACCCGGGTGGGATCAAGGTGCGGGATATGCTTGGGTGTGCGTGTATGTGTGGGCATGTTTGTGTGTGTGTGTGTGTCTGTGTCTGTGTGTGGGGGGGTCGTAGGTTTTACGCCGTCAAGCTGTTCTACTTCCCGACGGGGGGCGCACCACCCGGGTGGGATCAAGGTGCGGGATATGCTTGGGTGTGCGTGTATGTGTGTGTGCGTGTTTGTGTGTGGGGGGGGGGGTCGTAGGTTCAACGCCGTCAAGCTGTTCTACTTCCCGACAGGGGGCGCACCACCCGGGTGGGATCAAGGTGCGGGATATGCTTGGGTGTGTGTGGGTGCGTGTGCGTGGGTGTGTGGGGGGTCACAGGTTTAACACCGTCAAGCTGGTCTACTTCCGGACAGGCGTGTATGTGTGGGCATGTTTGTGTGTGTGTGTGTGTGTCTGTGTCTGTGTGTGGGGGGGGGGGCGTAGGTTTAACGCCGTCAAGCTGTTCTACTTCCCGACCGGGGGCGCACCACCCGGGTGGGATCAAGGTGCGGGATATGCTTGGGTGTGCGTGGGTGTGTGTGCGTGGATGTGTGGGGGTCACAGGTTTAACACCGTCAAGCTGGTCTACTTCCGGACAGGGGGCGCACCACCCGGGTGGGATCAAGGTGTGGTCTATGCTTGAGTGTGCGTGTATGTGTGGGTGTGGGTGTGGGTGTGGGTGTCTTTGTGTGTGTGTGGGGGTCGTAGCTTTAACGCCGTCAAGCTGTTCTACTTGCCGACAGGGGACGCACCACCCAGTTGGGAGGCGCACCACCCGGGTGGGATCAAGGTGCGGGATATGCTTGGGTGTGCGTGTATGTGTGGGCATGTTTGTAAGGTGCGGGATATGCTTGCGTGTGCGTGTATGTGTGGGCGTGTTACGCCGTCAAGCTGTTCTACTTCCCGACAGGGGGCGCACCACCCAGGTGGGATCAAGGTGCGGGATATGCTTGGGTGTGCGTGTATGTGTGTGTGCGTGTTTGTGTGGGGGGGGGGGGTCGTAGGTTCAACGCCGTCAAGCTGTTCTACTTCCCGACAGGGGGTGCACCACCCGGGTGGGATCAAGGTGCAGGATATGCTTGGGTGTGTGTGGGTGCGTGTGCGTGGGTGTGTGGGGGGTCACAGGTTTAACACCGTCAAGCTGGTCTACTTCCGGACAGGGGGCGCACCACCCGGGTGGGATCAAGGTGTGGTCTATGCTTGAGTGTGCGTGTATGTGTGGGTGTGGGTGTGGGTGGGTGTCTGCGTCTGTGTGTGGGGGGGGGGGGGCGTAGGTTTAACGCCGTCAAGCTGTTCTACTTCCCGACAGGGGGCGCACCACCCGGGTGGGATCAAGGTGCGGGATATGCTTGGGTGTGTGTGGGTGCGTGTGCGTGGGTGTGTGGGGGGTCACAGGTTTAACACCGTCAAGCTGGTCTACTTCCGGAGTGTGGGGGGTCACAGGTTTAACACCGTCAAGCTGGTCTACTTCCGGACAGGGGGCGCACCACCCGGGTGGGATAAAGCTGCGGTCTTATTGCTTGAGTGTGCGTGTATGTGTGGGCATGTTTGGTGTGTGTGTTTGTGATGTGTCCTGTGTTGTGTGTGGGTTGGGGGGGGTGGCGTAGGTTTAACGCCGTCAAGCTTGTTTCTACTTCCCGCCGGGGGCGGCACCAACCCGGGTGGGATCAAGTGCGGGGAAAAATTATGCCCCCCTTGGGGTGTGCGTGGGGTGTGTGCGGTGGATGTGTGGGGGGACCACCCGGGTGGGATCAAGGTGTGGTCTATGCTTGAGTGTGCGTGTATGTGTGGGTGTGGGTGTGGGTGGGTGTCTGCGTCTGTGTGTGGGGGGGGGGGGGCGTAGGTTCAACGCCGTCAAGCTGCTCTACTTCCCGACAGGGGGCGCACCACCCGGGTGGGATCAAGGTGCGGGATATGCTTGGGTGTGCGTGGGTGTGTGTGCGTGTGTGTGTGGGGGGTCACAGGTTTAACACCGTCAAGCTGGTCTACTTCCGGACAGGGGGCGCACCACCCGGGTGGGATCAAGCTGCGGTCTATGCTTGAGTGTGCGTGTATGTGTGGGCATGTTTGTGTGTGTGTGTGTGTGTCTGTGTCTGTGTGTGGGGGGGGGGGCGTAGGTTTAACGCCGTCAAGCTGTTCTACTTCCCGACCGGGGGCGCACCACCCGGGTGGGATCAAGGTGCGGGATATGCTTGGGTGTGCGTGGGTGTGTGTGCGTGGATGTGTGGGGGTCACAGGTTTAACACCGTCAAGCTGGTCTACTTCCGGACAGGGGGCGCACCACCCGGGTGGGATCAAGGTGTGGTCTATGCTTGAGTGTGCGTGTATGTGTGGGTGTGGGTGTGGGTGTGGGTGTCTTTGTGTGTGTGTGGGGGTCGTAGCTTTAACGCCGTCAAGCTGTTCTACTTCCCGACAGGGGACGCACCACCCAGTTGGGAGGCGCACCACCCGGGTGGGATCAAGGTGCGGGATATGCTTGCGTGTGCGTGTATGTGTGGGCATGTTATCAAGGTGCGGGATGTGTCTGTGTGTGGGGGGGGGGTCGTAGGTTTTACGCCGTCAAGCTGTTCTACTTCCCGACAGGGGGCGCACCACCCAGGTGGGATCAAGGTGCGGGATATGCTTGGGTGTGCGTGTATGTGTGTGTGCGTGTTTGTGTGGGGGGGGGGGGTCGTAGGTTCAACGCCGTCAAGCTGTTCTACTTCCCGACAGGGGGTGCACCACCCGGGTGGGATCAAGGTGCAGGATATGCTTGGGTGTGTGTGGGTGCGTGTGCGTGGGTGTGTGGGGGGTCACAGGTTTAACACCGTCAAGCTGGTCTACTTCCGGACAGGGGGCGCACCACCCGGGTGGGATCAAGGTGTGGTCTATGCTTGAGTGTGCGTGTATGTGTGGGTGTGGGTGTGGGTGGGTGTCTGCGTCTGTGTGTGGGGGGGGGGGGGCGTAGGTTTAACGCCGTCAAGCTGTTCTACTTCCCGACCGGGGGCGCACCACCCGGGTGGGATCAAGGTGCGGGATATGCTTGGGTGTGCGTGGGTGTGTGCGCGTGTGTGTGTGGGGGGTCACAGGTTTAACACCGTCAAGCTGGTCTACTTCCGGACAGGGGGCGCACCACCCGGGTGGGATCAAGCTGCGGTCTATGCTTGAGTGTGCGTGTATGTGTGGGCATGTTTGTGTGTGTGTGTGTGTGTCTGTGTCTGTGTGTGGGGGGGGGGGCGTAGGTTTAACGCCGTCAAGCTGTTCTACTTCCCGACCGGGGGCGCACCACCCGGGTGGGATCAAGGTGCGGGATATGCTTGGGTGTGCGTGGGTGTGTGTGCGTGGATGTGTGGGGGTCACAGGTTTAACACCGTCAAGCTGGTCTACTTCCGGACAGGGGGCGCACCACCCGGGTGGGATCAAGGTGTGGTCTATGCTTGAGTGTGCGTGTATGTGTGGGTGTGGGTGTGGGTGTGGGTGTCTTTGTGTGTGTGTGGGGGTCGTAGCTTTAACGCCGTCAAGCTGTTCTACTTCCCGACAGGGGACGCACCACCCAGTTGGGAGGCGCACCACCCGGGTGGGATCAAGGTGCGGGATATGCTTGCGTGTGCGTGTATGTGTGGGCATGTTTGTGTGTGTGTGTGTCTGTGTCTGTGTGGGGGGGGGGTCGTAGGTTTTACGCCGTCAAGCTGTTCTACTTCCCGACAGGGGGCGCACCACCCAGGTGGGATCAAGGTGCGGGATATGCTTGGGTGTGCGTGTATGTGTGTGTGCGTGTTTGTGTGGGGGGGGGGGGTCGTAGGTTCAACGCCGTCAAGCTGTTCTACTTCCCGACAGGGGGTGCACCACCCGGGTGGGATCAAGGTGCAGGATATGCTTGGGTGTGTGTGGGTGCGTGTGCGTGGGTGTGTGGGGGGTCACAGGTTTAACACCGTCAAGCTGGTCTACTTCCGGACAGGGGGCGCACCACCCGGGTGGGATCAAGGTGTGGTCTATGCTTGAGTGTGCGTGTATGTGTGGGTGTGGGTGTGGGTGGGTGTCTGCGTCTGTGTGTGGGGGGGGGGGGGGGTAGGTTTAACGCCGTCAAGCTGTTCTACTTCCCGACCGGGGGCGCACCACCCGGGTGGGATCAAGGTGCGGGATATGCTTGGGTGTGCGTGGGTGTGTGTGCGTGGATGTGTGGGGGTCACAGGTTTAACACCGTCAAGCTGGTCTACTTCCGGACAGACAGGCGCACCACCCGGGTGGGATCAAGGTGCGGTCTATGCTGTGTGTACCTTGTGTCTGTGTGTGTGATGGGAGGGGGGGGCTGGTTTTACAGGGTGTACACGCACTCACGCTTCCATTTCCCCGTGTCGAGGCCTTGAGGCATAGATTGTGGAAGTCCTAGGGCCAGGGCCAGTCCACCTTGGGGAGGGGGGGGGGGAGGGGAAGGGCTACCAAGGCGGGGGTCGTGGTGCGGGGCGTCGTATGCTCCTGCTTCGGCCGTGCAGCTGCGGGGCCGCTCGCCTGTCATGCCCAACACACACCCGCGCATGCGTATGCTCCCCCTCCCCCACCCAACCCAACCCAGGAGATCATCTTGCACGTGCGCCACGGGCTACCATGCCGACACGCGTTCACGCATGTGTGCACCCCTCCCCCGGAGATCGTCTCCCTCGCGAGGCACGTGCGCCGCATGCTGCCTTGCCCAACATGCGCGCACACATGAGTACCCCTCACGCACACACACACACACCCCTCCCCCGCACACGCAAACACGCAGGAGTTCATCGTCCTCGCGAGGCACGTGCGCCGCATGCTGCCATGCCTCTAACACGCGTGCAAGCATGTGCGCCCCTCACACACACACACACCCTCCCCCACACACACGCATCCGCACACACACACACACACACACGCAGGAGATCATCTTCCTTGCGGGGCACGTACACCGCTTGCTGCCGAGCTTCCAACATGCGTACACACATGTGTGCCCACACACACACATCTTCACCCCTCCCCCCCGCACACACGCAGGATATCATCTTTCTCGCGGGGCATGTACGCCGCGTGCTGCCGAGCCCTGTGTGCCCCTCATACACACACACACACGTGCGCGCATACACACAGGAGATCATCTTCCTCGCGGGGCATGTACGCCGCGTGCTGCCGAGCCTCTAACAAGCATGCATGCATGTGTCCCCCTCACACACACACGCACACACACACACCTTTCCCACACACACGGTGGCGGTCATCTTTCCCGCGAGGCACATACGCCGCGCGCTGCCGAGCCCTGTGTGCCCCTCATACACACACACACACACGCACACACGTAAACTCGCAGGAGATCATCTTTCTCGCAGGGCACGTCCGCCGCGTGCTGCCGAGCGGCGAGGAGCAGGACGTGCCGCTGGCGGCGCTGTCGGGCGCGGTGCGGCAGCCGAGGCCACACGTGGACGAGTTCTGACAAGGCAGACACTGAAGCTACCAGTCCCAGCATCGTCCGGCGCGGTGAAGGGAGGCAGCGCTTTAGTTGGCCGCGAAGATGACGAGGACGAGCGAGGGGACACGCAAACACACACACACGTGACACGTCCGCTTGACAGTCCAGCAAGGAACTGACACACACACTAGACGCTACAAGAGACTGCACGCTACTAGAGACTTCACAGGCTGGCGACGAACGGGTGACTCTCTCTGTTGAACAGGCGGTGGTAGGTGGGAAGGGATGGGCGGGAAGGTGACGGGGATGGGCGGGGCGTTGAACGGTCGCCGTGACAGACGACAGATGTGCGTTTTGGGGCTGACTGCGATCACCGTGACCTGGCTTTGGGGCTGAGACTGTGACTGTAACAAGCGCTTGTAACACGCGTGTACGTCTGTGACAGGCCGAGCTAGGCCACGTCTGCCGCTTGTTGTCGTTCAGTTCCATCCATGCTCTACCTCGCGATCCCACAATCACATGCGGCTGCTGCCCTAGGCAGACGGCACCGCAAGGCAGCACCCCTAGATCTGCTCACCGGTTACACACTCACTCTAGTGTTGTTTTGTCAGCTCCTGTCTATTTATCCTCAAGCGTTTGCTGCCACTGCGGTAGGGGACCTGCGGGTGCACCCACGCTCTTTACAGAGTTTGGGTACGCTACCACCAATAGCCAGCCATCTCATTCAGATGCTTGGCCCATGCGCGCCGAGCACGGTCTTGAACCTCTAGAGGTGTCCCTGACTGTAACATCCATCATCATCATCATCATTTATCCGTGAATGATGGTCCCGCGGGTGGCCCGCAGCTGCCGCCCAATGCTCAGCGCCTGCGCAAGCATCAGCTCCGAGCGGTGGATACCGGCGACCACGACGGCCCCCCCCGCTTTGGCGGGGCGCTGCTGCTGCTGCTGCTGCGACCCGCCACCCAGCCCGGTGTTCGCCACCTCGTCCCCCCGCTTTGTGCCGGCCAGCCGTGCGCCGGCCTTGGGGTCCGCGTCGGGGTCGGCGTTGCCGGAGAGGTGGAGGTGGCGCAGCGCTGAGCGGGTGTTGGCCTGCGGCGCACGCGGACACACGTGCACGCGTGAGGTTTGGGAGGAATAGCCCGAGGGAGGAGGGGGCAGCGTCGGGGTTGGCGTTGTCGGAGAGGTGCAGATGGCGCAGCGCTGAGCGGGTCTTGGCCTGCAGCGCAAGCGGACACATGTGCACGCGTGAGATTCGGGAGGAATAGCCCGAGGGAGCAGGGGCAGCGTTGGAGGTGGCGTTGCCGGAGAGATTTGGAGGTGGCGCAGCGCTGAGCGAGCGTTTGCCTGCAGGTTGCGTTGGTTGGGTGGTTCGGGACGGGGGGAGGTCAGGTGAGGGGCCCCTCTCTGTGTGCCCGTTTTAGCGTGAGATGCGATGTGCAAGGGGTGGGTGGGTCGCGCTGCTCTCTCTGGAGTTGTTACAGTTGCTACAAGTACGCGCCCGGAGGACCCCGGGGCGTGAGTTAAGGCCTAGACTGCACGTCTAGGGGAGCTCTACTAGGAGAGCCCGCAAGGCCACGCAGCGCGCCAGCCTACCAACTCTCTCTGGAGCACATGCAGCACCCACGCAGCGCACCTGCACCCACGCACCCACCCAGCTGCATGTCAACGCACCTATCGAGCGCACTTCCAGCAAGCCTTCATCCTGACCCTCGTAGCTTGTCTTAATCTCTCACGTGCCATCCAGGGGTCCAACGGACAGTGGAACCCATCACCAGACCCAAATATCCCAACGAGCCGCCCCATGCAAGCCCCACGCATGCATCGGATCAGCGCAGCTCCCACAGCACCCTTTGCAATTTTGGATGATATGAATGATACTGATTCAAGTACCGTGTACAAAAGACAAGCACCAAAACCCACCTGCAGCGACGCCGCGAGCCGCCCGGCACTGCCCCACCCGCGGAAATACTCGGCCTCCACCCCCCGCAAACCGGCACTGCCCCACCCGCGGAAATACTCGGCCTCACACCCGGGGACAAAACCCAACCTCCTGCAGCAAACCCACTGCACCCCGAATAAAAATACCCCCTGTGCATAATCGCACGTACCGTAGAACCGCTTTGCCTTGGCGTCATTTTATTATAAAGGGGGTAATTGTTTAGAATTTGGGTGCCTTGCCGCGGGATTTGTTTTGGATTCCCCCCCCAGTTGTGACGTCACTTTTGGCCTTTTTCAATTTTTTGGCAATATTTGTTAGAAATCGACCATGCCGGCACGCCCTCGGAATTATTTAATTGGTAAGGCGAAGCGGTACTGCGGTAGCCCCACCTGCAGCGACGCAGCGAGCGCGAGCCGCCCGGCCGCCGTCACGCCGCACCGCTCCATGCGCAGCTCCACAAGGGCGCAGCCGGGTAGGCCGAGGCCGTACACCGCAAGGGCCTGCGTGAGGGCGCAGCCGGGTAGGCCGAGGCCGTACACCGCAAGGGCCTGCGTGTTGATGGTGGTGGGGTGGGTGGGTGGGTGGGCGGGGGTGGGTGGGTGGGTGGGTGGGTGGTGGGTGGGCGGTGGGAACAGGCAGTGATACATATCCTGGGGGTAATAACCGAGCTCTCGTAGGTACACAACGCCGGATCTACTGCTGCCACTGTTGTCTGCCTCAACTCAGGGAGACGCCTCTCTCACATGGTTTGAGGGAATCTTGACCTCCCCTCTCTTACCACTGCATTCAGCCCCTCCCTGCCACAGATCGCGTGCATCACCCAGGCTTCGATATACACCCAGGCTTCGATAGACACCCCAGGCCTCGCTATACACCCAGGCTTCGATATACACCCCAGGCTTCGATACACACCCAGGCTATCCCCCAGGCTTTGATATACACCGCTTCATAGGATCCTGCAAACAGTTCCAGGGTCCCCAAGTTTTTACAGTTTTTACATGTACGCGCCCGGAGGACCCCGGGGCGTGAGCTAAGGCCTAGGATCCTCCTAGACTACACATCTAGGGGAGCTCTACTAGTGGATCCCGCAAGGCCACGCAGCGCGCCAGCCTACCGGGGAGTCAGAAGTAGGAGGTTGCCGTCCTCCCCCCTCTCCCCCCCCTGCCACTACACAAGCGCCAGCTAGGGATCAGGGGGGATGTCAGGGTCTCGGTCTTGGTTTCGTGTCGGCTGGCTCAAGCTGTCTCCGTGTGCCTATGATGCTGTGTAGCTGGTTGATTGCCATCGTGTGCAGTTTCTGGCAGCAGGCCCCCTAGACTGTTCCTCCTCTACCTCTGCGCCTCCGCCTGCCGAACCGATCCCCGAGTTGTCGCTCAGGTCCAGCCTCTCTCTTCAGTCCTTCCTTGCCAGGTGTTGATCAATCCAGGCTGCTTCCAGGTTCCTAGGATCCTTCTGTATAACAACTGGTCAACATAAGTATCCTATTGAGCGTTTCAGGGAAGGCCTCTCCACCTACCTCTGCACCTGCCGAACCAATCCCGGGGTTGTCGCTCAGGTCCAGCCGCTTCAGCCCATGCGCGCCGCTGCCAATCGCCTCGGCGAGCGCGCGTGAGCCGCTCGGCCCAAGGACGCAACTCTGCGACAAAAAAGAGGGCGGGGGGGGGAGGTACGCGTGGGTGTGCTTTACGGTGTCCAGTTTCTGATAGACTGGCGCGTGCGCGGCCTCGCGGGCTCTCCTAGTAGAGCCCCCCCTAGACGTTTCAGTTTCAGCCTTGCATCGCGCCCCGGGGTCCTGCGTATGCGTTTATGTACAACCTTGCTATGTACTTCAAACTTAATTTGACATTTTCATACTTGCGGCTCACAAGTCAACGCAAAACCGTTTTTAATATGTACCTGTACAACAGAGTCCAGGTTGCGGTACGCTCCCTCTAGGCGTGGGATTGGGGGAGCTGCCTCGTGAGCTGCCTCGTGAGGCGGGCTACCAAAGCACACCCCTATTAAGCCCCCCTGTCAGTCACAAGGATAAGCGGGCGCCACCGCGTCCCCGCTCGACGCGCTGGCGTCGCCAACAACAGCGCAACAGCAACGGCGCAACATCAGTGCAACAGCAACAGCACAACAACAGCGAAACAGCAACAGCGAAACACCAACAGCGCAGCATCAGCGAAACAGCAACAGCACAGCAACAGCGCAAAAGCAGCCGTCAGAACAACGGTGCAACAGCAGCGCAACAGCAGCACAGCAACAGCCGTCAGAAAAATGGCGCAACAACAGCGTAACAACAGCGCAGCAACAGCACGACCCACAACAACATCACATCCCACAATAACAGTGCAACAGCAGCGCAGCAACAGCGCAACAGCAACGCAACAACATCCATCGCACGCTCTCCACCAGGGATTTGTGGTGGTTTGAACCCCTTGACTCTAAACCCCACCTGAAGCCGCAGCTCTGCGAGGTTGCTGTTGACCGCCAGCCCATGCGCCATGCGCACAAGCCCAACGTCCCCAAACAGCGGGTTGTCCGAGACGTCGAGGCACTGAAGCGGCGCGAAGCGCGCGAGCACGTCTCGGAGGCCGGTGCCAACCTGCGGTTTTTGTAAGGAGCTAGAGTGAGTGCGTGTTTTTCATGGTGTGGGGCTGAAGATTTGGAGGGGTGTGAGGGGAGGCACTGACGCGGCGCGAAGCGCGCACGCACGTCTTGGAGGCCGGCGCCAACCTGCGTTTTTTAAAGGAGGTGGAGTGAGTGAGTGAGTGTTTTCATGACGTGGGACAGAGGGTTTGGAGGGGTGTGAGGGGAGGCACTGACGCGGCGCAAAGCGCGCGGACGCGTCTCGGAGGCCGGTGCCAAACTGCGTTTTTTTCGAAGGAGGTAGAGTGAGTGAGTGAGTGTTTTCATGACGTGGGACAGAAGGTTTGGAGCGGTGTGAGGGGAGGCACTGAAGCGGAGTGAAGCGCGCGAGCACGTCTCCGGGGCCGGTGCCAACCTGAAGTATGCTGGAAAAATGTGTCAGCAGAGTTAAGAGAGTAGAGTGCGTGAGCAGAGTTTGAGTGGAGTGAGTGAGTGAGTGATTTTCAGTATTTCGGATTGCATTTTCTCTAGGTTTGAAGGGGAGGCACTGAAGCGGGGCGAAGCGCGCGGGCGCGTCTCGGAGGCCTGTGCCAACCTGCGTGCGTGCACGTGTGTGTGTGTGTGTGTGTGTGTGTGTGTGCATGTGCATGTGCGTGTTCGTGCATGTGTGTGTGTGTGTGTTTGTATGCTTGCGGGGAGGATGTGTTTGTGTGTGCATGTGCATGTGCGTGTGAGTGTGTATGTGCGTGTGCGTGTGCGTGTGTGTGTGTGTGGCTGTGTGCGCGTGTGTGTGTGTACGTGTGTGTGTGTGTGTGTGTGTGCCTGCCTGTCTGTCTGCCTGCCTGCCTGCCTGCCTGCCTGTCAGTCAGTCAGTCAGTCAGTCAGTCAGTCAGTCAGTCAGTGAGTCAGTGAGTCTGTCTGTCTGTCTTTCTGTCTTTCTGTATGTCTGCCCGTGTTGCACCTCCAGCCCTAGTAGCTCATTGCCCCTCAACACGGGCTGCTGCAGCTACCCAGCCAGTCAGCCACCCAGCCACCCAGCCAGTCACCCAGCCAGCCATCCAGCCACCCAGCTACCCAGCCACCCAGCCAGTCACCCAGCCACTAACCCAGCCAGCCAGCCAGCCAGCCAGCCAGCCATTCACCCAGCCACTCAGCCACCCACCCAGCCACTAAGCCACCCAGCCAGCCACCCACAGCCACCCACCTCCAGCCCCAGCCTCTCGTTGCCC
Organism: Chlamydomonas sp. UWO 241; assembly: GCA_016618255.1. Lineage (NCBI taxonomy): Eukaryota > Viridiplantae > Chlorophyta > Chlorophyceae > Chlamydomonadales > Chlamydomonadaceae > Chlamydomonas > Chlamydomonas priscui. The sequence goes on from VFSX01000032.1 coordinate 801,653, forward strand.
CTCAGTATGAGTTGTTGCAGGTAGCAGCCAACGCCATCTGTCAAGAGGGACTCTGCACACGTGGGGGGCGTGGGTGTGGGTGTGTTAGTGGGTGGGTAGGAGTTCCTGGCCGTGTCAGGTCAAACCAAATTCAACATCTGAAAGGCCTCATCGCCAGCTGCCGGTGGTTGTCTCATCCAGCATTGTGAGCAGCCCAGTATTGAGGGGGATCTGGGGGTGGGGTGGGGAGGGTGTGCGTGGGGGGAAATTCCAAAGTGAGCAAATTTGCCCCATGTCCTCCTAGGTGGATGGGAGCGTGGGTGGGTGAGGCAATGGCCCCATGTCCTCCTAGGTGGATGGGAGCGTGGGTGGGTGAGGCAATGGGCTGAGGGGCTTTGCGGGTGGGGGCGGTGTGTGGGTGGGGATGGGTGGGCTGTGGGCTGATCTGACGCGCTTTGACGCACAAGCCATCAACAGACTCACAGCACTGCGCCAAAAGGGGGCACAGTGCTGTGCGCGCGTTGGTAAAGCGGCAGCGCCAAAAGGGAGCACGGCGCTGCGTGTGCATCAGAGCAGAGGCAGCGCTGCTCATTCAGACAGCGCGGCACAGCACAGCGCAAGCGCGAGCGCAAGCGCAAGCGCAGCACTCTCCCCATCCGCCTGCGGTCGCGAGCGCAAGAGCGCCTGTAGCGTCGCCAAACCCCGGGGACACAGACAGACACACATACACAAAAACACATACACCCACACATACACACACACACACACACACACATCACCGTGCACATGCTAGCTAGCGCAATGGCACGCTGCCAGATGCGCAAACTGGCCTCGCGCCCATCGCCGCCTCGTGCGATGGGGACGCGGAGTAAAACGCTGAAGGACCTCATGACCTCTTACACAATCACCCCACCCTCACCAAGTGGCTGCAGGCAAACGCGGATATCGTGGCGTTCACCAAAACCGGGCATTCCGGTAAGCCCCCACCTGCCATCCCAGGATTCAAATGCCTCGCATGCAGCCAGCGCCCCCACAAATCAGACAGTGGGGGGGTTGCGCTGTATGTAAGCCATGCTGTTACGGGGAGGGTCAGCGTAATTCGGGATGTGCCCGAGCTTGGGATGCTCTGGTTTAGGATCACGGGCGCTAGGGACGTGTACGCGTGCGCCGCGTACATCCCCCACGCGAAATCAAAGTATCTGCTGCTCGAGGGGGGGAACCTGTCAGTAGAGGCAAACATAACATCCCTGGTAGAGGGCATCTCTAAGTACCGGGCAAAGGGGGAGGTCCTCGTGCTGGGCGACCTCAACACACGCACAGGGCAGGAGGATGATAGGGATAGGGACAGGGGGGAGGGGGGGCCCGCCCCTGCGGTGCGCGAGGGCGACATCGCGCAGGCAGGGCAGATGCGGCCGAGAGAGTCCGCTGACCGCGTGCACAACGCGCATGGGCAGCGCCTGCTGCAGTTATGCCGGGACATGGGAATGGTTATCCTTAATGGTCGCCTTCCGGGGGATGAGCATGGGGCCCTCACCTACCACGCACTGGGGCAGGAAAAACGTAGTCTGGTCGACTACTTTGTGGCGTCCCCTGACCTCGCCTTTAGTGGCGCGGGGGCACCACGGCCGGGCACTACCCTACATGTGCACGACCAACACCCACCAAGGCTAGGCAGGGGCAGGCTTGACCACAGACCAGTAGTACTGACCCTTACTTATGAGCCCGCTACTGCGGTACCTGCGGCTCAGGCCGGCGCCCCGAGCGAAACGCCGGCCAGGTTTAAGTGGCCACAGGGGGGCGAGGGGGCGTACGCACAGCTCCTGGGGGGGATGATGACGGATATTTTGGGAGCTCGGGGGGCACCGACGGTGGATGAGGAGCTCAGCCGCCTCGAGGGCGCGGTCGAGCGGGCAGCCCGGGCGTTGCACGCATCGGGTGAGGTGGGTGCGGTCTTGGTGCGGCCCATGACCGGGGACGGGGGGGTGCGACCACACAACATATGGTACACTCAGGAGTGCAAGGACGCACGCCGCGCGTGCCGGGAAGCGGAACGAGCGCACGGGGCACAGTCACCGGCCGCCTAAGAGGCAGGGAAGGCCTACAGGCGGACCGCGCGGCGCTCCCGCCGCGCGAGCGAGGCCCGGGAACACTCCGAGCTGATAGAGGACAGGAAGGGAACCCGCGACGGTTTTGGCAGCGGGTGAAACTGCCTGGCCAGGTGGTCGGTCTGAGGGACGTGGAGGGGTGGACAGATTATTTTAGGGATTTGCTGGGGGACAACCATGCTAACGCCACTGATACGACTCATACGACTCATACGACTAACACGGATGATGCCACTGACCATAGGCACGGGGCCCCGTTTGCCCCCCCCACGACGACGGCCACGGAGCGTGCGGCAGCGCTAAATAATTCATTTACTGAGGCGGAGGTGTATGCGGCACTGATGGGCATGGACGCGGGCAAAGCCCCAGGCGTAAACGGCATGCCGATAGAGTTCTATCAGAGGGCATGGGCTAGGGCGGCGGAGGGGGGCGACGCAACGGGTGCTGTGGATGATGAGCTCCTGCTCGCTGGCCCCATCACACACCTGCTCAATCGGGTCTTCCGTGAGGGGTACCCGACTGCATGGCACTTGGGGGCAACCACGCCGGTGCCAAAGCCGAAAGGCAGCCTAGACGTGCGGGACAATTACCGGGGGGATCACGGTGGGGAATGCCCTCGCCAAGCTATACAGCTTGGTGCTTATGAACAGGCTGGACGCCTTAGCTGAACGGGAGGGGTACCGGGCGCGGGGCCAGGCAGGCTTCCGGAAGAAGAGGGGGACCCCAGATAATGCTTTCATCCTGCAACACCTTATTGAGAAGAGCGGCCTCCAGCGCAAACCGCTGTACGCCGCCTTTACTGACTTCAGGAAGGCTTACGATTGCGTGCACCGCCCACTGCTTTGGGAGTGCCTTAGGAGCCTGGGGGTACATGGGGAGTTCATGGCGGCGCTGATTGCCATGTACGATGGGTCCGTAATGTGTGTGCGCATCGATGGGAAAGTGGGACCCACGTTTCCTTCACACAAGGGGGTCATGCAAGGCGACCCACTGTCACCGCTGCTGTTTGGGCTTTTTATTGACGCATTGGAGGGAGTACTAGACGCAGAGCTCCCGGGTGATGGGGTGGAGATGGCGGGGCGGTTACTACGGCTGCTGCTGTGCGCTGATGACTTGACGCTGCTGGTAGAGACGCCCGAAGCGCTTCAACGCATGCTAGATACTCTGCACGCCTTTTGCGGCACGCGCACACTAACAGTAAACGTTAAGAAGTCAGAAGGGGTGGTGTTCAATGACCAGTTCTGCCCAATCGGGGCGGCAGGAGGGAGGGTAACGCTGAAGTTTGCAGGAGCAGGAGCATCTACCCATGACACACGAGTTCCCATATCTGGGCATGCTCTTGACTTGAGGCCGCACGCGACGGATGGCGCACCCTGGAAGAAGTGCTTCTGCAATTTACCCGTGCGTCCCTACTGGACTTGGGTCTAGGCGGTGGTACTAGGACTAGAGGTAGTCTTTGCTGGAAAGCCGATGTAACTGTAACTGTAACTGTCCCTACGAGTCCGCAGCAACAGGCAGCAACTGGGTATTTTGGCGCGGGAGGCGGGTTGGCGGCCGCTGGCGGCAGATTGGCTGCGCCAGGCGACGCGCTTTTGGGATAAGGCGCGGGGGCGGCCTAACGGTGACCTGCTTAAAGATGCGATGCGGGAGAGCTGGGGGCTGGCGGAAGCGGGGGGGACGTGCTGGGCGGCACGCTTGCAGGTGTGCCTCGGAACTGTGGGGCACACCCTGGCGTGGGACCAGGAGGGACCGGTACGCATCACCAACCTGCTGGACGTGGCGACCGCGGCGTGGCTGGCCGCCGCGACAAGCACACCGGCGCTGCCGAGCGGCACTACCGTGCGAGATGTACCTGAGGAGTGGTCGCGCGGCTTTAAGATGCTGACCTACATGCGGTGGATGGCGGGTAGCGACAGCGAGCCGCCGGCCCTTTTGAGCTCAGGGCTGAACAGTACTGCCCGGATCACGGCTCTAGCTAGGTTCAGGATGGGGCTCCATGAGCTGCAGATAGAGCGGGGGCGCTACGCCGTGGCGGGACAGAGGCAGCGACGCAGCCAGCGGGCGTGCTGTCTATGCGGTGGGCTAGAGGATGAGGCACACATGGTATTTGAGTGCCCTGCCTATGAAGAGGCACGGGTGCGGGCCCACAGCCTGTTTCGGTCCATCCCTCGCCCCGAGGAGGCCGATTTAGATGAGCGGATGCGGGAGTTTATGAATCCTCGGCCAGGCCAGGAGAACCCCAGGTTCTGGCGCGAGTTGGCTGACTTCCTTGTCGCCTGTTTTGAGACACGCACCGCGTGCACAGCAATCATGATGGCAGATGGCATGCTAGGGGTCTAATTTTGACAGCTGCCGGCCTCTTTCCTAGGGTCTAATGCGCCATCAAAGGCGTCCGACGGACTGTAAAATCGACCACATACACACACACAAACACACACACACACACCTGCGATTGACAGTGCGCCACTCGACCCCAGTGCATTCCCCCCCAGCAGCAGCGCCTGAACCGACACGCCCGGCTGCCGCAGCGCAGACGCAAATGCAACCCCAACGCTGGGCCCGCACGCGTTGCCCGACAGGTCCAGTCGGTGCAGCGACGGCGCGTGAGGCAGCGCAGAAGCGAGTGCAATCGCGGCCTGTGCACGTGTGGGTAAGCGTGTGTGTGTGTGTGTGTGTGCGTGTGTGTGTGTGCGTGCATGTCAGCGCCTGCCACAGAGGCAAGCTGCGAGTGAGGCAGCGCGGACGCGAGCACGGTCGCTGCCTATGTGTGTGTGTGTGTGTGTGCACGTGTGTGTGTGTTTGTGTGTGTTTGTGTGTGCGCGCACATGTGCATGTGCATGTGCGTGTGCCCTTGCATGTGCGTGCGTGTGTGTGTGCGTGTGTGTGCGTGCATGTGCATGTGCGCGTGCGTGTGTGGTCCTGCCCTGAGGAGGTTTGTGAGGGGGGGGATAGCCATATCTGACACACACACACACACACACACATTCATACACACACACAGTGAAATGGCCATGTGTTTGGGTAACACACACACACACACACACACATGCATACACACACACGGTGAAATGGCCGTGTGTTTGGGTCCCCCCCCCCCCTACACACACCTCGTCGTCACAGCCAACGCCGTCCAGCCGCAAGTCCCGAAGGCGTGTCAGGGGGAGGACGGCGGCAAGCGCCGAAACCACGCCCGGGCCGAGGGTAGGGTTGTCGCCCAGGTCAAGAACCTAAAATTGTGGCGGGGGTTGGGGGTGTCTGTGTCATGGGACGGTGGTTTCTTGTTGTTTTAGGTTTGGCATTGCATCATCTGGGTGCTCGGGGTGCATGCTGTGGCTTGGGGCGCTGGCTTGAGCTCCTTGTTGCGTGTGATTTGGCAGTGAATCATTGAATCATCTTTGAGCTCCTTGTTGCGTGTGATTTGGCAGTGAATCATTGAAGGAGGGGGGGTAGGATGGGCGCGAGCGCCGACACCACGCCCGGACCGAGAGCAGGATTGTCGCCCAGGTCGAGAACCTGAAATGGTGGTGTGTGGGGTGTATGTGGTTTGGGACGCTGGGTTGGGCGTCTTGTTGTGTTGGGTTTGGCGTTGAATCATCTGGGGTGCATGGGGTGGTGGTGTGTGTGTGTGTGTGTGGGGAATCATCTGGGGTGCATGGGGTGGTGGTGTGTGGCTGTCCGCCAGCGCAGAAACCACGCCCGGGCCGAGGGCAGGGTTGTCGCCCAGGTCAAGAACATGAAATGGTGGGTTGTGGGTGTATGTGGCTTGGGTCGCTGGGTTGGGTGTCTTGCTGTGTTGGGTTTGGCGTTGAATCATCTGGGGTGCATAGGGTGGTGGTGCGCGTGCGTGTGTGTGTGTGGGGGGGCTGTGTGCATAGGGTGGTGCGGGGGGGGGGGGGGCGTTCCGCCAGCGCCGTAACAGCACCCGGGCTGAGGGCAGGGTTGTCCTCCAGGTCGAGAACCTGTTTGGTCAGTTTGGGCTTGGGGGCATGTCAGTGAGGGGGTTGTGGGTTCTAGGCAGGTTCTAGGCAGGTTCTAAGCAGGTGCTAGCAAGGTTCTAGGCAGGTTCTAGGCAGGTTCTAGGCAGGTGCTCGACAGGTGCTAGGCAGGTGCTAGGGTTGGACACAGGCATCTGAGCGGGGGGGTGGCAGTGAACGTGGCTGGACACCACGCCCGGACCGAGGGCAGGATTGTCGCCCAGGTCGAGAACCTGTGGACGGATTTGGGTTTTATAAGCAGATTTAAGGGTTTAGGGAGAAGGTGGCAAGAAGGCGGAAAGCAGCAGGGAAAGAAGGTGGAGGATGGTGCGTGGGTGTGGGTGTGGGTGGAGGGTAAATAGAAGGTGGAGGATGGTGCGTGGGTGTGGGTGTGGGTGGAGGGTAAATAGGGGGGGGGGGGGGGTAAGAGCGGCGCGCCCGTTGTGTTGTGCATTCGACAATGATGACGGTAGGGCACACAAACCACACAGGCCTGTAGCTTTGCATTTCCGGAGAGCCAGGCCACCGCCACCGCGGGGCCGACCTCGCGTGCCGCGCCGCACCCCCTTCACTATCCTATATGGGGCCTTTCTTTGCCGATCGAAAGTAGCAACCGCACCTATCGACAACTATGTGCATAACCCGCACCTGCAGCTTTGCATTTTCAGCGAGCCAGGCCAGCGCAGGCCCAACCTCATGCTCCCGTGCCACCCTCCCTGCACTATGCATTGGGCCTTTCTTTGCCTATCGGCAACAACAAACCACACCTATCGACAACAGCGAGCCACGCCACCGTGGGCCCGACCTCATGCCCCGCGCCGCACCGCCCTCACTGCTATCTTTGCGGCCTTCCTTTGCCCCTGTCAAAAATAACAGTCCGCACATATTGATAACAACCCACACCTGCAGATTTGTGTTCCCAGCAAGCCAGGCCAGCGCAGGCCCGACCTCATGCCCCGCGCCGCACCCCTTCATTATCTGTGCGGCCTCCCTTTGCCCCAGTCAAAAATAAGAGTCCGCACATATTGACAACAACCCACACCTGCAGATTTGTGTTCTCAGCAAGCCAGGCCAGCGCAGGCCCGACCTCATGCCCCGCGCCACACCCCTTCATTATCTGTGCGGCCTCCCTTTGCCCCTGTCGAAAATAAGAGTCCGCACATATTGACAACAACCCACACCTGCAATGTTGCGTTCCCAGCGAGCCAGGCCAGCGCAGGCCCAACCTCATCATGCCCCGCGCCGCACCGCCCTCACTGCTATCTATGCGGCCCTCCTTTGCCCCTGTCAAAAATAACAGTCCGCACATATTGACAACAACCCACACCTGCAATGTTGCGTTCCCAGCGAGCCAGGCCAGCGCAGGCCCAACCTCATCATGCCCCGCGCCGCACCGCCCTCACTGCTATCTATGCGGCCCTCCTTTGCCCCTGTCAAAAATAACAGTCCGCACATATTGACAACAACCCACACCTGCAATGTTGCGTTCCCAGCGAGCCAGGCCAGCGCAGGCCCGACCTCATGCCCCGCGCCGCACCCCTTCACTACCTATGAAGCCACAAATACCTATCAATAACAACAATCCGCACATGTACGGATCAATATGTATATTGACAACAACCCGCACCTGCAGGTGTGTGTTACCAGCGAGCCAGGCCAGCGCAGGCCCGACCTCATGCCCCGCGCCGCATCGCCGCAGCAGCAGCACCCGCAGGCAGCGGTTGGTGGAGAGAGAGCCCAGCAGGGCGCACACGCCTGGTGTGCATTGGGTGGGCAGTGGAGGGTGGTCTGGTTGTGTGTGCGATAAGTGGGCTAGCACCCGCGCAGCAGCAGCAGCAGCAGCACGCGCAAGCAGCGGTTGGTGGAGAGGGCGGCCAGCAGGGCGCACACGCCTGGTGCACACAATATGGGGGGGGGCTTTGCTCGTGTGTGAAATGGGCTAGCGCAGTGTGTATGTGTGGCGTGGGGACGGAGGGGGTGCTCTGGTGGGATTTGTGCTGTTTGCAAGAGAGGGGGGGGGGCGCTCTGCTCTTGTACGCCATGGGCTAGCACCAAGAGGGGGGGGGGGTTCTAATGTGTGCGTACGCCATGGGCTAGCACGGGAAGGGGGGGGGGCAGGTGAGAGTTGTGATGTTTGCAGGGGGGAGGCGGGGGGAGGCTCTGCTCGTGTGTGAAATGGGCTAGCACGGGAAGGGGGGGTAGGAGGCTCTGCTCGTGTGTGAAATGGGCTAGCACGGGAAGGGGGGGTAGCTTTTCTCGCGTGTGCGATGGGCTAGCGCAGAGTTGTGTTGTTTGCAGGGGGGAGGGGGGGAGGCCTTGCTCGTGCGATGGGTTAGACGCTGCAGGTGCCGCTCTCATGAAGACCACCGCACAGTACTAACCAAACCGCGGTTGTAAAACCGAAACCTGAAATCTGGTAGCCAGCCTCTTGAGGCGGCTCCCTCAATCCCACGCCCCAAGGGTGCGTGCTCTTTAATGTGAACCATAAACCAAAACCTGCAACACGCACGTTGCGACCTTGTGCCCCGCGGGTGCGTACTGCAAGCTGCGGCAACTGTTATCTGCGGTTATAAAACCGAAACCTGCAACACCCACCTTCTGACCCCACGCGCGTGTGGCTCAGGCTGAGCGTGACGAGTGACCTGCGGTTCAAGGGTGTGGGGTGTGGGGTGTGGGGTTCGGACTTTGGGGTTTGGGGTTGAGGGTTTTGAGGGCAAAGGGTTTTGAGGGAAAAGGTTATCACAAGTGTTAAGGGTTTTCGACAAGTAGGGTTTAGGGTTAGGGCTTAAGATTTCAGGGCTTGGGGGTTACGGGTTCCGCGTTGACCCAACATTGTGACGAGCGGTGTACACATGTTTGCGTTTTTAGTTCGGCGTGTTGCACGGTGCGGTGAGGTGGGTGGGGCGGCTAGCTCACTCTCTCTCCTCTCTCCCTCTCTCTCTCTCTCTTTCTCTCTCTCTCGTGTCTCTCTGCACTCTCTCTCTGCTCTCTCTCTCTTCTCTGTTCCCTCCCACAAGCACTGACTGAGCCTGCATTCACCTCTCCCCCGTCTCTTCTCTCCTCTCCCACCTCTTCTCTCTCTCTGCTCTCTCTCACTTTTCTCGTCTCTCCCACAAACACTGACTGAGCCTGCATTCACCTCGCCAACCAACAAGCACACCCACGTCCTCGTGCTCGGGCCGATTGAGGCATGGTCGATTTTACAGTCCGTCTGACGCCTTCAGTGGTGCATTAGACCCCGCCAGGCATATACCGGGCTCTGTCAAGTCCCAGACCAAGGGTCTGTGCCACAAAATCTAAAGTCACCCTGCTGGGGCGTCGCTAAGCACGGACGTGAGCGCGCGCGCCCCGGCGAGGGTCACGCGTACCGTTTGGGGTGCGGGGGGGGGGGGGGGGGGCAGCCTCCATCTAACGGGGGCTTCATGTGGCCAACACGCACGCACAGCCCTGTGCTAGCACGAGCCCATCGAGGCATACATATCAGGTTCACGCTTATGATCTGTGCAAGGGTCTGCGCCACACATAAAAAACTCACCCAGATGGGGCGTTGCTCAGCGCGGACGCAAGCGCGCGCGCCCTGGCGGGGGACACGCGTACCGGGGAGGGGGGGGGGTCCATCTCACCAATAAGCACACACAGCCCTGACCTAGCAAATGGCCCAACGAGGCATCTGACGGGCCCTGGGAAGTCCCAGGCCTAGGGTCTGCGCCACACACAAAGAGACTTACCCAGAGGGGGCGTCGCTCAGCGCGGACGCGAGTGCGCGCGCCCCGGCGGGGGACACGCGTACCGGGGGCGGCGGGAGGAGCGCGGCCTCCATTGCAAGCTGCCTCTTGCCGGGGGTCACCCCCGCGTCGCGCACGACTGGGGCGCGCGGCGGAGGCGGTGGCGGCGGCGCGCACTTGGGGGCGTAGGGGGCGCGCGGCGGAGGCGGTGGCGGCGGCGCGCACTTGGGGGCGTAGGTGGGGCAGGGGCGAATCAGTGTGTGTGTTCCTGGCAGCGGCGGCGTCGGCGGTGGCGGCGGCGGCGCGCACAGGGGCACTGCGTCGCGTGCCACCGGGGCGCGCGGCGGCGGCGGTGACGGCGGCGCGCAGTGGGGGCGTATGGGACAGGTGGTGGGCGGCGGTGACGGCGGCGCGCAGTGGGGGCGTATGGGACAGGTGGTGGATGGAGGGGGGGGGGCAGGATCGAATCAGCGTGTGTGTTCCTGGCAGCGGCGGCGGCGGCGGCGCGCACCACCGGGGAGCTCGGCGGCGGCGGCGGCGGTGTCAAGTTCACAGTGCACTGAGGGCGAAGATGCGGCGGGGGCGGCGGTGGGGAGGGGGCAGAGTCCGTGTTCCTGGGAGCCAGGGGGCGCACTCGGGGGACGGCAAGGCAAGGCAGCGGACCCAACGCAATCGACCAATGCTCCCATCCGCCCCCGTCCTCCCCCCAAGTGACCTGCCGCATTGCCCTAGCCGCCCCTGCTGCGCCTCGCGCCCCGCTGCAGTGGACCAATGCCCTCCTCTGCGGCCTTGTATACAGTTTCACTCACCGCCGCTGCTGCAGCACCCTCGCCGTGCCGCGCTGCCACCGCCTCCCCACTCCAAGGGTCCACAAGCGTCAGCCACCCCCCGGCCGTCCACTCTGCGTCCGCCCGCCCCCCGCGCGCACTCAGCGCGCCGCGCTTCACGCACGGCCCGCGCTTGTGAGTCAGACCTAGGGGGGCGCTCCCCGCCCCGGAGGCAAACGCGACCGAGTCCCCCCGCGACAGCTGCGCAAGCGTGGCGCTGGCCGCGGTGCTCGCGCGCGGGACCGACGCGGAGCGCCGCCCCGCGGCGACGCCGGGCGCGGCGCCGGGCGCGGAGCCCGTGGTCGTTCGGCCCGCCCCGACGCCGACGCCGTGCTGGCGGGGACGCGGCAGCGGCGACGCGCCGCCGCCGCCGCGGCGCACGGGGCGTTCCGGCGAGCCGCCGTGGCCGCCGCCGCCGCCACCGCTGCTGCTGCGGCCCCCGACAGACAGCGTCGACGGCGCCCTCCCGAAGCGCGCGCCGACGTTCTCCGGCGAGGAGGCGCCGCCGGGAGCCGAGACCAAACCGCCGCGGCCGTAGCCACTGCTGGTGCGGCCCCCGGGCAGCGCCGACGGCGTCCTCCCAACGTGCTCGGGCAAGCCGCGCCCAGAGGGCGAGCCCCCCCCTTGGCTGCCGTGGCTGGCGTCGTGGTGCGCGCAGGGCGCGTGGGGGAGGGGCGCACCGGAGAGGGGCTGCGCCAGCAGGGGTGCGCCGCTGCTGCTGCTGCTGCTGCTGCTGCTGCTGGGCTGGTGGGTGTCGTCGTGGGGAGATTCGCGGTCGGACGCGGCGCTGATAGCGCCCCCCAGCGCGCTCGCCGCGCGAGACGTGCCCCCTGTGCAGCGGTGCGAGGGAGTGTGAAAGTGTGACAGTGAGAGAGAGTGAGAAAGCGAGCGAGGGGAGGACTTTGGTGATTAGCTAGCTGAAAGGTGGGAGGGCGTCGCGGTCGGTGGAGTCGATCGCGCCCTGCCAGTGCGCTCGCCGCGTGCAGCGCACCCCCTAAAGAGGCGCGAGAGATTGTATGAGAGACTGAGAGAGAGGGAGACAGTGAGAGAGTGAGAGTGAGTGTGAGAGTGAGAGAGTGAGAGAGTGCAAGAGTGCGAGAGTGCGAGAGTGCGAGAGTGAGAGAGAGGGAGATAAGAGGAGAGAGTGAGAGAGAGTGAGAGAGTGAGAGGGAGGGAGGGAGAGTGAGAGAGCAAGAGAGTGAGAGAGAGTGAGAGAGCGAGAGAGTGTGAGTGAGATAAAAGGATGAGTGGGGCGCCTACTAAGCTGGGTGCTCTGGTAGTTGGCGGGCTGTCTCATTGGGTGTGCTTGGGATCGAAGAGTCATGGGTGAAGGTGGGGACAGTGATCCCCCTGCAAGCCGTATACCACTTGGGGCCGGATTTACCATTTCCCAGAAAGCCACCCACACTTGGTGGGAGAGGGCGAGGAGGGGCACGTCTGAAAGCTCTCGCTGAGAGCAGCACAGCGGCACGCGTTGCGTGAACACCCGCTATGTGTTGCGCCTGTTATGAGCGGTCAAAGGTGCTGGAGCCGAGGGGGGAATAATGACTAAAATTTAAGCATGTGTCCTTCCCAGGGGCCACTGGGTGGGGTGCGGTGGCCCGCCCTTGCAACATCTCATGACGCGCCACACGACACAAAACCCTCTAAACCACACAACTAGGATCAACCCTTCCTTTCTATGGTTTAGGGTTCAGGAACCCTAAACCATACAAAGGATCACTCTCCATGAATGGCGAGTGATTCCTGTACAGCAGCAGCAGCAGCAGCAGCAACAGAAGGAGCAAAACATGTGCACACACACACACAGGCCCACTGGTGGGGCAAAAGCTCTCCTTGTTGCTCTGGGACTACAAGTTGGCAGCCAGCCGGCTGGTGGCTACCGCCCCTCACAAGTAATTGTGAGGGCCAGAACTGGACCAGTGATTCCCCTGCGAGCCGTATACCGCTCCGAGCCGGATTTCCCATTTCCCAGAAAACCACCCCACACTTGGTGGGAGAGGGCGTGAAGCGGTGCGTTGGAAAGCTCTTGCCAAGAGCAGCACAACGGCATGCGTTGCATGTAGACCCGCTGTGTTTTGTGCCTGGTGTGAGTGGTCAAAGTTGCTGGAGCCGGCAGAAAACTTATTACTAAAATCCTTCCCAGGTACCACTGAACTGGACTTGGGTCTAGGCGGTGGTACAAGGATTAGAGGTAGTCTTTGCTGGAAAGCCGATGTAACTGTAACTGTATAGGGTATAGGGTTTATGCTCCAAGGGGTAGGGCTTAGGGCCACTTGCCATTCCCAGGTGTTGAAACCGCGCTTCCTTCACGGATCCACGGGAGCGGCGCGATAGGGCTCGACCTCTCTGCGTGGAGCACAACGCCACGACGCTCGGCCGCGTACGCTGCATGTGTGTGTGTGTGTGTGTGTGCATGTGTGTGTGTGTGCGTGTGTGAGCGTGGCTGGACCGTTCTGCTTGCAGCACGACGCCGCGTCGCTCGGCTGCATGTGCTGCATGCGTGTGTGTGTGTGTGTGTGTGTGTTTGTGTATGTGGCCGGACCTTTCTGCATGCCCTGTCGCTCAGAGTGACATCTGCTGCGGTTGTGGTGTGTGTGTGTGTCACACAGACTGTAAGATCCATCATCATCATCGTATGTGGCCGGACCTTTCTGCATGCCCTGTCGCTCAGAGCCGCATCTGCTGCGGTTGTGGTGTGTGTGTGTGTACGTGGCCGGACCTTTCGGCATGCCCTGTTGCTCAGCCGCATCTGCTGCAGTTGTGGTGTGTGTGTGTGTGTGTGTGTGTGTGTGTGCATCCGGACCTTTCGGCAAGGGGTATGGACACGTGTATGTGTGTGCCACCCCACTATGTGTGTGCCTGCATGCATGCACGCGTACCAGCTGCACCCCACGTGACGGCAGCTGCTGGCCAAGCAGCAGCGGGTGTGGGCGTGTTCGGCTGCACACACACACACACACACACAAATACACACACACACACGCACACACGCACACACCAGCAGCATGCCACGTGGATGGCCGCTGCCGGCCGAGCAGCAGCGGGTGTGGGCGCGTGAGGGTGCACACACACACACACACACACACCAGCAGCATCCCACGTGGACGGCAGCTGCTGGCCCAGCAGCAGCGGGTGTGGACGCGTGAGTGTGAGGCCCTGAGCGCACGACGGCTGCGCTGGCTGGATGCCAGGATCGAGGACAAGCTCCTGTGTGTGTGTGTGTGTGTGCGCGAAGGTGGACGCCAGGGTCAAGGACCAGCTCATGTGTGTGTGTGTGTGTGTGTGTGTGCACGTGCGTGTGTGTGTGTGTGTTTGTGTGTGTGTGTGTGTGTGCGGGAAGGTGGATGCCAGGGTCGAGGACAAGCTCCTGTGTGTGTGTGCATGTGCATGTGCGTGTGTGCTTGTGTTTGTGTGTGTGTACGTGAAGTTGGATGCCAGGATCGAGGACCAGCTCCTGTGTGTGCGTGTGTGGTCGATTTTACAGTCCGTAGGTCACCTTTGATGGTACATTATACCCTGTGTGTGTGTGTGGTCGATTTTACAGTCTTGTTGGACGCCTTTAATGGCGTATTAGACTTGTGCTTGCGCACTCAATCCCTGATGCAGGCAGATACTATCACCCGCACTAGTCCACTCAGTGGATACACATTGACTGTGTCCATCCCACTAGCTCTAGTACATGTGGTCGCGCCGTGCGTCTCTGTTCGGGGGAGCCAGCCTGGCCACCCTCCTCCTCCTCCGTTCATCACGTGGCGCACGCCCGACATGCCGCCAGCCTCCATGCATGGCGCTTGCGCTGCGAGGGCGCTTGCTGCCAGTGCACCTCCGTCGTCATGTGTCTCATGCAAGTAAGATTCGCCCTGCATGGAGACCCTCCATGCAGGTCACTGAAGTGCCCCGCGATTCGTGCCGTAGCTGCAGTCCGTAGGCCGAAGCCGTCGCCGCAGCCGATGTCAGTAGCCGTGGCCGTAGCCGTGGCCGATGCAGATGCAGATGCCCTGAGGGCGGACGTGTAGCCTATGCGATGTGAGTGCAGATGCAGGATGTCCCTAGCCGTAGCCGAAGCCTTAGCCGATGTCAATCAATAGCCGATGCCCATAGCCGGTGCCCTGGCTGTAGCGTAGCTGCAGCCTCTGCCCGGTGCCGGTGCCCGTGGCTGCGTGGGGGTACCGACGATGGCGGCGCCGACTCCTGCCAGCAGCCCGCCCTCCGTCCCCGCATGCCTCGCAGTTGCCTGCCGTATGACGCCGTGCCTCAATCAGCCACTAGCGCTCTGGATCAGGGCAAATCGGCGACATAGCCGATTTTCCAAAACCCAGAGTCGCTCACGCTGCAGCAGCACCCTGTCAGCCCAGTTGGTCCGCCATTGGCGGCGTCGGGGCGGGAGCCCCCGACGATTTTGACACCACTTGAAGTTTTGTGTGTGTGTGTTTGTGTGTGTGTGTGTGAGGGCAGGGATTGCACCGTCCGGGCATAAGCCATGGTCCCGAGCGGCCCTAAGCGGTCCTGGGCAGTCCTGGGCAGTCTTGGCAGGACTGCCAGGGGACCGGGCAGGGCACTGCCCTACCACAGCCCCATCGTCTGATCCGCGCAAGTGAATGCGGTCATAACGCCTCATGCGATCGGGGGTGCGCCTCAGGCGGTGGTGGGCGCCTACGGCGGTCGGGGTGGCGCCTGAGGCGGTCAGGATAACGCCTGAGGCGGCGCCTGCGGCGATCAGGGGTGCGCCTCAGGCGGTCGTCGCGCCTGAGGCCGCGCCTGATCCGCGCAAGTGAATTCGTCGCTTGAGGCGCCGCCTCAGGCATTGGGAATGTGGTAGGGCTGCAGCTGCCAGGCCGAGCTGGGAAGATGCAGGGTGTTGTAAGGGCGCGGGCCCATCCATCGCGCACATGCAGCTCACTCGTGGTCACCGTGTAGAGGGTTCCTGGGCGTGGCTGCGTGCCTAAAGGTCTGTTTCCACATGCAAGCCGCAATGCAACGCAGCGTTGACAGCAGCGCACCTGCAGCCGGCATCCTTTGGTCAGCAGCGCCGCCAAAAAGAACTCGGCCACACACACACAGCCCCCCCCCCCGATTCTTACAAATCCTGAACAGGGTGACCTGAACTAGGTGACCCACTCCCACCCACACACCTGCAGCCGGCATCCTTCGGTCAGCAGCGCCGCCGAAAAGAACTCGGCCGCGTTGTCGCCGCCCTGCCACGTGCCGGCGACAAATGCGGGCGCCCACTGGAGCGGAGCCTGCGATGGTGAAATAGAGAAGGGAGAGAGAGAGAGCGTGAACCAGGAGTGCCATTTGTCATCCGCGTTTGTCATCCACTACACTCTCTCTCTCTGTTTGTGTTGGTTTTCTACTTAATCCCTAGATGGGTACCCATTTCTACCTAGAAAACTGGAGTTTCTGTTGGAAGCTACTTTCGAAGTGTGAAGTGAGAAGTACGGAGCGCCTCTTAATGGTGCTAGCACCCCAAGATTCCTATCCGTCTTCTTGGGTCGCTAGCACCGCTCCCTTTTTGGCTTCCAGTTCCGTTGTCAGCCTTTGATCTAAGAATCCGTTGTCACGCGTGACTGTAATCAAACGAACACTACTGAAAGGCTGAGACAGAAACAAGGCCTCCCCATGCCCTAAAGACGTCGTCCGCCGTCACGTGTGTTCGCTGAAGGGTGATGCACGCCACGTCGGTAAGAGTGAGACTGTGTGAAGTAGAGAGAGATAGTGAGTTGGTGAGAGAGAGAGAGAGAGAGAGAGAGAGAGAGAGAGAGAGAGAGTGAGAGAGTGACAGCGTATAGTTGCCGCCTTTCGGGCGCCTGCAGGGTGGATGCATGGAGCAAAAGAGAGTGAGAGAGTGAGATTGAGAGTGTGAGAGAGTGAGGGAGTGGGAGAGTGAGAGTGAGCGTGAGGCAGCTTACCATGCGATGCGATGCTGGCTTGACACCCCACCCTTAGACCCTAGCTTAGCTCTAGCTACGTCCGTACCCATATTACGCCCCCCCCCCCAACACAAAAACAAACCAGCACCTGCGCGCGCGTCACGAGAGCGCCAGCCGCAGCGTAGTCTTTTGTGGGTCAAGGGTCAGGGGTTTAGGGTGAAGGAGTACGGGTGGAGTACGGGTAACTGGTTTGAAGCCCAAAATGTTCAAGGGAGAAGGGTCGTAGGGTTCAGGTTTATTTAACCCCTAAACACTAAATCCTAAAACCCCAAGACCGCAACTGTGCGCGCGTGACTGGCAATCTGGCTGCGGCATAGTCTCTCTCTCAGCGTCTGGAGTAAGGTTTGCTGTTTTTAAGGGTTGAGAGTTGAGGGTATTTAGGGTTGAGGATTGAAGCCCGCACGTTGAGGTCTAGGGTAAACGGTCTTAACCCCAAAGCCCGCACCTGCGCGCGCGTGACCAGCGCGCCAGCCGCTGCGTAGTCGTTCTCTGGGTTTTGGGTCTGGGGTTCAGGCTAAAGGAGTAAGGGTCAGTGATTCCCCTGCGAGCCGTATACCGCTCCGAGCCAGATTTCCCATTTCCCAGAAAACCACGCCACGCTTTGTGGGAGAGGGCGTGGAGGGGTGCGTTGGAAAGATGTCGCCGAGAGCAGCACAACGGCATGCATTGCATGAATACCCACTGTGTATTGTGCCTGGTATGAGCGGTCAAAGTTGCTGGAGCCGGCAAAAAATTTATTACTAAAATCCTTCCCAGGGACCACTGGTAAGGGTAGCCGGCTTGAAACCCAAACGGTTGTAGGGCCGAGGTTCAGGGCCTAGGGTCTAGGGTTTAGGGTTGTGGGTAAATATACAACAAATAAAACCCTAACCCCTTGAACCCCAAAACGGCACCTGTGCGCGCGCCTGCCGCGGCATAGTCTTTCTCTGGTTTTGGGGTTCTAAGGGTTCAGGGCTCAGGGTTGCAGCCCGCTAAAGGTTGAAGGTGTTTTAGGGTTGAGGGTTGCAACCCGCACCTGTGCGCGCGTTACAAGAGCGCCAGCCGCTGCGTAGTCCTTCTCTGGTGCCTTCAGCACGAGGGAGAGGAGGCCGGAGAGTAGACATGGGCGGAGTGCCTGCGGGTGGGAGTGTGGGTGTGTGGGTGTGTGGGTGTTCGTATGTGTGTGTGGGTGGGTGTGTGTGTTTGTATGTGTGTGTGTGCGTATGTGTATGTGTATGCGTATGTGTATGTGTATGTGTATGTGTATGTGTATGTGTATGTATGTATGTATGTGTGTGTGTGTGTGTATGTATGTGTGTGTGTGTGTGCATGTGTGTATGTATGTGTGTGTGCGTGTGTGCGTGTGTTTGTGTGTGTGTGCATGTGTGTGTGTGTGTGTGTGCTTGTGAGTGCTCATGTGTGTGTGTGCGTGTGTGTGTGCATATGTGTGTGTGTGCTTGTGTGTGCTCGTGTGTGTGTGTGTGTGTGTGTCGAGTGCGCAGGGGCAGGGTCGCCCAACGGGTTGAGTGTGAGGCAAAACAGTCCCAAGCGGGCAGCACGGTGCTTGCGAAATCTCCTGTCTGATCGGCTGCACACAAGCAATGTGCCTGAAGACAGCCTGCAGACAGCTGCTCTACACATGTATGAGGATGGTGCCGCATATACGAGGACTGGTGGCTGGCGGATGGACACTGTTTGCTGGTTCGGGGCAGCGTTGCACGGTACGTGGTACCGTACCACGATACCGTGGTTCGGGGCAGCGTTGCACGGTACGTGGTACCGTACCACGATACCGTACCACCGGTACCGGCCAGGAACCCTGGTGCGGCGGCATTGGTTTCTTTTTTCGGCTCTTCAAAGCCATTTGGCTGTGTTCCGGCTGTACTTTGACCTTGGACACAGCTCAACCCATTCAGTGGATTGGAACTCTAGAAGTTGCAAGCCAGCCGAATGGAGCTCGTCTAGAGCTGTCAAACCTATGTACCTATGTATGAGGGCAAACGGTCAACGTGGTCAAAGCAGAATCCGGCTGTGGCAGAATTGATTCAAAGTCCTGAAAATAACATCACTGTGTGCACAGCGGTTACTTGCCTCTGCTGCAGGGTGCGCCAGCACACTAATAAGACGCTGCAGGGGCGTCTAACAGACTGTGAAATCGACTACATGAGAGCAGGGTTGCACAGGACGCTCGTCCTGAGGGGGGGTCAGCGTCCTGACTGCACGTAGGACGTAGGACGGTACCACAGGACACAGTACAAGGACGCGGGGGGCGGGTGTGGCGCCAGCGACGACGTGCCCACACCCCGTCACACACAACTCCGTCGTTTCTCAATGGATGTACGACCCAATCAATCCATTGGAAATCCCTTGTTATAAGCTATCCAGCGTATGTCGAATCGTCCAACTCGGTGCAGCAGCCAGGAATTTATGGCCGTGGCCGTTTTTGTGTGGCAAGTTAAGGCGTCTGGTGCTGCCGCCGACCGCGTCCTGCAGTACGCGTCCCAACGTACTGTCAGGACGCAGGACGTAGTACCGTACCCCAGAACAAATCACGTCCCGTGCAACCCTGCATGAGAGGACTCGTATAAACACATGCATGCATGCACACCTGAGCCAAGGTCCTGTTGGCGCGCGTTGCGCCGCCGTGCAGTCGCTCCACCATCGACATGACGTTGGCGCGCGTTGCGCCGCCGTGCAGTCGCTCCACCATCGACATGACTGCCAAGGCTGCTGTTATGTGTGTGTGCAAACGTGTGTGTGTGTTCGATTTTACAGTCCGTCGAACGCCTTTGATGGCGCATTAGACCCTAGGAAAGAGGCCGGCAGCTGTCAAAATTAGACCCCTAGCATGCCATCTGCCATCATGATTGCTGTGCACGCGGTGCGTGTCTCAAAACAGGCGACAACGTGTGTGCGTGTGTGCGTGTGTGTGCACGCCCAACGCGAGATGGCATGGGCGGACGGGCAACCAGACCCACAAGCCTGATACTTCCTGCCTAAACCTCTCAAAGTTCAAGAACCCCGACCCACAAAAACCCTCCACCCCTACTGTTGAAATGCAATAACCGTACTCGTGGTCGAAGCGCGCGCCCGGACCGCACGCCCGCCCTTGGCCCAAGCTCCCCGCGCTCAACACGTCCACCTGAACAATTGTCTCTTAACTCGGAACACCAAACCCCCAAAACGCGTAACACCCTACTGCACGCACCGTATTCGTGGTCGAAGCGCGCACCCGGACCGCACACCCGCCCGTGGCCCAAGCTCCCCGCGCTCAGCACGTCCAGCGCGCCGATTGTCTCCGCGACAAGCGCATCCGCCGCGCCGTGCACGCCGCCGCCGCCGCTGCCGCTGCCGCCGCCGCTGTCGCCGCCACTGTCGCCGCCGCCGTTGCCGTCGCTGCCGCCGCCGCTGTCGCCGCCACTGTCGCCGCCGCCGTTGCCGTCGCCCCGCCCTCCCCCCGCGCCGTCCGTGCGCCACCCGCCGCCCTCATCTGACGCGGCACTGCCACGGCCGCTCCCCTCGCCCGCGCCGCCGCCACCGCGCGCGCCCGCGCGCCACCCCGTGGCCGCCGCCGCCGCGCTCGGCTCCGAAACCAGGAGACCCCCGTCTTCGTCGTCGTTTGCGTCGCCGCCATCACGGTGTGCTCGTTCGTCCATGCCGTCAAAGATCCCGGCTAGGTCCACGTCGCTATCAGTCTGGAGCACCTCGAGCGCTATGCCAGCCTGCGTGTTTGTTGTGTGTGTGCGTGTGTGCGTTGAGACCGTCAGCACCATGCCAGCCTGCGTGTTTGTTGTGTGTGCGTGTGTGCGTTGAGACCGTCAGCACCATGCCAGCCTGTGTGTGTGCATGTGTGTGTGTGTGTGTGTGTGATCGGTGGCGTCGCCACCTCTCCTGCCAGCCTGTGTGTGTGTGTGCATGTGTGTGTGTGTGTGTGCGTGTGTGTGTGTGTGTGTGTGTGAGTGTGTGCGTGTTTGTGTGTGTGTGTGTGTGATTGGCAGCATGACCACCATCACGGTGTGCTCGGCATTCATGCCGTCGAATATCCCGGCAAGGTCGATGTCGTTGTCCATCTAGAGCACCTCGAGCGCTATGCCAGCCTGAGTGTTTGCTGTGTGTGTGCGTGTGCGTTGAGACCGTCCGGCGTGTGCGCTGAGACCAGCACCATGCCAGCCTGTGTGCGTGTGTGTGTGGTATGCGTGTTTGAGGAGACATTCAGCGCCATGCCAGCCGGTGTGTGCGCATGTGTGTGTGTGTGTGTGTGTGTGCGCGCATGTGTGTGTGTGTGTGTGTGTGTGCATGTGCACCATTTCATGCCATTGATGAGATGCTACACGGTGGTCCGCACTTGGTAGAGCGCCCACGCAGACCACCTGGACCCTCAACCCTTATCCCCAGCGTGTATTAAAAATCCTTTACCCTAAACCCTGAACCACACCTTAACGGCTGTCAGCACTTCATAGAGCGCCCACGCAGACCAAATGGCCTTCGGTGCGTGCCATGGGCGGCCGGCGAGCAGCAGCGCACGGCAGCGCTGCGTGTGTGTGTGTGTGTGTGTGCGTGCCACAGGCGGCCAGCGCGCAGCAGCGTGCGGCAGTGCTGTGTGTGCGTGGATGCGTGTGTGTGCGTGTGCGTGTGCATGTGCGTGTGTTCATGTGCATGTGTGTGTGTAAGTGTGTGTGTGTGTGTGTGGGTGTGCGTGCGTGTGTGTGGAAACGAAAAACAAACTGACCCGCTGACCTGCATGACCGGCTCAAACGAGGCGCCCGGGTTCTTGCGCGGGTCTGCGTGCTGGTTGACAAAACACAGCGAAGCAACCAACCAAAACGCAAACCAACCACCCCAGCTGCCCACGCACACCTGCATGACCGGCTCAAACGACTACCGAGTTCTTGCGCAGGTCTGCGGGCTGGTGCTAGTTGACAAAACACAGCGAAGCAACCAACCAAAAAGGAAAGCAACCACCCCAGCTGCCCACGCGCACCTGCAACACTGGCTCAAACGACGCGTCCGGGTTCTTGCGCGGGTCTGCGTGCTGGTGCTGGTTGACCGCAAAAGGGGAGAGGAAGTAGTAGACGGGCGGGGGCGCGCGCGCGCCGGCGCTCTCGGGCAGGTCGCCGTAGTGCGACATGATTGCCGCCACGAGGTCCTGTGGTTGATTCGGGGTCGTGTTTGTGGGGTTTGGGGTTTAGGGTTTAGGGTTAGGGATTTAAAGTTTGGGGCTGGACACAAGCGGGGACAGGAAGTAGTGCACGGGGGAGGGGGGAGCACTGACAGTGTCGCACTGGCGGTCTCCGGGAGGTCGCCGTGGTGGGAGAGGATTGCCGCCACGAGGTCCTGTGCGTGTGTTGTGCAGTTGGGGTGTGTTAAGGGGTGAGCAAGGGCAAAGATGCCTCTGCTTTCTTGAGACAAAGTTCTTCACACACACACACGCATGCAGCACGCACCGCAAACACGTCGACGCCCGAGATCGACACGAAGAAGGACGCGGGCCCGTGCCCTGTCGCATGCTCACACATACCCACCACACACACGCATACACACACACAAACACAGCACACATGCTCTCTTTCTCTCCCACATACACGCACAGCAAACACCTCGTCGCCCGAGAACGACACAAAGAATGACGCGGGCCCGTGCACCGAGCGCCCCGTCAAAAACACCCAGCACATGGCAAGTGCTCTCTCTCTCTCGCTCTCTTACACACACACACACGCACACACACACATAGTAGGGTGTGACATATGCACATACACACACACACACACACACAGCTTCAAACGCACGCACCGCAAACACCTTGTCGCCTGAGAACGACACGAAGAATGACGCGGGCCCGTGCACCGGGCGCCCCATCAGAAACTGCCAGCACATGGCATGTGCTCTCTCTCTCACACACACACGCACATAGTAGGGTGTGACATATGCAGACACACACACACACACACACAGCTTCAAACGCACGCACCGCAAACACCTCGTCGCCCGAGAACGACACAAAGAATGACGCCGGCCCGCGCACCGGGCGCCCCGTCAGAAACACCCAGCACATGGCAAGTGCTCTCTCTCTCTCGCTCTCTTACACACACACACACGCACACACACACATAGTAGGGTGTGACATATGCACATACACACACACACACACACACACACACACACACACACACACACACAGCTTCAAACGCACGCACCGCAAACACCTTGTCGCCTGAGAACGACACGAAGAATGACGCGGGCCCGTGCACCGGGCGCCCCGTCAGAAACTGCCAGCACATGGCAAGTGCTCTCTCTCTCACACACACACACGCACACACACATAGTAGGGTGTGACATATGCACACACACACACACACACACACACCTTCAAACGCACGCACCGCAAACACCTCGTCGCCCGAGAACGACACGAAGAATGACGCCGGCCCGTGCACCGGGCGCCCCGTCAGAAACACCCAGCACATGGCAAGTGCTCTCTCTCTCTCTCTCACACACACACACACGCATACACACACATAGCAGGGTGTGACACATGCACACACACACACACACACACACAGCTGCAAACGCACGCACCGCAAACACCTCGTCGCCCGAGAACGACACGAAGAATGACGCCGGCCCGTGCACCGGGCGCCCCGTCAGAAACTGCCGCGCAAACTGCTCTCCGAAGCGTGCGTCGCGGCACCACGGGAGGGAGACCTTGCCACAGGAGAGCGCCTGAAAGACACGTGTGTATGTGTGTGTGTGTATGTGCATCTGTATGTGTGTGTGTGTGGGGGGGTGCCACTTGTGGCCCAACCCCCAAACCGCAAACCCTTCACAACCACTCACCCCACCCACGCCAGTGCAGGCACGCGCCCGTGGTGGACGGCGCCCAACCAAACCCTTACTTAGGAATCCGGGGAAAAAACGGAAGCCATCATCCCTAAACCCCAAACCCCGGAATCCGGGGAAAAAACGGAAGCCATCATCCCTAAACCCCAAACCCCGGACCCTCGAACCCCCACACCTCAAACCACAAGCCCCTCAACTCGTAACCGTGTGTAGTAACTCTTTGCGGTCCGTCACAATGGGGGACTGCGCTGG
>VFSX01000063.1:0-50000 GCA_016618255.1 Chlamydomonas sp. UWO 241
TTTTCAGGGGCCAACGTTACACTCAAGCAACGCAGCCATGCCGACACCTAAGCGACAGGAACACAGGAAACAAGAGGAAACAAGAGACCCTGGTGTTGGAACGGAGACTCCCGAAGGCACGGTCGGAAACGTGGCGGCCCCTGCAAACACAGGGACACGCAAGCCAATCCATCTAGAGCACCAGAGCCGACAGGACTACAGGAACTTTGACTCGGGGGAACGGGACTTGAGGAGAAGGAAGACGAAGGACACGGACACGAGGGAATGGAAGTCAGGAAACTCGAGGCACGTGGGACGATGGAACGATGAGGGAACGACTGGAAGAGAGCTGAAAAGGACTCGAGGGGAGAGGGAGACGTAGAAGCAAGGGATGACGAATGAATACCTTTTTTTATTTTTTTTTAAAGGTATTACATCAAAGCAACACCTTATGCCGACGCCTGGGCTACAGCAACACGGAAGGGAAGGGGAACAAGCAGGGAGTGGGCAGGCAGGGAGAGGGAAGGGGGGAATGGTAGACAAGAAGGGATGGTGGTGCAGGCAGGGCGGAAAGGGGCAGGCAGGGATGGGGGGGAGAGAAAGACAGGGAGAGGCGGGGGAGGGGGCAGGCAGGGATGGGAGGGAGAGGTAAAGACAGGAAGATGCGGGGGGCCAATAAGAACAGTGAAGGGAGTGAGAAACAGGCAGGATGAGCGGGGAGCACGGGGGAGAGAAGAGGGCAGGGAAAGCAGGGAGGCGTGGGAGGGTGGGAGGGAGCGTGGGGTGGGGTGGGAGGTGAATATCAGGGAGCGTGGGACGAGCAAACAGAGCAGAGAGAGGGGGAGACGGATTAGAGCGGGGAGAGGAGATTTTTTTTTTTTTTTTTTTAGAGGGAGGAGGGGGGAGGGATAGGAAGAGTGGAATAACCGGGAAGCGGGCGAGGTGGCTGAGAAGAGAGCGAGAGGCAGTGGAGAAGAACAGGGAGAGGGAGGAAAAAGGAAGGGGGCGGAGCCGAACGGCAAATGGGGAGGCAGGTGCACAGGGAATGGGGAGGACTGGCGGAGGGACTCCTCCGCCAGCCCCCCCCCCACACCTGCCCACCTGCTTGAGCCAGAGGGCAGGTGGGGGGGATGAAAGGAGGGGCACAGAGAAGACTAAAAAGCACGCCTAACCGGGAGAGCAGCAAACTCAAAACGTGGGATGGAGGCGTGGGAGAGAAGGTGGGGGGTGGGAGGTGAAGACCGGGGAGCGTGGGACGAGCAAACGGAGCAGTGAGAGGAGGAGACGGACCAGAGTGGGGAGAGGAGAGAGGGAGGAGGGGGTAGGGATAGTAAAAGTTGAAGAACCGGGAGGCGGGCGTGGTGGCTGAGGAGAGGGCGAGAGGCAGAGGAGAAGAACAGGGAGTGGGAGGAAGAATGAAGGGGGCGAGAGGCATTTTTTTTTTTTTTTTTTAAAAGGTATTACATCAAAGCAACACCTTATGCCGACGCCTAGGCTACAGCAACACGGGGACCAAGGAACAAGGAAACTGGTATTGGTATTTTTGGTAAACCGGAAACCAGAAACCGGTGAGCGACCCAGGAATGAAAGGAGGGGCACAGAGAAGACTAAAAAGCACGCCTAACCGGGAGAGCAGCAAACTCAAAACGTGGGAGGGAGGCGTGGGAAAGAAGGTGGGGGGGTGGGAGGTGAAGACCGGGGAGCGTGGGACGAGCAAACGGAGCAGTGAGAGGGGGAGACGGACCAGAGTGGGGAGAGGAGAGAGGGAGGAGGGGGTAGGGATAGGAAGAGTGGAAGAACCGGGAGGCGGGCGTGGTGGCTGAGGCGAGGGCGAGAGGCAGAGGAGAAGAACAGGGAGTGGGAGGAAGAATGAAGGGGCGAGAGGCAGAGGAGACGAATAGGGAGAGGGATGAAAAGGGAAGGGGGGGGAGCTGGAAGGCAGATGGGGAGGCAGGTGCACAGGGAATGGGGAGGACTGGCGGAGGGACTCCTCCGCCAGCCCCCCCCCACACACACACCTGCCCACCGGCTTGAGCCAGAGGGCAGGTGGGGGGGGTGAAAGGAGGGGCACAGAGAGGACTTAAAAGCACGCCTAACTGGGAAAGCAGCAAACTCAAAACGTGGGAGGGAGGCGTGGGAGAGAAGGTGGGAGGGTGGGAGGTGAAGACCGGGGAGCGTGGGACGAGCAAACAGAGCAGTGAGAGGGGGAGACGGACTAGAGTGGGGAGAGGAGAGAGGGAGGAGGGGGTAGGGATAGTAAAAGTTTAGAAGAACCGGGAGGCGGGCATGGTGGCTGAGGAGAGGGCGAGAGGCAGAGGAGAAGACCAGGGAGAGGGAGGAAGAATGAAGGGGGCGAGAGGCAGAGGAGACGAATAGGGAGAGGGAGGAAAGGGAAGGGGGCGGAGCTGGAAGGCAGATGGGGAGGCAGGTGCACAGGGAATGGGGAGGACTAGCGGAGGGAATCCTCCGCCAGCCCACCCCCCCCCTGCCCACCGGCTTGAGCCAGAGGGCAGATGGGCAGGAATGAAAGGAGGGGCACAGAGAGGACTAAAAAGCACGCCTAACTGGGAAAGCAGCAAACTCAAACCGGTGTCTAACCTGATGCCAAAGCAAGTAACAGTAACAAGTAACACGGGGTTTCCAGCTAAGCAGGCTACTCTTCTACTAGAGATCACCCGCCGATACTCCAGCACACTTAAGTACTAGAGTACCGCCGGCTCCCGGCCGATAGACTACCGCTTCCGCCGGCTAGACTACCCCAAACAGCGGTCTCTGAGAAACATGTCTGGCAAGGAGCACATAGAAAAGGACCTTCCTCAGGGTCACAGTAGTGGCCTTGTGGCCAGTCATGCCGACAAAGCCGACTGGCGCTGACTGGAACGGTCCCCGCCTGGCAGTGCATGGCTGTCCAGCTCTCGTTCGCATGGGGCTCAGCCGGCGCCCCATGCGTCAGGCATGGCCAGGTCCCACCCTCCAGGATGCCAAAGCGGGAGATTTTTTTTTCTTTTTTTCTTTTGATGGGGGACTGGGAGAGGGCTGGCGGAGGAGCGCCATGCCTCCACCAGTCCTCACCCCCCCCCCCCACACCCGCCTTCAGGCTCGAGCCAGAGGGCAGGTGGGGGGCAGGGAACAGGAGGCAAAGCAGAAGAAACCAAAAAGGACAAAAAGGGCAGCGACGCGGCAGAACATGAGACACGGCCGAGTGGCCGGACTCTCTACCACAGAAAAGGGGGAGAAGGGGCAGAGAGAAAAGCAGCGGGGGGAGGGGAGGACAGCAGGGGGAGTGAGGGGCTGCCTGACGGAACAGTGGTGGTCTCTGGGCCACCAAAGTAAGCAGACACGTGGAGGTCAGGCAAGCAATGGCGTACGCACAGCAGGAAACCTTTCACGCCGGCAGCGGGACCTGCCCCACGACGCCCACGCGGACGTCGAGGGTGTACGTTGTGTCGCCTGTAGTGGCACGGGGCGCAGCAAGCACCGCGCAAAGGAGCGGCGGTGTCGCCCATTGGCTGCAGAACCAGTCCTTGTCACGCTCTGCGTCAAAGCCACGCCACCAGTCCACGCAGCAGAAGCCATCATCCACCATGGTGATGTCCTCCTCGGTACGCTGCCAATCCCGCCGGATGGCGCCGGTGACAGAGTCGAGGGCCAGGCGGACGGCGCGAAGGGCAAGGCTGTCCCCCAACAGCCCACTCGCCTGGCGGTCACAGCGCACACGCCAGATGGCGCCGATGACCGTGACACGGAGGCGCGTCCACGCGCGCAGCTCCTTCTTCTTAGCTTTCGCCACGGGCGCGCCACACCACCCGGACATGTCATCGGCAAGCATAACGGCGGCGGTGAAAAAAAAAAAAAAGGTGAGCGGCGGCGGCGCGCCACCCGTCAGCGCCGCCCACGTGTCACAAAGCCATAGCATGGCTGGTCGTGCCGCCGGGCAGTCGAGAAACGTGTGAGCGAGGGTCTCGAAAGGCGGGTCGGTGAGAGAGGCACAGAACGGGTGACAGCAACACGCAGTTGACACGTCTGGGTTACCGTCCGCATCAGCCGGCGCGGTGTCCGGGTCGAGGAGCTTGACCGCGATGAAGGCGTTGCAGCCAAGGCAGCAGTGAGGATGCGCCAAGCGGTGATTACAAAAGGCCGGTGGATGGTCGGGTCGAGGAGGCGGGTCCAGACCTGAGCAAACCTCTCTGGTAGGTCGGGGTCGCTGATCGGCGCCCCGCTGGGAGGAGGCTGGGCCTGAGCAGCAGCCTCCCCCTCGGAGCGACGCACCTGAAGGCGGTTGGGCTGCCGAGGCGCGGAGGGGCCGGCACCTGACTGGACCCCGCGCACCCACGCCACGGGGTTGTCAACGTCCTCTGGCGGAAAACCGTTCCTGACCACCTCTAGCGTGCGGCACCAGCGCTCGTCACGCCCAACAAGCCCGTGGCGATCGAGCTGCCCAGTAGGGATCGTTGCGCGGTTGCGGAGGGCGCCCGCACTGATGCCAGCCTCGCTCGGGAGGCGCCACGCTGGGGGGAAGACCGCACCGTCTGTTCGGACCCCAAAAACGTTGGAGCCGAAGCCCATGTCCTCGCTGGCTGCCGTGGTGTAGCGCAGGCGCAGCCGCGCAGCACGAACGGTCATTTCGAGGAGAGAGACGGTATCTTGGCCGATCCCTGCGACGGCCGGGATGCCCCAGGCACACGGGTCAAGCTGCATGGTGTCCCACACACCCACCAGCCATGGCTCAGCGACAGCGCGGCGATCGTCGGGGTCAACCTTGACCATTTCGGCCGCGTAGAAGTTGTAGTCAGCGCGGAGCCAGCGCTGACGCGGCTTTGGGCGGATGACGACCATCGCCGCCTGACCAGGCCGCCCCGCGCCTCCCGGCAGCGGGTGCAGCCTACCAGACGGCCAAACCAACCACCGGCGCACTGCTGCCGAGCCTGCATCCTCTGGCGCCATCGGGTCAGCACCGCGGATGATTGCCCAGCCTGTTGCTGCGTCAGTGCCAACACGCGACCAGGGGGCAGTCGGCGCAGCGCTGCATTGCACATTGATGCGCCACGCGGCAGGCAATGCCGCGATGATGAGATCAAGGTCAGAGAGAGCGGCCGCTGACAGGGCGGCGCGCTGGCACCATGCATCACGCACGTCGCAGAGGCGCCTCCACCGCCGCGCCGCATCGGTGCGGAGGCCCTGGAAATCGATGCCCGGCACGGCGTCGTTGCCAAAAGTGGCCTCGCGCATGACAGACTCAAAAGACAGCGAGTCCGGAGGCATGATGCGCGTGATGCGCAGCTGCATGAACGCCTTGACGCCTTCCCGCACAATAGACGTCGCATCCATGCTGAGGCCGGAAACCGCCCCCGGCTGCGTAGCGACCCAGAGTGGCCCAGGCGGGAGATGGGGGACGGCAGCAGCAGGCTTGGCGACTTCCGACGCGTACAGTGCTGCCCACGGGTGTGAGTTGAAGCCGAACAGCTGCCAGATGGCCTTCGCCCGCATGGCCGTCGCGTGCGAATCGAGGTCGGGCAGGCCAATGCCCCCCATGCCCCGGGGCAGGTGGGACACAGCAGCGCACGGGTAGAGGCACCCCGCGTTTGGAGTGACCTCCTCCGCACGCGCAGAGGCTGCAACGTAGCGGTTTGTGACCTGTTGCATGGCCTGAAGCAGGGCACGTACGGTCATGGTGAAACCCGCCTGGTAGACGAGCTTGGCCGCGATGCACTGCGTGGCGACGTGAGCACGGCCGATGAGCGTGGGCGCGACGCCTGCCCACCGCCTAGTGGCAGCAAGCATGGAACCCGCCATGGTGCCGTACGCGGCGGCAACGACGGCGTCCAGGTTATCAGGGGCGATAGGCACGCCGAGGTGGCGAGAGACCGCAGCTGCAATGTCACGGAGGGGGTAGCCAGTCGCAACGTGGCGCTCGCGGACACCTGCCTGAAACATGAGATCATCGGGGGTCGGACCGGCGAGCCGTGTGAAGAAGAACTTGTTGACCGACTCGCCCGGGTTGCCAGCGCTGCGGGAGAGGGCGAGCGCCGTCTGGAACCTCGCGATGTCGCTCTCGGGGCAGCGCGTGGCGAGCGTGACGTCATCCGCGAACGCCTGCGCCGGAGGGGCCTCCGACCCCTCACCGACCCCGTTTGGTCCGGGCAGCCTGAACGTGGTGAGTGTACCGCCAGCCTGCAGCGACGACAGGTAGGACATCACGGGCTGCAGAACGATGACCCACTCCATGCATGAGAGCGCCGAGCCCTGAAAGAGACCAGAGTCCATCGGGAAATCTGGCGTGAAGAAGCCGTTGACGCGCACCCTGACCTTGGCCCCTCCGAGGAGGATTCGACACCACCTAACCACCCCGTCGGGTCGGAAACCCATGCGGATCATGGCTTGGTCGAGCCAGCCCCTGTTCACCGTGTCGTACGCCTTAGTCAGGTCGCTGTGCACCAGCCAGCCCGGCAGGCCGAGGTCGCGGAAGCGGGCAGCCAGCGCGAGATGGTAGCGCACGTTGTGAGAGATGTCACGGCCATGGATGAACGCGCCCTGCCCGATGTCGATGAGGTAGTCAAGCGGGACTTGTAGGCGGTTGGCTATGATGCTCATCACAAGCTTCACGTCTGAATTGAGGAGCGTGATGGGCCGGTAGCCATCGAGCTCATCGCCCGGCTTGCCTGGCTTGGAGAGCAAGCAAACAACCCCACGGAGGAGCAGAGCAAACGGGGTAGGTGACGTGCGGCCAGCCTCTCCAAAGCCGGTGTTGAACACACGGAGGAGGAGGGGGGAGAGGGAACCGCGCCAGTGGCGGTAGACCTCGTACGGAATGCCGTCGCCGCCGGGGACCTTGCCCCTAGCCGCGTGGGAGAGCGCAACCTGCAGCTCTTCTGCCGTAAGCATGCCAGCAAGCGCGTCGTTGGCACAGTCGACGCCCTCGGCCAAGGCAGCGAAGGGCCCATCCAGCCTCCTTGGCAGGGTGGTCAGGAGGGTGTGCTGGGCTGCGGGGTCAATGCCCAGCTGCGGGCGGAACAGACCGATGGAAGACTCAGAAGAGAAGAAGTCGACAACGTACTTGGTCGCTTTCGGAGCGTCCGACACAAACGAGGCGGCATCGGGGCTGTCAGTAGGGGCACGGCCGGGTCGGTTGAGGGAGAGCATGGTGGTGACTGTGTGCATCTCGCGTGCCTGGTGGTGGAAGTAGTACGAGCTGGTTTCACCCTTGTTCTGGTCGAGGGTGGCAGCCACGTCCCATGCCAATGCGGAGAGCGCACGCCATGCCGCCGCAGCGTTGTCCTTCTGCGCGAGCCAAATGGTGGCAGCCGCACCGACGTCCCCCCCGGATGCTGCTGCAGCAAGCATGCCCTCTCGGGCGCTGCGCGCGCAGTGGTCGGCGGCACGCGCGGGCGCCTGGCGGTCGCGGCGGTGGCGCTTGTCAACACCAACAGCCATGTCTATGAATGCCGACTTCCAGGCATCGAAGGCGCCGATGAGCTCAGACGCCGGGCACACCATGAGTGGGGGGACCGTCTTAACGATAAAGGCGCTCACGGCTGCAGAGGGCTCCTTGGAGTTCAGCAAACGCAGGGGGAACGACAGGATGCCCCGGCCACGCGGCACGCCTGACGTCATGCAAGTCACCATGAGGGACACAGGCAGGTGGTCGGTGGAGACGGGCGCTGAGGGCAGGATGTCTGAGGTCGCACTGAGCGCAGTGGCGGCAGGAAGCGCAGCTGTGGTCAGAGCTGGTGAGAAGCACTCAGAGACAAGGAAGCGGTCCAGGCGTTTTCCCGATGATGTCGACGCCGACCAGTGAGTGAAGGCCATGGCGGCAGGGTTGAGGTCGCGCCAAATGTCGCACAGCTGTGCCGAGCCCATGACGGCCAGCAGCTCTGATGCACCGATGTGCACCCCTGGCACCGGGCAGGCGACGCGGTCATCCTGGTGCAGGGTGACGTTGAAATCGCCAGCCACAACAGTCGGGGTAGGGTCATTGACCGGGAAGTATCCAGCCAGGGTGGAAGAGAAGAAAACTCCCCGGTGGACAGGCTGTGCCGGGGCGTAGACTCCAATGAGGCGGAAAGGCGATCCATCGAGGAACGCGTCGACGCGGAGGATGCGCCCCGACGTGTCGAGGGGGGCATCATGCCTAGTGGGCTGAGTGAGGGGGCAGTCCGGACTGAGGACCATCACCACCCCGCCGGTGGAACCGGCACCCGGCGTGTGGAAGAACCGCGCGCCAGGCCAAAAGGCGCTCGCACCGGGCTGCCGCCGCAACAAATCTTGTGGATCTGCGGCGGTTTGCGTCTCAGTCAAGATGCCCACGTCCGCCTGCTGCTCGCGCAGCCAGGCCGTGACCTGCACCAGCTTAGCACCAGTGAGGCCTCGTACGTTGAGCATGATGACTGAGAGGCGGCGGCCGGTGGGCGCACCGGGCGTACTCATGGCGCCCTGCGCTGGGGACCAGCCCACATGCCGTGGGGGCCGCAGCGCGCTGGGAGAGAGTCGTCTTCGTCGTCGTCATAGGACCTGCGGCCTCGCTCCGGGTGGTGGCGGAAGGCGGGGCCACGGTCGTGCTCGCAGTAGTCGCCGTGAACCTGATCGTGGTAGAAGACGGGGTTTGAGTCGAACCACCTGTCGGGAGTGGCATGGCTAGACACCCCTGACCCAAACTGGTACTGCGTGCGCGGGTCGACCGCTGGGGAGCGCGATGCCGGTTGGTCCGGGATCGGCTGCCCGAAGATGGTGGGCCGCGGTGGCAGCGACGTGGCGGCTGCCGATGCACCACGCCCGGCAGCACGTGCACCAGTGGGCGGGGTGAGCGCGGCCGATGTCCCTAGGGTTGGCTGCCCGAAGATGGAGTTGACCTGCAAAGGCAGAGTCTGGGTGCCGACCGGGCCCCGGGAGGTGCCAGCGTGCGCCCCGAGGCCAATGCCAAGATCCGCCGGTGCTGACTGCCTGGGTACGGTGGGAGGCACCAAAGGCGCGGCAGCAGTGACAACGGGCAGGTCGACTTCCATTGCCATCGCACCGGCGTGCGCGCGGCCGTTCATGCCGGGGAGGTTTAGCCAGCTGCCCGGCGGGCTGAGGGCAGAGCGGTTCCGGAGCATGTAACCGCTGCTACTCGTAGTACGGATTGCAAGGGGGTTGCCAGGTGTGCTCCGCCCGCCCCGAGCACGGCTAGCAGCAGCGCGCGCGAGGGCGACGGCCTCATCGTCGCGGCTCGGTGATGCCCGCCAGGACCCCGCAACAGCCATGGGGGCGGAAGCGCTGGCTGTCGGCGGGGCAGCAGACCCAGAACGCATGGCAGCACCCATAACGCTTGTGCCTGCAGAGTGCACCTCGTGGCCCCCTGCGGTCCCTCCGGTGGCAAGCACATCGCTGCCCCCATCCGGCATATGCATGGAGGTGTCCGTGTGCACCTCGTTGGCACCGCCAGCCACGCGGCCAACACCCGCAGAGTGTGCAATGTGGCCACCGCTGGCCGTGGCACCAGCACCGTCAGCAATGCGTGCACCGATGCCGCTGTCAGCTACGGGGAGGGCAGCGACAGCAGGACCTGCATCAGCGCCACTGCCACCAGCGGAGTCGGCACCACCAGCTAGCACTGCGGCCGCACCGCCCTCGGTGACACCAGCCCCCGCAGAGCGGCCAGCGTCGGCAAACCCCGACGTGTTGCCAGCGATGCCTTCCTCGTCCGACTCATAGAACCCATCGAGGACGCCGGCCCACCCCTCCCGCAAGAGGCCACCGGACCCCGGTGAGTCAACGGATGCCCCGGGAAGAGCGGGGATGGTGGTGCGGCAGTTGGGGCACGTGTTGTGGCCAGCGCGCCACTTGTCAAGGCAGCAGAGATGGAACACGTGGTTGCAGCTGGTGCTGACTAGGTTGTCGACGTCGGAGAGAGGCTCGCGGCAAATAGAGCAAGACCCCAGCTCCGGGGGGTTTGGCACCTCATTGGCAGTGGCAGAAGCGGGCCCCACGTGCGCGCCGCCATCCTCGGGGGCAGCGGCAAGCGGGGGCACTGCAGCCTCGGCCGAGCCGGAAGGGGCGTTAAGCCCAGGCGGCACGACCCCCGCCGCTGCTCCCGCAGCCGGAGGGCCAGCGTCAGCAGAAGTGGAGCCAGGGGCGGGCCCTTCGGACGCGCGTGCGACCACGTCGATGTCAAGGTCGAGGTGGGCGGGAAGCATGACCCCGTTTGGCAGCGTGGTCCCCGGCAGCGCGGCCGAGCCGCCCCCGATGGCGGCAGCCGCGACGGCGGGCACAGCCGCCAGAGAAGGGTGCCCTGGTGAGTAGTGGACCGCAGGGGTGAGCACAGAAGCTAGACGAGCGGGTCGTCTTTTAGGAGCACGAGCACCGGTGAGGTTGTGATGCCCGGCACGTAGATCGCAGCCGGGAGGCGGCGCAGCCAAGGGTCCGACGCCGGCGGGGTTACCCACACCACGATTTTTCCACCGTCGGGCTGGTTGGTAGCCTTGTCCCGACCGAGCCGCATGCGCAGCACGACGACGGCATCGGGGTCGCTGTTGAAGCGCACCACGTCAGCCGGCGCCGTGCCCATTTGTGGGGTCACTGGTGCGTAGCCAGCCATCGCGAGGAGGGCCGCCGCAAGCTCGTGAGTGGAGAGGGCAGCAGGCACATTCTGCACCAGGATCTGGATGGCAGTGTTGGGGAGCGGGTGCTCAGCGCGCTGAACAGCCACCTGCCAGATGCCGTTACGCCACTCTACTGGGTACGCCCCACCGCTGGTCAGGTAACGGTAGAGGGAGCCATACGATGCGGTCATCTGGTTCAGCTGGAGCTCAATCACGATGAGCCCGCTCTTGCGGATGGTGCATGCAGGTGGGTGATCCTTCCCGACACCAAATCTGGTGGTCAGGTCGGTCATTAGTGCCGCGTGAAGGCTGTCCTGGTGCGGCCTGCCGGCTGCGTCCCCCACCATCAGGCAAAAGACCGACGTGCGCGCGTGGACGTTGTCAACCGTCCCACCACCGAGGCGTTGGCCATGGTCGACTACGCGGGCGACCAAAGAGTGGTCACCCGCCCACAGCGCGCTCCGAACGAGCATGCCGTAGGAGTCGACTACCCTAGGGCTGACCTACCGGTCCCCCACACAACCGTCAAACTCCCGATCAAACTGCCTCTAAACCGCAACGGCCGGAAATCCCGCCGGGGCTCTGAGTCGCCGCCTTCGTCCCCTCCTTCTAAGTTCAAACCACCCGCACAGGCACCGACAACCCGGGCCGCGAGTCGTCGGGGCCGGGCGGCGGCAAGCCGGCTCCTATACGGGCAGGACAAACTTAGAAGAAAAGTAAGAAAACAGGGAAGGCGAGGCCGGGGGGGAAGTGCGGACGGGAGGGGCTTTGGGCTGGTGGATCGGGAATGGGGGGCGTGGGGGGGTCAGCAGTCCGGCAGGTCAGGGACCTACCTAGGGGTCGGCGGCTCAGGGGGTCGGTGAGTCGGCAGGCCAGAGGAGGCCAGGAGGGGGTCAGAGCGGCACGGTTTGGGGTGGCAGCGGAGTGCGACTAAGGGTGCTGGGGGGGCGGGTCCAGTGGCTGGAGTTGCCAGAGGGCTAAAAGGGAAGCGGGCAGAGAAAACTAGAGGCCCCGGGGGAGGGGGGGGGCTCAGGGCCCCTTGTGAGTCACTAGGGCGGCCACTGGGAGGGGCAGGAAAAACTACGAGTCGGAAGGCTCCGGGAAAGACAGGGAGCAGCTAGAGGAGGCACCGGCAGCGCTAGACTCAAAGGATGGCGTGCATTCTAGTGGGCGTGCATGCGTGCCGATGCGTGCTCAGGCAAACGTTTGTGCCTGTGCGTGTTCGAGCGTGCGTGCGTGCGTGCGTGCGTGCGTGCGTGCGTGCGTGCGTGCGTGCGTGCGTGCACACCAAAAACCAAAAGGATGCAGCGGCGGAGAGAGGGGTTGGGGGAGCAGGGGCCTAGAGGCCGCTGGGGCTAAGGGTCAGAGGCGGTGCGAGGAGGGAGAGCGGGCGGCACTAGGGGGGCCAAAGGGCCAGGGATCCCAAAAGGGCTTAGGGGCCTCGGGGTGTAAGCGGCAATATCCAAGGGACCATGGGACGTGGCGGCGGCGACGCAGGTGGTGGGGGGGAGTGTAGCCCAGAGGGGGAAAGACAGATCCTGGGGGGAGGGGCAAAGGGAAAACCAGAGGCCGAAGCTGCCAGCTGGCTACAACAGACGGAGGGGAGAGGGTGCGTGGGGTGCACGTGAAAGGGGGTTTACGGCGTCGGGTGGGGGTGGTGGAGACTGGAAAAAGAGGGCCGCAGAAAGAGTCCTCTACGGAGGGGTGCCCAGGAGGGCCCCTTGGGAGTCGCTAGGGGGGAAACGCTAGGGGGGCCACTAGGAGTGCTGGCTACCTAGAGAAAGGAACACTAGTAGTGCCTAGGCTCCGGGAAAGGCAAGGAGCGCTCACAGGAGCCACCACTGGTTCTAGGTTCAAAACAAGGCGTGTGCACGCGAGCGAGCGAGCGTGCGTGCCAGCGTGCGTGCGTGCGTGCGTGCGTGCGTGCGTGCGTGCGTGCGTGCGTGCGTGCGTGCGTGCGTGCGTGCGTGCGTGCGTGCGTGCGTGCGTGCGTGCGTGCGTGCGTGCGTGCGTGCGTGCGTGCGTGCGTGCGTGCGTGCGTGCGTGCGTGCGTGCGTGCGTGCGTGCGTGCGTGCGTGCGTGCGTGCGTGCGTGCGTGTGCGTGCGTGTGCGCGCAGGTCCAAAGGAGACGGGAAACCGCCACTAGGGACAGGGGGCTAGGGGCCCGGGGGGAGGGGCCACTCTAGGAACCAGCGGCGGCGTGGGCGGGAGGAGCACGGAGGGCGGGGTGGGGGGGCGGACACTCTAAGAACCGGCGGCGGCGTGGGCGGGAGGAGGGGCCCTCTAGGAATCGGCGGCGGCGTGGGCTGTGTGGGAGGGTGGCAGGAATAGGGAGAGGAGCAAAAGCAGAGCCTAGTTGGAGGGGCGAAAGGCGGAGACAGGGGGGGCAGCCCGGGGGGGAAGGGGTCACGCGCACATGGGGTCCATGCGCATGTGCATGCCGAAATGCATGGAGGCACTCACCTGGGCCAATACCAGAGCAGAGGCCACTCCACGTCGCACAGACCAGCAGGTCTGGGTGTCACCGGCTGAGCCAGGTAGCCGAAGGACAGTGGCGACGAGCAGGGGTAACGGTCGTCGGCCACAGAGAAAATGCGGCGACGCGCGGCTGAGCCAGTGCCTCCGCCGTCACTCTAGCGTCGAAGCGCACGTTAAAGGGGCTCCAACGCAACCGAAATCGAGGAAATCCGTCCACGGAGTCGGAAGCTACTGAGAGTGGCGGCTGGAGAGTAGAAAAGGACCTTCCTCAGGGTCACAGTAGTGGCCTTGTGGCCAGTCAAGCCGACAAAGCCGACTGGCGCTGACTGGAACGGTCCCCGCCTGGCAGTGCATGGCTGTCCAGCTCTCGTTCGCATGGGGCTCAGCCGGCGCCCCTTTTTTTTTTTTTTTTTCAGAGGCCAACGTTACACTCAAGCAACGCAGCCATGCCGACACCTAAGCGACAGCAACACAGGAAACAAAGAGGAAACAAGAGACCCTGGTGTTGGAACGGAGACTCCCGAAGGCACGGCCGGAGCCGTGGCGGACCCTGAAAACACAGGGACACGCAAGCCAATCCATCGAGAGCACCAGAGCCGACAGGACTAAAGGAACTTTGACTCGGGGGAACGGGACTTGAGGATAAGGAAGACGAAGGACACGGACACGAGGGAATGGAAGTCAGGAAACTCGAGGCACGTGGGACAATGGAACGATGAGGGAACGACTGGAAGAAAGCTGAAAAGGACTCGAGGGGAGAGGGAGACGTAGAAGCAAAGGATGACGAAAGAATACTGTGCGGAGGGCGAGGGAGGGGGGGGG
Source organism: Chlamydomonas sp. UWO 241 (assembly GCA_016618255.1). Lineage (NCBI taxonomy): Eukaryota > Viridiplantae > Chlorophyta > Chlorophyceae > Chlamydomonadales > Chlamydomonadaceae > Chlamydomonas > Chlamydomonas priscui. Next base: position 13,854 of record VFSX01000063.1, read on the forward strand.
GCACGGGGGGGGGGGGGAGAGGGGGCGGGGCACGCAAGGAGGGGAGGGAGGGAAGGGAAGGGGAACAAGCAGGGAGTGGGCAGGCCCCATGCGTCAAGCATGGCCAGGTCCCACCCTCCAGGATGCCAAAGCGTGAGATTTTTTCTTTTCTTTTTTTCTTTTGATGGGGGGACAGGGAGAGGGCTGGCGGAGGAGCGCCATGCCTCCACCAGTCCTCACCCCCCCCCTCCCCACCCTTTTTTTTATTTTTTTCAAAGGTATTACATCAAAGCAACACCTTATGCCGACGCCTAGGCTACAGCAACACGGGGACCAAGGAACAAGGAAACTGGTATTGGTATTTTTGGTAAACCGGAAACCAGAAACCGGTGAGCGACCCAGGAAACGAACCTGGAGCCTATAGGATTGCAAATAACATCGTTAACCACTAGCCCAAAGGTGGAACCATCCCCCCCCGTTTTTTTTTGTTTTTTTTTCAGAGGCCAACGTCACACTCTAGCAACGCAGCCAAGCCGACACCTAAGTGACAGCAACACAGGAACAAAGAGGAAACAAGAGACCCTGGTGTTGGAACGGAGACTCCCGAAGGCACGGCCTTTTTTTTTTCTTTTTTTTTCATAGGCCAACGGTTCACTCAAGCAACGCAGCCATGCCGACACCTAAGCGACAGCAACACAGGAAACAAAGAGGAAACAAGAGACCCTGGTGTTGGAACGGAGACTCCCGAAGGCACGGCCTTTTTTCTTTTTTTTTCATATAGGATTTCAGATTACATCGTTAACCACTAGCCCAAAGGTGGAACCATCCCCCCCCCGTTTTTTTTGTTTTTTTTTTAAAAGGTATTACATCGAAGCAACACCTTATGCCCACGCCTAGGCTACAGCAACACGGGGATCAAGGAACAGGGAATCTGGCATTGGTATTTTTGGTAAACCGGAAACCAGAAACCGGTGAGCGACCCAGGAAACGAACCTAGAGCCTATGATGATGATGATGGATGTTACAGTCAGGGACACCTCTAAAGGCGTATAAGACCGTGCTCGGCGCCATATGGCCCGAGCACCTTACTGAGATGGCTGGCTGTTGGTGATAGGGAACCCCAACTCTGTAAAGAGCGTGGGCGCACCCCTAGGTCCCCTACCGCAGCGGCAGCAAACGCTTGTTGAAGTCGGTGAGCGCATGTTGGGAAACGGAAAACGCAAGGCAGGTTCGTCGCCAATTGCCAGAAGAGACATCCCCCCGTGGGGAGAAAGGCCAAGACGTGGCCGAAAAGGATATCCAGCCGGGCCGCAACCTCTAACGTGTTAAGGGGTTTTCTAACTGGGATTTCAACCAGCATTCACAGGATTCTCAACCTGTTACCCTTAACCCGGCTCTGAGCAGAAGCTGACCCCTTGTAGTTGCACCAAGCACGACATTGGACGTGTCGCAGGCCCCCCCCCTGCTGAAGGGGGGAGGCACAGAAGGACTCGGTGAGGGGCACATCCCTAAGCCTAACTACCTAGAAAGGGGCTGGAAAAGGCGGTCAGTAGTGACCAACAGTGTGGGATTTGGTGATAGGTTAGAAAGCAAGCTTGCCCCCCGGTTATAGCGGATAAATATGTTCCTTCTGCATACTCCGTTTTGAGGTCGTCATCTTTGAGGCAGCTTTCACGTGTGAGACCCAGCGTGGGCATTTCTCAGGTGCGCCAGCTGCGGTGCACTGCAAACGGCACAGTCCACCGCAGCTCCTCGGGAACCCACGCTTGGGTCCCCGCCACTATCGTGGCTGCCTCATTGACTCCTAATTCAAAACATCGTTCGCTTCAGGTCAATTATTCCTCCCGATCCTCTACCATCTCCAGGCTTGTGTTACGTATATCAAGGCACGAGACCAGAAAGTTGGCCATGTCACGCCAAAAACAAGGGTAAAGTAGCCCCGGGCTGGGGTTCATAAACGCCCGCATCTTCGCATCCAAGCCTTTATCGTCCCCAGGGACGCTCAGGAAAAGGGTGTGGAACTGTACGCGTGTCTCCGTATACGCTGGACACTCAAAAATCACGTGTGCCTCATCCTCCCGCATGCCACAAAGGCGACAGAGCCTCTGGCTGCGTGGCTCTGCCTGCGCCGTGTGGCGCCCCTTCTCTATCTGCAGTTCATGCAGCCCCATTCTAAAGCGTGCGAGTGTCGTGATCTGGGCGGCGCTGTTCAGCCCCGTCCAGAGCATTGGTGCGCCGCCACAGTCGTCTGCCATCCACCGCAAGTAAGTAAGCATCTTGAAGCGGTGTGACCATGAGTCAGGCACTGAGCGGACGACGCTGAGCTGGTTGGCGTCCTCTGGCAGCTCTGGTGTGCTGGTCTCTGATGCCAGCCAACCTGCCGCTGCTGTCTCTAGCAGGCGGGCGATGCCCCCCTCCTCAGCCCCACACCAGCGTGTGCCCCACTGTGCTGAGGCACTCGCTCAGCTGTGCCACCCAGCTCTCTCGCACGCCACCCGCCGCTAGCTCCCAGCTCTCCCGCATTGCCGCCTTCAGCAGATCGCCATCCGGCCGCCGTAGCGCTTTCGCCCAGAAGCGCGCCGCCTGCCGCAGCCAGTCGGTCGACAGCGGTCGCCAGCCCACCTCCGTCGCCAGCAGCGATAGCTGTTGCCCACACCTGCGAATACGGAGGGCCTCGCGCACAGATTGCAAGTGCAGGGCTTCCATGGCGCGCCACTTGCGGCGCGCCGCCTTGGAGGGGCCCCCGTCCCCTCCAGCCACCCCCCACTTGTCGGCTGCCCCCGAGAAGATCCCCTGTACCCCCATGCCCGCCCCCGCCATCAACCCTGGGCCCCAGATCTCGCACCCGTAGTTAATTACAGGTCGCACCAGTGCGTTGAACAGGTGCGCCTTTACTCCCACGTTGTGGAGGCCCATGGCATCGTATCTGCGCGCTAGGGCGAAGCGTGCACGCTGGCCCGCCCCCTGCCTCTGCTCCAGCCCCGCGCCTATTGCCCGACGGCTCCCAAAAAGCATGCCCAGATATTTAAACTCGTGATTGATGGGCAGGTCCATACCAGCGTACTTCAGGGTCACCCTTCCCCTGGCGCTCGTGACCGGGCAGTACTGGTCGTTAAACACCACCCCTCAGATTTGCGGACATTGACAGTGAGAGCGTGCGTCCTGCAAAAAACGTGAAGTGCATCTAGCAAGCGCTGGAGCGCCTCCGGCGTCTCTGCCATGAGCACGAGGTCATCTGCATACAAGAGTAACCGTAGGAGCCGCCTGTTTGCTCCTGTCCCTAGGGGGACCCCGACCTCTGGCATCTGTGCGTCAAGCTCCCCTTCTAGTGAGTCGATAAACAGCCCAAACAAAAGCGGCGACATTGGGTCGCCCTGCATGACCCCCTGGCGTGTGGTGAAGCCTGGTCCCACCGTGCCGTCTATGCGCACGCACATGCCAGCCCCATCGTACAGTGATGTCAGGGCTGCTAAAAACGCCCCCCCCACCCCCAGGCTCTTAAGGCACTCCCACATGAGCTGCCGATGCACGCAGTCGTATGCCTTTCTAAAGTCGATGAAGGCAGTATACAGCGGTTTTCGCTCATGGCTGCGCCTCTCAATCATGTGCTGTAGGATGAAGGCATTGTCAGGGGTCCCCCGCCCCTTCCGGAACCCTGCCTGCCCGGCGGCTCTATGGCCGCCCTTCTCAGCAAGGTCGTCTAGTCTGCGGAGTAGCACCAGACTATAGAGCTTAGCAAGCGCCCCACCCACCGTGATGCCCCTATAGTTGTCCCGCTCGTCCAGATTGCCTTTCTTCGGCACCGGCGTGACTGCCCCCATGTGCCATGCTTTGGGATACCCCTCGCGGAAGACCCGATTGAGTAGATGTGTGATCGGTTCAAGCAGCGCGTGTTGCGGCTCGCTCCCCTCCACATCTCCCCCACCCCCTGTGTCCCCCTCCCCAGTCCATGCCCTTTGATAAAATTCCACCGGTACGCCGTCCACGCCCGGCGCTTTGCCCGCCGCCATGCCCAGGAGGGCTGTGCTCACCTCGTCCTCGGTGATCCAAGCGTTGAGTACTCGTGCCCGCTGCTTATTTCCTTCGGAGGCATCCGAAAACGGGTTCCCTCCCTCCTGCAGCTCCCCATGGGCATGCTCGCCCCCAACCAGGCCCTCAAAGTAGGTCGTCCACCCCTCTACATCCCTCAGCCCCCCTCCCTGGCTCCCTGGTTTAACCTTGCGCCAGAATTTCCTGGGGGCGCCATGCATGTGTTTGAGCATAGCGTCGTACTCCTGGGCCTCCCATGCCCGGCGCACGCGTCGCGTGGTCTGCCTATACGCCCTGAACGCTGCTGAGGTCAGCGTCGACTGCGCCCCGTGCGCCCTCTCGGCCTCTCGATACGCCTGCCGTGCCTCCTTGCACTCCTGGGCATACCATGTGTTGTGTGGTCGCACTGATGCGCCCCCCCCCCCTGGTTTTACCAGCACCGCCCCAGCCGCCCCTGACGCGTGCAGCGCCCGCGCTGCCCGCTCAACCGCCCCTTCTAGGAGCGCCTGCTCCTCATCTACCGTGGGGGCCTCCCGCGCCCCCTTGATCTCTGCCGCCACCCCCTGCAGCTCCCGTGCGTAGGCACGCTCCCCCCCCTCAGGCCACCTAAATCTAGTTGGCGTGGTGCATGGCATGGTAGGGTGTGGCGTGGCGACCGCCTCACCGGCCGCCTCGCCCATGGTCAGCACAACTGGGCAGTGGTCAAAGGACCCCTTCCAGCCTGGCAGGGTGGGGATCGTATGCACCCTGAGCGTGGCCCCCTCCCGCGGGGCCCCCGTCTCGCTAAACATGAGTGCCGGCGATGCAACGTGGTAGTCAACAACGCTGTGCGCATTCCTGCCTGTTGCATGGAATGTGTGTGCTCCCCCCTCATCCTCTGGCAAGCGCCCGTTCAGAATCACCATCCCGGTGTCTCGGCACAGTCTAATCATGTCCCTCCCGTGCGCGTTCTGCGGCCCGTGGTCGGCAGACGTCCGCTGTCCTACCCGCCCAGCCCGTGTGATGTCCCAAGCGGTCAGCGCGAGGGCGGGGTCACCCCCCTCGGCGTCGTGCCCCCCCCTGTCGTCCGCTTGGCCGGTGCGGGCGTTGAGGTCCCCCAAAACTAGCACCTCCCCCAGCTCCCTGTACTTGGCTATCCTTTGGGCGAGAGCCAGCATGTGGGCTTCCGCCGACAGGCTCCCGCCCTCCCGCTTCAGGTACGTGGAGGTGGGGGGGGGGAGGTAGACAGCGCACGCGTACACGTCCCTCCCCCCCTTGAGCCTAATCCTGAACCAAAGCATCCCCAGCGCTGGGGTGTCTTCCACCACCTTGACGTGGCTCGCGATCGTGGAGCGCACATGAAGCGCCACCCCCCCGTGTTTAGCGGTGTATGGGCGTCGGCTGCATGCTAGGCACTTGAACCCCCTAATAGCCCCGGGGGCCTCGCCGGTATGCCCAGTTTCAGTGAATGCGATGATGTCCGTTGTGGCCCAGAGCCAGTTACTGACGTCGGCGCTCTGGTCTATGTGATAGTGTTGCCCTTTAACGTTCCACGTCATTACGCGTAACCCGATGCCGGGGCGTGGCCCGGCCGGCTGGGCCCGGCCCCGCCGTGCCCGGCCATCCCGGTGTGCTCCGCGTCGTGCATGGGGCCCATTGCCGCCACCGGGGGCGCCCCCAGCGCCCCCAGTGGCCCTGCCCCCCCCCTCGCCAACCCCATGCCCTGCTGCTGTTCCATTCCAGCATGCTGCTGCCCTACGCCAATGGGGTCCCATGCCGGCGGCCCAGTCATCACCTGATGCGGCGGCCCCGCCGCCAGTGGTGTCCCCCCCCCGCCCGTCCCCGCATGCTGGCCCCCCCCAGCCTGCTGGTGCTGCCACATGCCCATGTGTTGCGGCCCCCATGTTTGTGCCCCCGCCTGCTGATGTTGCTGCTGCAGCTGCTGCTGCATCCCCATTGCCATCTGGTGCTGCGTCTGCTGCTGCGCCTGCCCCATGCCCTCATGTGCCAGTGCTTGTGCCTGTGCCAGTGCCTGTGCCTTCTGTGCCTGTGCCTGTGCCTGTGCCTGTGCCTGTGCCTGTGCCTGTGCCTGTGCCTGTGCCTGTGCCTGTGCCTGTGCTGTGCCTGTGCCTGTGCCTGTGCCTGTGCCTGTGCCTGTGCCTGTGCCTGTGCCTGTGCCTGTGCCTGTGCCTGTGCCTGTGCCTGTGCCTGTGCCTGTGCCCTGTGCCTGTGCCTGTGCCTGTGCCTGTGCCTGTGCCTGTGCCTGTGCCTGTGCCTGTGCCTGTGCCTGTGCCTGTGCCTGTGCCTGTGCCTGTGCCTGTGCCTGCCTGTGCCTGTGTGCCTGTGCCTGTGCCTGTGCCTGTGCCTGTGCCTGTGCCTGTGCCTGTGCCTGTGCCTGTGCCTGTGCCTGTGCCTGTGCCTGTGCCTGTGCCTGCCTGTGCCTGTGCCTGTGCCTGTGCCTGTGCCTGTGCCTGTGCCTGTGCCTGTGCCTGTGCCTGTGCCTGTGCCTGTGCCTGTGCCTGTGCCTGTGCCTGTGCCTGTGCCTGTGCCGCCTGTGCCTGTGCTTGCGCGCCATTGCCCATGTGCTGCTGCCTTGCGTTTGTGTGCTGCGGCACGCGCAATGCCTGCAGCCCTGCAGCCTGTTGCTGCTGCCCCATGCCCATCTGTTGCCCCGTGCCCGTTAGCTGTTGCAGCTGCTGCTGCAGATGGTGTATCTGAAGCTGCAGTGCTGCCGTCCCTGCCCCCTCTTGCATTGCCCCTGGCTGCCACATGCCCGGAACCATGCCCCAGGGATGCCCCCCACCTGCGGTCTGTGCCGTTGGTGTTGGTGCCTGCCCCCCCTGGAACCCTGCTCCTAGCGGCGGCTGCCACATGCGGCGGCTGCCACATGCCCGCCCCCGTGCCCCCAATCTGCCCCCCCGATGCCTGCTGCGCCCCGGGTGGTGGTGGTGTTAGTGCATGCCCCCCCTGGTACCCCGTTCTTGCCTGCTGCGCCACCCTCGGCAGCTGCAACCTGCCCGGATCCGTGACCACCGCCTGGCCCCCCCCTGCCTGCTGCGCCCCTGTTGGTGGCAGTGTCAGTGCCTGTCCCCCGAGGTGCCCCGGCCCGGCCGGCCGCGGCAGCGCCGCTCCCGGCAGCTGCCCCATGTCCGGCCCCGTGTCCACTGGCTGTCCCCCCCCGGCATGCTGCGCCCCTGGTGGTGGTGGTGGTGGGTATTCTCCCCCGCCCTGCTGCGCCGGCTCCCGCGGCGGCAGCACCCCGCCCGCGAGCACCTGCTTGTCATCAACCCACAGGCAACCCCTGGCAGAGCGCACCTTCCTCCCCTCCTGCATCGCCTGCGCGAACAGCGCCTTCAGCGGCAGCCACGCCTGCTGCTGCGCAGGCGTCCGCTCCACGCTGATGCTGACCCCCGCCGCGGACACCGCCGCGAGGCGGCTGTGCACCCAGCGCGCCAGCAGGGGGCTCGCCACCACAAACGCCGCCTTGGTGCCCTCCTGGCTGCTGGTCTCCCCTCCCTTCGGCCGCAGCACCCACGCGTCCTCAAACACCAGCGGCCCCGCGGCAGGTGGTGGCTTCCCCAGCAGCTCCGGCCGGATGAGCCACGTGTGCAGCTTGTCCGCGAGCTCGAGTGGTCTGTCGGTCACCCGTTGAGGGATGATGACCTTGAACATGCGGTTGCAGCGAGTCTCTCGCCGCTCTGCGATGATGGCGGCTCGCACGTTCCCAGTTGGGCCCATGCCGGCCGCCTGCCTGATCTCGTCCCGCAGAGCAGCCGTGTCCCTCTGCTGGGCTGCGGCGTGTGCACCGAGCTCGTCCTTGCTTGCCCTGCTGGCCAGGTCGCGGCTGTACTGCACCTGCCGCGCCTTGGTGTCCTCTCGCACGAGGGCCTCGTGGCCCGCCGTGCGCTCCTCCATGGCCGCGAGTCCTAGCCCCAGCCTGATCACCTCTGCATTCATGCGCCCGTACCCGCTGCCGAGCCCGCCAAGCGCCGTCTCGAGCCCAGACAGGCGTGTCTCCGTGGCTGCATGGTTGCGCCTGGCGTCCGCCCGCATGGCATCCGCTTGGCGCATGGCCACCTCGTGCATGGCCGCATGCTGCCGTGCAAGGGCACTCATGCCCTCCCCGCCTTGCATGCCCTCGTCATAGCCGCTGGGTGGCGCGAGCGGCTCGTCCTGATACAGGACCAGAGCGAGTGAGGGGGTGATGCCGGCAGCCCCTGTCGCTGCCCCCTCTCCATCCGCGTCCCCCTCCTCGCCGATGCCTGACGCCGCCGCCGGCCCCGCTGGCGCGATCCCGGCACTGGACGTGCCGGGGGCTGCGCGCTGGGGGGTCCCGGCGCTCCCCGTGGGGTGGGGGAGCGCCGTGATGGCGGCCCTCGTCGCTGTGTCCTCCGCCCTCGCTGCCTCTCCGCTGCCCGTTCGCTGCCCACCCGCTGTCCGCTCGTCGCCCGCTGTGCTAGTGGACCCGAGGGCTGTGATCATCGCGGTGTTCGATCTTAAAGTCCTGCCGCCCCGCGCCCCCGGCGGCGAGTGCGTCCTTCCCGTGATTAAGGAGACGTCGCCTATGTTTGCCATGCTCTGTAGTCGTTGCTTATACATTGCTTACTGTTTAGTCTGCATATAGGATTGCAGATAACATCGTTGACCACTAGCCCAAAGGTGGAACCATCCCCCCCCGTTTTTTTTTTGTTTTTTTTTCAGAGGCCAACGTTACACTCTAGCAACGCAGCCATGCCGACACCTAAGCGACAGCAACACATGAAGCAAAGAGGAAACAAGAGACCCTGGTGTTGGAACGGAGACCCCCGAAGGCACGGTCGGAACCGTGGCGGCCCCTGCAAACACAGGGACACGCAAGCCAATCCATCTAGAGCACCAGAGCCGACAGGACTACAGGAACTTTGACTCGGGGGAACGGGACTTGAGGAGAAGGAAGACGAAGGACACGGACACGAGGGAATGGAAGTCAGGAAACTCGAGGCACGTGGGACGATGGAACGATGAGGGAACGACTGGAAGAAAGCTGAAAAGGACTCGAGGGGAGAGGGAGACGTAGAAGCAAAGGATGACGAAAGAATACCTGTGCGGAGGGGGGGAGGGAGGGGGCGGGGCACGCAAGGAGGGGAGGGAGGGCAGGGAAGGAGGGAACAAGCAGGGAGTGGGCAGGCAGGGAGAGGTAAGGGGGGAATGGCAGACACGAAAGGATGGTGGTGCAGGCAGGGCGGGAAGGGGCAGGCAGGGATGGGGTGGAGAGAGAAAGACAGGGAGATGCGGGGGAGGGGGCAGGCAGGGATGGGAGGGAGAGGTAAAGACAGGGAGATGCGGGGGGCCAATAAGAACAGTGAAGGGAGTGAGAAACAGGCAGGATGAGCGGGGAGCACGGGGGAGAGAAGAGGGCAGGGAAAGCAGGGAGGCGTGGGAGGGTGGGAGGGAGCGTGGGGGGGGTGGGAGGTGAATATCAGGGAGCGTGGGACGAGCAAACAGAGCAGAGAGAGGGGGAGACGGATCAGAGCGGGGAGAGGAGATTTTTTTTTTTTTAGAGGGAGGAGGGGGGAGGGATAGGAAGAGTGGAATAATCGGGAGGCGGGCGAGGTGGCTGAGAAGAGAGCGAGAGGCAGTGGAGAAGAACAGGGAGAGGGAGGAAAAAGGAAGGGGGCGGAGCCGGAAGGCAGATGGGGAGGCAGGTGCACAGGGAATGGGGAGGACTGGCGGAGGGACTCCTCCGCCAGCCCCCCCCCCCCACCTGCCCACCGGCTTGAGCCAGAGGGCAGGTGGGGGGGCCGAAAGGAGGGGCACAGAGAGGACTAAAAAACACGCCTAACCGGGAAAGCAGCAAACTCAAAACGTGGGAGGAAGGCGTGGGAGAGAAGGTGGGGGGGTGGGAGGTGAAGACCGGGGAGTGTGGGACGAGCAAACGGAGCAGTGAGAGGGGGAGACGGACCAGAGTGGGGAGAGGAGAGAGGGAGGAGGGGGTAGGGATAGTAAAAGTTGAAGAACCGGGAGGCGGGCATGGTGGCTGAGGAGAGGGCGAGAGGCAGAGGAGAAGAACAGGGAGAGGGAGGAAGAATGAAGGGGGCGAGAGGCAGAGGAGACGAATAGGGAGAGGGAGGAAAAGGGAAGGGGGCGGAGCTGGAAGGCAGATGGGGAGGCAGGTGCACAGGGAATGGGGAGGACTAGCGGAGGGAATCCTCCGCCAGCCCCCCCCCCCCTGCCCACCGGCTTGAGCCAGAGGGCAGATGGGCAGGAATGAAAGGAGGGGCACAGAGAGGACTAAAAAGCACGCCTAACTGGGAAAGCAGCAAACTCAAACCGGTGTCTAACCTGATGCCAAAGCAAGTAACAGTAACAAGTAACACGGGGTTTCCAGCTAAGCAGGCTACTCTTCTACTAGAGACACCCGCCGATACTCCAGCACACTTAAGTACTAGAGTACCGCCGGCTCCCGGCCGATAGACTACCGCTCCCGCCGGCTAGACTACCCCAAACAGCGGTCTCTGAGAGACATGTCTGGCAAGGAGCATATAGGAGAGGACCTTCCTCAGGGTCACAGTAGTGGCCTTGTGGCCAGTCAAGCCGGCAGAGCCGACTGGCGCTGACTGGAACGGTCCCCGCCTGGCAGTGCATGGCTGTCCAGCTCTCGTTTGCATGGGGCTCAGCCGGCGCCCCATGCGTCATGCATGGCCAGGTCCCACCCTCCAGGATGCCAAAGCGGGAGATTTTTTCTTTTCTTTTTTTCTTTTGATGGGGGGACAGGGAGAGGGCTGGCGGAGGAGCGCCATGCCTCCACCAGTCCTCACCCCCCCCCTCCCCACCCTTTTTTTTATTTTTTTCAAAGGTATTACATCAAAGCAACACCTTATGCCGACGCCTAGGCTACAGCAACACGGGGACCAAGGAACAAGGAAACTGGTATTGGTATTTTTGGTAAACCGGAAACCAGAAACCGGTGAGCGACCCAGGAATCGAACCTGGAGCCTTTAGGATTGCAGATAACATCGTTAACCACTAGCCCAAAGGTGGAACCATCCCCCCCCCGCCTTCAGGCTCGAGCCAGAGGGCAGGTGGGGGGCAGGGAACAGGAGGCAAAGCAGAAGAAACCAAAAAGGACAAAAAGGGCAGCGACGCGGCAGAACATGAGACACGGCCGAGTGGCCGGACTCTCTACCACAGAAAAAGGGGGAGAAGGGGCAGAGAGAAAAGCAGCGGGGGGAGGGGAGGACAGCAGGGGGAGTGAGGGGCTGCCTGACGGAACAGTGGTGGTCTCTGGGGCACCAAAGTAAGCAGACACGTGGAGGTCAGGCAAGCAATGGCGTACGCACAGCAGGAAACCTTTCACGCCGGCAGCGGGACCTGCCCCACGACGCCCACGCGGACGTCGAGGGTGTACGTCGTGTTTCCTGTAGTGGCACCGGGCGCAGCAAGCACCGCGCAAAGGAGCGGCGGTGTCGCCCACTGGCTGCAGAACCAGTCCTTGTCACGCTCTGCGTCAAAGCCACGCCACCAGTCCACGCAGAAGAAGCCATTATCCACCATGGTGATGTCCTCCTCGGTACGCTGCCAATCCCGCCGGATGGCACCGGTGACAGAGTCGAGGGCCAGGTGGACGGCGCGAAGGGCAAGGCTGTCCTGACTTCCTGACTTTCATTCCCTCGTGTCCCCCGCTCTTCCCAGGGCTTCCGTTGACTCACCGGGGACGGGTGGCCTCTTGCGGGAGGGGTGGGCTGGCGTCCTCGATGGGTTCTATGAGTCGGACGAGGAAGGCATCGCTGGCAACACGTCGGGGTTTGCCGACGCTGGCCGCTTTGCGGGGGCTGGTGTAACCGAGGGCGGTGCGGCCACTGTGCGAGCTGGTGGTGCCGACTCCGCCGGTGGCAGTGGCGCTGATGCAGGTCCTGCTGTTGCTGCCCTCCCCGTAGCTGACAGCGGCATCGGTGCACGCACTGCTGGCGGTGCTGGTGCCACGGCCAGCGGTGGCCACATCGCACACTCTGCAGGTGTTGGCAGCGTGGCTGGCGGTGCCAACGAGGTGCACACGGACACCTCCATGCGTATGCCGGAAGGGGGCAGCGATGTGCTTGCCACCGGAAGGACCGCAGGGGGCCACGAGGTGCACTCTGCAGGCACAAGCGTTATGGGTGCTGCCACGTGTTCTGGGTCTGCTGCCCCGCCGACAGCCAGCGCTTCCGCCCCCATGGCTGTTGCGGGGTCAACACCCACTGACTCAACCCCTGGTGATGACGGCGGGGACAGTGATGGCTCTCTAGGACCCCGCGTCGGGACTCCGGCTGCTTCCGGCCGTGCTGACAGGGCCGGCTCCTGGCGGGCATCACCAAGCCGTGACGATGAGGCCGTCGCCCTCGCGCGCGCCGCTGCGAGCCGTGCTCGGGGCGGGCGGAGCACACCTGGCAACCCCCTTGCAATCCGTACTACGAGTAGCAGCGGTTACATGCTCCGGAACCGCTCTGCCCTCAGCCCGCCGGGCAGCTGGCTCAACCTCCCCGGCATGAACGGCCGCGCGCACGCCTGTGCGATGGCAATGGAAGTCGACCTGCCCACTGACACTGCTGCCGCGCCTTAAGTGCTTCCCACCGTACTCAGGCAGTCAGCACCGGCGGATCTTGGCATGGGCCTCGGGGCGCACGCTGGCACCTCCCGGGGCCCGGTCAGCACCCAGACTCTGCCTTTGCAGGTCAACTCCATCTTCGGGCAGCCAACCCTAGGGACATCGGCCGCGCTCACCCCGCTCACGGGTGCACGTGCTGCCGGGCGTGGTGCATTGGCAGCCGCCATGTCGCTGCCACCGCGGCCCACCATCTTCGGGCAGCCGATCCCGGACCAACCGGCATCGCGCTCCCTAGCGGTCGACCCGCGCACGCGGTACGAGTTTGGGTCGGGGGTGTCTAGCCACGCCACTCCCGACAGGTGGTTCGACTCAAACCCCGTCTTCTACCACGATCAGGCTCACGGCGACTACTGCGAGCACGACCGTGGCCCCGCCTTCCGCCACCACCCGGAGCGAGGCCGCAGGTCCTATGACGACGACGAAGACGACTCTCTCCCAGCGCGCTGCGGCCCCCACGGCATGTGGGCTGGTCCCCAGCGCAGGGCGCCATGAGTACGCCCGGTGCGCCCACCGGCCGCCGCCTCTCAGTCATCATGCTCAACGTACGGGGCCTCACTGGTGCTAAGCTGGTGCAGGTCACGGCCTGGCTGCGCGAGCAGCAGGCGGACGTGGGCATCTTGACTGAGACGCAAACCGCCGCAGATCCACAAGATTTGTTGCGGCGGCAGCCCGGTGCGAGCGCCTTTTGGCCTGGCGCGCGGTTCTTCCACACGCCGGGTGCCGGTTCCACCGGCGGGGTGGTGATGGTCCTCAGTCCGGACTGCCCCCTCACTCAGCCCACTAGGCATGATGCCCCCCTCGACACGTCGGGGCGCATCCTCCGCGTCGACGCGTTCCTCGATGGATCGCCTTTCCGCCTCATTGGAGTCTACGCCCCGGCACAGCCTGTCCACCGGGGAGTTTTCTTCTCTTCCACCCTGGCTGGATACTTCCCGGTCAATGACCCTACCCCGACTGTTGTGGCTGGCGATTTCAACGTCACCCTGCACCAGGATGACCGCGTCGCCTGCCCGGTGCCAGGGGTGCACATCGGTGCATCAGAGCTGCTGGCCGTCATGGGCTCGGCACAGCTGTGTGACATTTGGCGCGACCTCAACCCTGCCGCCATGGCCTTCACTCACTGGTCGGCGTCGACATCATCGGGAAAACGCCTGGACCGCTTCCTTGTCTCTGAGTGCTTCTCACCAGCTCTGACCACAGCTGCGCTTCCTGCCGCCACTGCGCTCAGTGCGACCTCAGACATTCTGCCCTCAGCGCCCGTCTCCACCGACCACCTGCCTGTGTCCCTCATGGTGACTTGCATGACGTCAGGCGTGCCGCGTGGCCGGGGCATCCTGTCGTTCCCCCTGCGTTTGCTGAACTCCAAGGAGCCCTCTGCAGCCGTGAGCGCCTTTATCGTTAAGACGGTCCCCCCACTCATGGTGTGCCCGGCGTCTGAGCTCATCGGCGCCTTCGATGCCTGGAAGTCGGCATTCATAGACATGGCTGTTGGTGTTGACAAGCGCCACCGCCGCGACCGCCAGGCGCCCGCGCGTGCCGCCGACCACTGCGCGCGCAGCGCCCGAGAGGGCATGCTTGCTGCAGCAGCATCCGGGGGGGACGTCGGTGCGGCTGCCACCATTTGGCTCGCGCAGAAGGACAACGCTGCGGCGGCATGGCGTGCGCTCTCCGCATTGGCATGGGACGTGGCTGCCACCCTCGACCAGAACAAGGGTGAAACCAGCTCGTACTACTTCCACCACCAGGCACGCGAGATGCACACAGTCACCACCATGCTCTCCCTCAACCGACCCGGCCGTGCCCCTACTGACAGCCCCGATGCCGCCTCGTTTGTGTCGGACGCTCCGAAAGCGACCAAGTACGTTGTCGACTTCTTCTCTTCTGAGTCTTCCATCGGTCTGTTCCGCCCGCAGCTGGGCATTGACCCCGCAGCCCAGCACACCCTCCTGACCACCCTGCCAAGGAGGCTGGATGGGCCCTTCGCTGCCTTGGCCGAGGGCGTCGACTGTGCCAACGACGCGCTTGCTGGCATGCTTACGGCAGAAGAGCTGCAGGTTGCGCTCTCCCACGCGGCTAGGGGCAAGGTCCCCGGCGGCGACGGCATTCCGTACGAGGTCTACCGCCACTGGCGCGGTTCCCTCTCCCCCCTCCTCCTCCGTGTGTTCAACACCGGCTTTGGAGAGGCTGGCCGCACGTCACCTACCCCGTTTGCTCTGCTCCTCCGTGGGGTTGTTTGCTTGCTCTCCAAGCCAGGCAAGCCGGGCGATGAGCTCGATGGCTACCGGCCCATCACGCTCCTCAATTCAGACGTGAAGCTTGTGATGAGCATCATAGCCAACCGCCTACAAGTCCCGCTTGACTACCTCATCGACATCGGGCAGGGCGCGTTCATCCATGGCCGTGACATCTCTCACAACGTGCGCTACCATCTCGCGCTGGCTGCCCGCTTCCGCGACCTCGGCCTGCCGGGCTGGCTGGTGCACAGCGACCTGACTAAGGCGTACGACACGGTGAACAGGGGCTGGCTCGACCAAGCCATGATCCGCATGGGTTTCCGACCCGACGGGGTGGTTAGGTGGTGTCGAATCCTCCTCGGAGGGGCCAAGGTCAGGGTGCGCGTCAACGGCTTCTTCACGCCAGATTTCCCGATGGACTCTGGTCTCTTTCAGGGCTCGGCGCTCTCATGCATGGAGTGGGTCATCGTTCTGCAGCCCGTGATGTCCTACCTGTCGTCGCTGCAGGCTGGCGGTACACTCACCACGTTCAGGCTGCCCGGACCAAACGGGGTCGGTGAGGGGTCGGAGGCCCCTCCGGCGCAGGCGTTCGCGGATGACGTCACGCTCGCCACGCGCTGCCCCGAGAGCGACATCGCGAGGTTCCAGACGGCGCTCGCCCTCTCCCGCAGCGCTGGCAACCCGGGCGAGTCGGTCAACAAGTTCTTCTTCACACGGCTCGCCGGTCCGACCCCCGATGATCTCATGTTTCAGGCAGGTGTCCGCGAGCGCCACGTTGCGACTGGCTACCCCCTCCGTGACATTGCAGCTGCGGTCTCTCGCCACCTCGGCGTGCCTATCGCCCCTGATAACCTGGACGCCGTCGTTGCCGCCGCGTACGGCACCATGGCGGGTTCCATACTTGCTGCCACTAGGCGGTGGGCAGGCGTCGCGCCCACGCTCATCGGCCGTGCTCACGTCGCCACGCAGTGCATCGCGGCCAAGCTCGTCTACCAGGCGGGTTTCACCATGACCGTACATGCCCTGCTTCAGGCCATGCAACAGGTCACAAACCGCTACGTTGCAGCCTCTGCGCGTGCGGAGGAGGTCACTCCAAACGCGGGGTGCCTCTACCCGTGCGCTGCTGTGTCCCACCTGCCCCGGGGCATGGGGGGCATTGGCCTGCCCGACCTCGATTCGCACGCGACGGCCATGCGGGCGAAGGCCATCTGGCAGCTGTTCGGCTTCAACTCACACCCGTGGGCAGCACTGTACGCGTCGGAAGTCGCCAAGCCTGCTGCTGCCGTCCCCCATCTCCCGCCTGGGCCACTCTGGGTCGCTACGCAGCCGGGGGCGGTTTCCGGCCTCAGCATGGATGCGACGTCTATTGTGCGGGAAGGCGTCAAGGCGTTCATGCAGCTGCGCATCACGCGCATCATGCCTCCGGACTCGCTGTCTTTTGAGTCTGTCATGCGCGAGGCCACTTTTGGCAACGACGCCATGCCGGGCATCGATTTCCAGGGCCTCCGCACCGATGCGGCGCGGCGGTGGAGGCGCCTCTGCGACGTGCGTGATGCATGGTGCCAGCGCGCCGCCCTGTCAGCGGCCGCTCTCTCTGACCTTCTCATCATCATCGCGGCATTGCCTGCCGCGTGGCGCATCAATGTGCAATGCAGCGCTGCGCCAACTGCCCCCTGGTCGCGTGTTGGCACTGACGCAGCAACAGGCTGGGCAATCATCCGCGGTGCTGACCCGATGGCGCCAGAGGATGCAGGCTCGGCAGCAGTGCGCCGGTGGTTGGTTTGGCCGTCTGGTAGGCTGCACCCGCTGCCAGGAGGCGCGGGGCGGCCTGGTCAGGCGGCGATGGTCGTCATCCGCCCAAAGCCGCGTCAGCGCTGGCTCCGCGCTGACTACAACTTCTACGCGGCCGAAATGGTCAAGGTTGACCCCGACGATCGCCGCGCTGTCGCTGAGCCATGGCTGGTGGGTGTGTGGGACACCATGCAGCTTGACCCGTGTGCCTGGGGCATCCCGGCCGTCGCAGGGATCGGCCAAGATACCGTCTCTCTCCTCGAAATGACCGTTCGTGCTGCGCGGCTGCGCCTGCGCTACACCACGGCAGCCAGCGAGGACATGGGCTTCGGCTCCAACGTTTTTGGGGTCCGAACAGACGGTGCTGTCTTCCCCCCAGCGTGGCGCCTCCCGAGCGAGGCTGACATCAGCGCGGGTGCCCTCCGCGACCGCGTAACGATCCCTACAGGGCAGCTTGATCGCCACGGGCTTGGTGGGCGTGACGAGCGCTGGTGCCGCACGCTAGAGGTGGTCAAGAACGGTTTCCCGCCGGAGGAATTTGACAACCCCGTGGCGTGGGTGCGCGGGATCCAGTCTGGTGCCGGCCCTTCCGCGCCTCGGCAGCCCAACCGCCTGCAGGTGCGTCGCTCCGAGGGGGAGGCTGTTGCTCAGGCCCAGCCTCTTCCTAGCGGGGCGCCGATCAGCGACCCCGACCTACCAGAGGGTTTGCTCAGGTCTGGACCCGCCTCCTCGACCCGACCATCCACCGGCCTTTTGTAATCACCGCTTGGCGCATCCTCCACTGCTGCCTTGGTTGCAACGCCTTCATTGCGGTCAAGCTCCTCGACCCGGACACCGCGCCGGCTGATGCGGACGGTAACCCGGACGTGTCAACTGCGTGTTGCGGTCACCCGTTCTGTGCCTCTCTCACCGACCCGCCTTTCGAGACCCTCGCTCACACGTTTCTCGACTGCCCGGCGGCACGACCAGCCATGCAATGGCTTTGTGTCACGTGGGCGGCGCTGACGGGTGGCGCGCCGCCGCCGCTCACCACCGCCGTTATGCTTGCCGATGACATGTCCGTGTGGAGTGGCGCGCCCGTGGCGAAAGCTAAGAAGAAGGAGCTGCGCGCGTGGACACGCCTCCGTGTCACGGTCATCGGCGCCGTCTGGCGTGTGCGCTGTGACCGCCAGGCGAGTGGGCTGTTGGGGGACAGCCTTGCCCTTCGCGCCGTCCGCCAGCCCCTCACTCCCCTTGCTGTCCTCCCCTCCCCCCGCTGCTTTTCTCTCTGCCCCTTCCCCCCCTTTTTCTGTGGTAGAGAGTCCGGCCACTTGGCCGTGTCTCATGTTCTGCCGCGTTGCTGCCTTTTTTTCCTTTTTGGTTTCTTCTGCTTTGCCTCCAATTCCCTGCCCCCCACCTGCCCTCTGGCTCGAGCCTGAAGGCAGGTGGGTGGGGGGGGGGGAGGACTGGTGGAGGCATGGGGCTTCTCCGCCAGCCCTCTCCGTGTCCCCCCTTCAAAAGAAAAAAAGAAAAACTCTCCCGCTTTGGCATCAGATTAGGCTCCGGTTTGAGTTTGCTGCTTTACCAGTTAGGCGTGCTTTTTAGTCCTCTCTGTGCCCCTCCTTTCATTCCCCCCCACCTGCCCTCTGGCTCAAGCCGGTGGGCAGGTGGGGGGGGGGGGGCTGGCAGAGGAGTCCCCCGCCAGTCCTAACCATTCCCTGTGCACCTGCCTCCCCATCTGCCTTCCAGCTCCGCCCCCTTCCCTTTTCCATTCCTCTCCCTATTCGTCTCCTCTGCCCCTCGCCCCCTTCATTCTTCTCCCTCTCCCTGTTCTTCTCCTCTGCCTCCCGCCATCTCCTCAGCCACCATGCCCGCCTCCCGATTCTTCCACTTTTACTATCCCTACCCCCTCCTCCCACTCTCCTCTCCCCACTCTGGTCCGTCTGCCCCTCTGACTGCTCTGTTTGCTCGTCCCACGCTCCCAGGTCTTCACCTCCCACCCCCCCACCTTCTCTCCCACGCCTCCCTCCCACGTTTTGAGTTTGCTGTTTTCCCAGTGAGGCGTGCTTTTTAGTCCTCTCTGTGCCCCTCCTTTCATCCCCCCCACCTGCCCTTTGGCTCAAGCCGGTGGGCAGGTGGGGGGGAGGGGGCGAGCAGAGGAGTCCCTCCGCCAATCCTCCCCATTCCGTGTGCCTCTGCCTCCCCATCTGCCTTCCAGCTCCGCCCCCTTCCCTTTTCCTCCCTCCCCCTGTTCCTCCCCTCTGCCTCTCGCCCCCCTCCTTCTTCCTCCCTCTCCCTGTTCTTCTCCTCTGCCCCTCGCTCTCTTCTCAGCCACCACACCCGCCTCCCGGTTCTTCCACTCTTCCTATCCCTACCCCCTCCTCCCTCTCTCCTCTCCCCGCTCTGGTCCGTCTCCCCCTCTCTCTGCTCTGTTTGCTCGTCCCACGCTCCCCGGTCTTCACCTCCCACCCACCCCTCACGCTTCCTCCCACCCTCCCACGCCTCCCCGCTTTCCCTGCCCTCTTCTCTCCCCCGTGCTCCCCGCTCATCCTGCCTGTTTCTCACTCCCTTCACTGTTCTTATTGGCCCCCCGCATCTCCCTGTCTTTCTCTCTCCCTCCCATCCCTGCCTGCCCCCTCCCCCGCACGTCCCTGTCTTTCGCTCTCCCCCCCATCCCTGCCTGCCCCTTCCCGCCCTGCCTGCACCACCATCCCTTCTTGTCTGCCATTCCCCCCTTCCCTCTCCCTGCCTGCCCACTCCCTGCTTGTTCCCCTTCCCTGCCCTCCCTCCCCTCCTTGCGTGCCCCGCCCCCGCCGCCCCCCCCTCCCTCCCCCTCCGCACAGGTATTCTTTTGTCATCCCTTGCTTCTACGTCTCCCTCTCCCCTCGAGTCCTTTTCAGCTTTCTTCCAGTCGTTTCCTCATCGTTCCATCGTCCCACGTGCCTCGAGTTTCCTGACTTCCATTCCCTCGTGTCCGTGTCCTTCGCCTTCCTTATCCTCGAGTCTCGTTCCTCCAAGTCCAAGTTCATTTAGTCCTGTCGGCTCTGGTGCTCTAGATGGATTGGCTTGCGTGTCCCTGTGTTTGCAGGGGCCGCCACGGCTCCGGCCGTGCCTTCGGGAGTCTCCGTTCCATCACCAGGGTTTCTTGTTTCTGCTTTGCTTCCTGTGTTGCTGTCGCTTAGGTGTCAGCATGGCGGCGTTGCTTGAGTGTAACGTTGGCCTCTGAAAAAAAAATCTCGCCCTCGTCTCAGCCACCATGCTCGCCTCCCGGTTCTTCAACTTTTCCTATCCTTACCCCCTCCTCCCTTTCTCCTCGCCTCACTCTGGTCCGTCTCCCCCTCTCACTGCTCTGTTTGCTCATCCCACGCTCCCCGGTCTTCACCTCCTACCGCCCCTCACTCCCCCTGTTGTCCTCCCCTCCCCCCGCTGCTTTTCTCTCTGCCCCTTCCCCTCTTTTTCTGTGGTAGAGAGTCCGGCCACTCGGCCGTGTCTCATGTTCTGCCGCATCGCTGCCCCTTTTTCCCTTTTGGTGCTCGCGGACGGCTCCACGATCAGGCTCAGCGCAGTGCCACACGTGCACGGCTCAGCGTGCAACACGAGCCTCGTGCTCGTGCTCGTGGTTCACACTGAGACGGCAGAACCCCGCCGACCTGCGTACTCTAATCAACAACGTCGCAGAAATCGGCCTGCAGGTGCTGCTCCCGGTCGTCCCCGGCACCACGGCAACCAAGGACATCAACCTGCTGCGCATCAACGACCCTAACGGCTCCCAGACTGCGGACAGGCTCGATGAGATCGCCGACAGGGACCTCTTCACGTACATGGGCACACGCTACAACCAGCAGTCCCTCGCGGCCAACGGCACGAGCCACCACGGCAACCCCAACATCCCGACGCACATGCTGATGTTTTCGGTGACTCTCGCTCATACGCGATCATGATCACCGGCCTCGTCAAGCACAAGGCCCTGCCCGACGACTACACGCCACGCGGCTACCCGCAACCGGGCAGCACGCCCTTCAACAACCCGCTGGTCGGCAACGGCTCAGCCAACGCGGGCAACAACGACGGCAGCGGCACCAACCTCGAGCGCTTCTTCACCGCCGAAAAGCAAATGCCGCTTGGAGGGGGCGGGGGCAAATACCCGAAGCCCGAGCAGTTCAACGCGCACGCGTACATCATGCACAGCCTCGCGTTCACGCGCGCGTGCGGCACCGTCATCACAGCCAACGGCGCAAAGATCATTGTGGCCGGGTTGAACATGGGGCCTGGTGGTGACAAGAAGCTGCTCACGCTGTCCACCAAGGAGGTGATGCTCGACCCAATCCAACTTGGCATCGCGGTCGCCGACACCGACGACATCACCGACATGTTCGACCTGACTGACGAGCCCGCCCCACCCGCGCCACCCGTGCCTGGCGACGAGCCGGGAGACGCCAAAGGGATGGCCGTTGACCCGCCCAACCTGCCTTAGCCCGTGCCCGCACGGAGCAACAACCTCGCGGTCATGCTGTCGCAGCTCAGCACGCAGCACATCGCCAGCGCCAACGCGTCGGGCGCACTCCAGATCCGCCAAGGCCCCGCCTACAACCCCAAGGCAGCGGCAGTGATGGTTCCGCCTCCCAACGTGCGCCCAGCCGACCAGCCGCGCAACACTGCGCGCGGGTCCGGCGGAGGCGGCGCGGTCGGCGAGCGCGGCCGACCGCACAGCCGCGAGTGGTCGCGCGACCGCGGGCCGACGGGCGCGGGCGAGCGGGTGACCAGTGCGCTTAGGCGGCGGCCGATGTCCTAGCAGCAACTAGGGCCTAATAGCCTTGATATATCTGTGCACTCTGCAATGCACGCACACCAAAGGCCCCGACACCAGCGAGGCGAGCCCTAAGCGGTCGCTCATAGAGAGAGTTGTTGCGATCTGGACAAGGACCCCCAGGGCTCAGAAGACCCCCAGCCGAACAACTCGCTTCTGGAATGATTTCACTTTCCACTACAACCTGACAAAAATGAAGTACATACGCTCTATCCGCGCGCGCTTCCTGGGCCCGCGAGCGCTCCCAGAGCCCGCGCGTGCTCCCGGCGACGCATACCCCCAGCGCCCGCCCGTTCGCCCCAACAGCTCGTCGAGCCCACCCTCGCACATCTACCTCCGCGCCCTCGCAAAACAGCGCCCACGCATCACGCAGACCCGCATTAACACGCTTGTTCGCATGTGCCAAGTGCTCCAAGCTCGCGCCACCAAACCAGCCAGGCCCAAGGCGCCGACTACCAGGCAACCCCCACGTCCAGCCGATCGGCTGCCCGCAGCGAGCAGAGACACTGACGCCGGAACACGCGTGGCCTTGTTGCAGCTACCTACCAACGATACAAACAACAACAACACAACTGCCAACGCTGACCACAATGCAGCGTGCCGGCACGTCGCCGACACTCTGGTCGACAAAGCCATCGCGCACGCCAAGCAGGAGGCAGAGAACAATACCCACAGCAGATCTAGAGAGGAATCCAAGCCGCCGACGCATAGCACGCCGCGCTCCGTGACCCACGACCCACTCGGGCGCAGCGTGCAGCGCTGCTGCACGCCCCCCGCAGATCTGACAGGCACCTCGTCGTGCGCAGCGACAGCTCCCCCGCCTCCCCCACCTCCCCCACCTCCTACACACTCGCACGACCACCTGGGACAGCAACCCCGAGGTGGGTCAGACGCTGACACTGCGCCCCACGTGGGACAGACGGAAGGCGGAGAGGGGCACCAACCCTACTTTGAGAAACAGGATCGCCTCATGTGCATGGTACACGCTACAAACATGATGCTTGGGGACCGACACATCGACGCCGACGAACTAGTCAGCCACAGCACCGACATGGACCAGAATTGGCAAACGGAGACCAACCAACTCCTATCCCTCAACGGCCAATACCAACCGGGACAGGGCAAATTCTGCACCAACACCATGAACCACTGGCTGCGCATCAACCCTCCCGGCGGACGGACATTCCATCTCGCCGTTGGAGCCACGTTACATGGCAACAGGGACCAAGCGAGCATCCTCCAAACACTGCCAGCCAACACGATTGCCTTCGACTCCACTGAAACGTGCCTTTCGGCCACGCAATCTGCAACGGGAAAACCCCTGGGCCGGACACGATTCCAAATGAGATCCAAAAATGCTCCCTGATGACCTGAAGGAGTGCATTAGGCAGCTCTTTGTCATCATGTGGGCCACAGGCACCACCCCTACGGCCTGGAAAGAGAGCTAGACCATCCTCTTGTACAAAGACAAAGGAGACATCACCGACATCACAAAATACAGGCCGGTGGGACTGCTGTGTTCAGCACTGTGTACGAACTGTGGACGACGCACATCACAACAGCGATGGCGGACTATGCTGAGACGTACCAAATCCTCAGCCCCAACCAGAAGGGCTTCCGCCAGGCGTCAACGACCATGCAGCAGGCACAGACCATCATCATGGCGCTCGGAGACGCCAGGGCAACAAACCAAAACATCTACATGGTGGCTGTCGATTTCTCAAGCGCCTTCAACATGCTCAACCAGGACAAGCTCCTGCAGATCATGTTTGACCTGGGATTTCCAACCGACGCGGTCGACGCGGTGCGCAGCTTGTATGAAGGTGCGACCACGAGCGTGCGATGGGGACAAGACAGCACCCCGCCCATCCGGATGGAAAGGGGCAGCATTCAGGGAGACTCACTGTCGCCTCTCCCGTTCCTGCTCTACATCGAGCCACTGCTCCGGTGGATCCACGTCGGCGGACGTGGATACCGTTTTGGCTGCTTGCCCACCAAAGACCGCACCCGAAACCAAATAAGTGCGCTCGCGTACGCTGACGACCTCAACTGCTTCACAACGACGGTCTCCGACCTACGCGTGCAAGCACAAAAACTCAACACATTTGCAAGCGAATTCAGCCTGCCCATAAATGGGGGTAAGACGGTCGCAACTGCAGCACTCCACCGGGACGTCCACACTAAACTGTGCACGGTGACCGAAATGCCCAGACGGGTCGCCCGGCAGGTAGAGGGTCAGCTGCAGATCCAAGGCGAGCACGCCCAACCCATAGGCCCCCGAGACCCCTTCCGCTACCTCGGGGTGCTCCTCACCATGATGCTAGACTGGGGCCCACAACACCGGGCCAACGACCAGACTCTGCACACCAAACTCCAACAGGCGCGCGACTCGCACGGACGCGCGGACCAGATCCAGCGCCTCGTCCAACGGAGCGTGATGCCAGCAATCACCTACGCCATGGGAGTGGTGCCTCACAACCGCAAGTCCTAGACGTGAAGATCGGCACAACGATCAAAGCGGTGTACGGACTGCCACGGAGCGCCCCCAGCACCATGATGCATGAAGACATCGACCGCTTCGGCATGGGTATCACGTCCCTGGCCGTCCCATATGCCACACGCAGCACTTAACTTCTGATCAGTTCCTTGCAGGATGAGGGTACAATACGGAAGGTCACCAGGGCCTTGCTCGAACTGCAACTTCCCCTCTTTGGGGGCGCCAACAAAAGCACCACCAAAACCATGCGCCTAGCCAACTACTGCATGCGAGTGCGGCAACTCGCCCTCATGACGAGCAACGACCTGGCCATAGTCGAAAAGGGCTGCCGGATCTTCAGCAACCGCGCACAGGTCATGGAGGTTGTACGACAACTGAACCCCACACATCACGCGCTCCAGGACTGCGACTTTCTAGCCCCCCTGTTCGAGATCGGAATCACCCACCTGGGTGAGCTGGTAGAGCCCAGAGGCTCCCACATCCTCACCGGCAAAGCGCTCACAACCCTGCGCAAGCATGTGGGCACTCCTCAAGTGGTCGCCCTGAACCACCTAGCCGCGCTGCTCAGCGAGCCCCCCGCCGAGGGCGCAGAACCGCGCCCGGCGAGGCTAGTGCCCCGACGCACAGATAAGAACTTCAACCGGGCAGAGAGACGCATCCACCCCGACAACATACACCTCACTGCCCTAGCCACACCCGATGAGCACCCGAACGTTGCCACGACTGTGGTGTCGCACCCGGACCAGCACCTCATCACTGAATACGCCACAAACCTGGCTGGCCAAGGCAGCCCCCAAAAGGCAAATCCGGGGAACGCGTCCGCGGGCCCACAAGGACCCACACAGACACGGGACACGCACCCAACAACAGAGGGGGGGGCCGAAGCCAAACAGGACACGGCTCACCAGGATGGGGGCCATCAAGGCCGAGGACCCAGTCGGGCCCAGCCCATCCGCAAGCTCCCCCCACAGATCCGGAGAAGAATCCCAAAGGCACCCGCCACATTCGGCCACGACTACAAGCAGCAAACCGCAGCAAGCGTGTTTACCAAACTCACTCCCCAAAACACATACAGCACAGAACAAGCACGGGCTGGCGCACTCACAGAGGCGTTGCACGGAGACGCCTACCACCCAGAGTCACTGCGAGGATGGCAAGTGGTCACAGAGGAACAACACGGCACCACGCGCATCAAACAGTCCCAATACCTCGTACGGTGGCTCCCCAACACCATCGAAGCATGGGCCCTCGGCCTTTACAAGAAGGCGGGCCATTTAATCGAGAGGGCGGAACCCATGCCGCCGAACGCTACAATCCTGGACGAGGAGTGCACGTGCAAGATCTGCTGGCGCGCTGCCAGCAAAACACATGACGGAAGACACACCGACATGCCAGTGTGCGACGGATAACAAGACGTACCACACGTCATGCATCAAACACTGCACACACTACCACGCCCCCTCTGAAGATGAAACAGAACAGTGGCAATGCCCGGCTTGAAGCGACCCCACCAACACAACCCCACCCCCGGACGCTCCTATGGTGCGCGCCTTCTGGGAGGACGCTTGGGAAACGGAAGAAAACCTCTCCGTGGACCCCGGTATGGCAGCAGCAATCAAGGAGTGAAACACAGTCTACAAAGACCAGGCCCCTGCACGCCAGAGTGCAGGCGCACTCGACAAGGACCTCACGAACAGTGAGCGACAAGGCATGTGGGCGGACGCAGGGGGAAAGTGGATCAGCACACACGGCAAGCCGGTTCGCTCAAAACTCATTGCTAGCACCAGGCCCATGCGCCCTGGGCTAGACATCCCACCGGGAGAAAACTGCCGAGCGCAAACTATGGATGTTGAGCTGTGGCAGCGGCCCCCGACGCGACGCGCCGAAGACCCTCTACCTCCCCGCCCAACCACCCACCGCAGCACACTGGCTTGCGTGTTTGCACGCGACGGCTCGTGCGTGGGCATGACCTCCCTGGCCCGCCTGGACACCATGCGCCAGATGCACACACAACACAGCGGAGCGACCCCCAACCGGGAACACGACTTTGCCAGCCGCATGGTCGACCTTTTCAGAGCGGTCACGATCACACACCGACATGCCCCTGAATCTCAACGGGCCCTCGCGCCCCAAGCTGTGGACGGCCGCATCATGCGCGTGCTCAAACAACACCTACAGGTGACTCAGGAGAGAAACGCAACACCCCTCACAGCACACGGCCACCCACTCACCTTCTGGAGCACCAACCCGATCGATGCGGCGTTTGGGGCCTGAATTTACCCGTACTCAGTGCCATGGGAAAGCACATCAGTCGCCTTCCCACCACTGACAGCGGCCGCACAGAGGCGGGCGGTCCCCTTGGCCCTCATGTCTGCGATGCACAGCGACGTGGCTGTGGCCACAGTCCTGATCTTGCCAAGGCAAGTGAGCGACAAAGGTGGCAACACATACAACGAACTGCTGAAGCTGCTGCCTGAACTTTGCACCCCGGTTGCCACGATCGCGGGTCTGCCCACTACCACCAACGTGGCATGGGACAGCACTGACACGCCAACCACAGCAACGGGCTGGCGCACCGACATCCTCATCATCTCCAACCCATCTGGCCGCACGGGCCTGTCTGGACAGAAGCCGGAACCGGGGAACTCCTCACAGCACTCCGGGTGGCATGCGCTGCCACGCCAAACCAAAGCCGCATCAGGTTGGTCAACGCCGGAAAACGGAGCAACACAGAACACCTAGGCACGTGCTGGGGCAAAGCGCTACCTGACGCACGCGCGGCCAACGGCGCGGGCGGAGGCATCCTCTGCATGACAAAGGATTTCCGGGCAGCACGTGAATGGCTGCATCTGGAACCCACGGCCGCACCACCCACCACCGCAAACGACTTGCCGGTAGGATTGAAAACCGACCCGACTCCTCCTTGCGCACCCCTGCACCAGTGGGAGGCCCTCACCTACACTGATGCCTCACGAAGACGCGTAAAGCTGCCTTGCGGCCGGGCCGTCATCCGACTGGGCGCGGCAGTGTACACACCGCACGACAGACACCGCGTGCGCACAGTCGACCCAGGACGCAACCCTGATGGGGACACAGCCAATCACGCAGAGCTCGTGGCAATACACGCAGCCATCGCGGACGCGCGGGAAGTCGACCAGCCATTCTCAATCGTCACAGATTGCGCGGCGGCCATCGACCAGATCATCAACGTAGTGCACCAACCGGCAAAACTCACGTTCCACCGATACAGAGCCCTACCTCAACGCATCTACGACCTCCTGGAAAAGAGAGCAGACAGGCAACAAGGCCCAATCGAGCTACTGAAGGTGGCCGCCCACACAGGCGACATCGGAAACAGCTGGGCTGACATGGGCGCCAAATGGGCAGCCTCTCAGACCAACCACGACGTCCCTGCCCCCCAAGGGCTGCACTCGGTGAGAGACGACACTGCGTGGCCGTACCGCACGGCACACGCAAACGACCATGAAACCCTGGCACCGCACGGGGACCAGGAAGCCGGCACACAAAACAGACACCCGCCGGGCCTGAAACCCTTGCTCAGCACCGGGAACGGAATCGCGCAGCACATGCACACGCGCCACCGCCTCGGAGCAGCAAACACCGACAGCGCGTACTACACGTTCTGGCAGAAAATCCTGGGAGATACGGAGGGCACCATCAGCAACGCCTACCTCACGTCGCGAGCAATCACTCACGCACAGCGACGCACAGTCCTCAAGTATCGGTACGGCCAGCTGTGGAACAACAAACTGGCACTCCGGTACAATTTCAGCGACACAAACAAATGCCCATTGTGGAGGCCACATCGCCTCGGGATGCCAAGACCCCGTCATGAAGCACATGTACACCGAGAGGCACAACAAGGCCGGCAGAGTTGTGCTGGACACAATCTCCAACGGCACCAGGGGTGGCGACATCTGCATGGCAGATGTAGGGAGCCAACAGCGCTGCGAAGACAACGGGGCGCCCTACGTCGGCCTCAACCACGTGCCCGCCGAGATGCTCCCCCCCCAAGCTGACCAAGGGACCGAGGAACACGCCCGATGGCTGCGCACCAAGCGGCCAGACATCATGCTCTGCAACACGCAGGGACACCCGCAAGCAGACATAGGACGCCACAGCATCAACATTGTGGAGCTCAAGACCTGCCAAGACACGCGGCCGACCGACCAGCTGACGGCGGCGCGGCTACAACACGAGGAGCTAGTGGAGCGGCTGGTGAAGCGAGGCTACCATCGCAACAACATCAAGATCTACCCCATGCTACTCGGCGTCAGCGGCACCATCTACGCGGCGCATACGATAGACACGCTAGAGCAGCTGGGGGTGCAGCGGGATGCTGCCCTCAGTTGCGCCCGAAAGTTGCACACCCTCATGGTGCAGCAACTCCACTCTGTAGTCACCACCCGGCGACACCTTGAGCACAGAGCCACCCCTGGCTGACCCCCCTACCCCCCCCCCTGTTTCATGGTAGCTAGCCTCGTTAGGCAGCTCCCTTAATCCCACGCCCCGAGGGTGCGTACTGTAAACTGTAAACTGTAAACTGTAAACTGTAAACTTTTGGTTTCTTCTGCTTCAACTCCTATTCCCTGCCCCCCACCTGCCCTCTGGCTCGAGCCTGAAGGCGGGAGGGTGGAGGACTGGCGGAGGAATGGGGCTCCTCCGCCGGCCCTCTTCTTCTCCCCCATTCAGAAAAAATAATAATAAAAAATCTCCCGCTTCGGCATCAGGTTAGGCACAGTTTTGAGACTGCTGCTTTCCCAGTTAGGCGTGCCTTTTAGTCCTTTCTGTGCCCCTCCTTTCATTCCCCCCCCACCTGCCCTCCAGCTCAAGCCGGTGGGCAGGTGGGGGGGGGGGAGGGCTGGCGGAGCAGTCCCTCCGCCAGCCCCCCCCATTCCCTATGCCTCTGCCTCCCCATCTGCCTTCCAGCTCCGCCCCCTTCCCTTTTCATCCCTATCCCTGTTCTCCTCCTCTGCCTCTCGCCCCCTTCCCTGTTTCTCCCTCCTCTGTTCTGCTCCTCTGCCTCTCGCCCTCGTCTCAGCCACAATGCCCGCCTCCTGATTCTTCCACTTTTCCTATCCCTACCCCCTCCTGCCTTTCTCCTCTCGCCACTCTGGTCCGTCTCCCCCTCTCTCTGCTCTGTTTGCTCGTCCCACGCTTTTTTTATGTTAAAGGCTAACATTACACTCAAGCAACGCTGCCATGCCAACACTTAAGCGACAGCATTTTTTTTTTTTTTTCAAGCAACAAAGGAAACAAAGTGGAAACAAGAGACCTTGGTGGTGGAACGGAGACTCCCGAAGGCACGGCCGGAGCCGTGGCGGCCCCTGAAAACACAGGGACACGCAAGCCAATCCATCTAGAGCACCAGAGCCGACAGGATTAAAGGAACTTGGACTCGGGGGAACGGGACTTGGGGATAAGGAAGACGAAGGACACGAACACGAGGGAATGGAAGTCAGGAAACTCGAGGTGGGAGGTGAAGGCCGGGCAGCGTGGGACGAGCAAACAGAGCAGAGAGAGGGGGGGGCGGATCAGAGCGGGGAGAGGAGAGAGGGAAAAGGGGGTGGGGATAGGAAAGGTGGAAGAACCGGGAGGCGGGCGTGGTGGCTGAGAAGAGAGCGAGAGGCAGAGGAGAAGAACAGGGAGAGGGAGAAAGAGGGAAGTGGGCGAGAGGCAGAGGAGAAGAACAGGGAGAGGGAGGAAAACCGATGGGGCGGGGCTGGAAGGCAGATGGGGAGGCAGAGGCACACGGAATGGGAGGGCTGGCGGAGGAGTCCCTACCGGCTTGAGCCGGAGGGCAGTTGGGGGGGATGAAAGGAGGGGCACGGAGAGGATTAGAAAGCATGCCTAACTGGGAAAGCAGCAAACTCAAACCGGTGCCTTACCTGATGCCAATACAGGAGAGTGCGCCGCACGAGTGCGCCGCACGAATATTTCTTGCGGGCCGCAGGCTACGCCGTGTTGCGGGATTTTCTTGGTATCACTGCGCTTCACTGTTAGAGGCGTACCGTTCTGAAAGCAAGCTGGTTCCTGCTCCCGATAGGGCCGCACAAACTTTGAAGTGCTTGCTGAGGGCTTTGATGAGTCTGAAGAATTTGACGAGGGCGGACTTGAGGAGTTTTTCTAGCTGCTGTAGTGTGTGGGGGGGGGTGAGCTCTGGCGCGCTTGCTGGTGGCTGGGCTGGCAGTTTTCGCAGGCGCGACTGAGGCGATTAGCCTTGGCGGGTGTTTAGCCTTGCTGCGGTGGGGGGTGGGGGTGGTTGCGTGCTGGGGGACCGGAGTGCTCGTGTGGTTGCCTGGTTTTTGAGTTTGTCGCGCTGCTTGGTGGTTTGGGTTGGGGCTCTTGAGAGGGAGTGGGGGAATCAGCGCGGAGCCGGGCCTGCGGGTCACGCTTTTGCAAAGACAACGGGGCTGGTGAAGTTCTTGGGGCTGCAAAGTCCCACGGGTCGGTTTACCGACCTAGGTGTCCCGTCTCAGTCGAGTTTTACGGTGTGGGGTTATCCAACACGTTTCCCTAACTGCCGGGAGGCTGCCTTCAATGGCACAGGTCACGGAGGCCTGGAGTTCTCCCGTGGTGCTTTTTGCGGTCACCTCCCACGGTGAGCCTCCGTGGGACTGCTCCTATTCGTAAAGGTAGGCACGGGGTGGTGAGGGTTCGATTCCTCAGCATTTTGGCGCACTGGTTTGTGCCTACCTCGGCAGGTGTGATTCCCATCTGTAAAAAAAAGTGCTGTTGTAGTGCGGTTGAGTTCGCCACACGAATATTTCTTGCTGGCCGCAGGCCCCGCCGGGTCGCAGGATTTTTTTGGTGTCACTGCGCTTCACTGTTAGAGGCGTCCTGATCTGAATGCAAGATGGAACCGCTCCCGATAGGGCCGCACAAAATTTGTAGTGATGTTGCAGTGTGGTTGAGTGCGCCGCACGAACGTTTTTTGCGGGCCGCGGGCTGCGCCAAGTCGCAGGATTGTTTAATATCACTGCGCTTCACTGTTAGAGGCGTTCCGTTCTGAATGCAAGATGGAACGTGCTCCCGCTAGGGCTGCATGAATTTTTGAGTGATTCTGCAGTGCAGTTGAGTGCGCCGCACGAATATTAATTGCGGGTCGCAGGCTGCGCCAGGTCACAGGATTTTTTAATATCAATGCGCTTCACTGTTAGAGGTGTCCCGTTCTGAATGCAACATAATACGTACTCCCGCTAGGGCTGCATGAATTTTTGAGTGATTCTACAGTGCAGTTGAGTGCGCCGCACGAATATTAATTGCGGGTCGCAGGCTGCGCCAGGTCACAGGATTTTTTAATATCAATGCGCTTCACTGTTAGAGGTGTCCCGTTCTGAATGCAACATAATACGTACTCCCGCTAGGGCTGCATGGATTTTGGAGTGATGCTGCAGTTCGGTTGAGTGTGCTGCACGAATGTTTTTTGCGGGCCGCGGGCTGCGCCGGGTTGCAGGAATATTTGAGTATCACAGCGCTTTACTGTTAGAGGCGTCTCGTACTGAATGCAAGCTTGGTCTCGTTCTGTCCCATGTCTTCTGTCTGGGCCTCGGCCTTGGCTTGTCTCTCTGTATCTCTGTCGGGTTTAGGTTTCGTGTAACACGTTCCTCCCTGAAAAAAAAAGGAAAAAAACTCGTCGCGCTAGCCACCGCAAATCTGGGGCAGGAGCAGGAGCAGAAGCAGAAGAGGCTGGGACGACAGCCGAAGAAACGCCATCGGTGTACGCCGGCGGCAGAGCAGGCCAAGAGGAGAGCGCCACACTCGATCGACACTTGCGGCAGGCAGCAGCAAGAGCAGCTAGCAGCAGCGGCGGCAACGGCGGGCGACAACAGCAACAGGGGCCACAGCTCGGCTGAGCCGACCGCTCGTCGCCAAGGCAAAAGCCTCTCGCCCCCCAGCCGGGCGTGGCAACCCCAACAGGCAGCAAACCAAACCCACCCACCCCCTCCCTACCCCAACCGGCAACACAGGCGCTCACCCTAGGGCAGTGCGGGGCAATGCAGGGGGGAGTGCACCCACTAGGCTCGGGCTATTTATCCTGCAAGGGCGGGGGAGAGCCCCGCCCAGGCTGGAGGAGAAGAACTAAGACAAGGAGGGGAAGAGAGCTGGGAGGATGTAGAAAGCAGAGCAGGGGGGGGAGGCTAACGGCACGACCAGCCAACTACCCAAAGGCCTAGCCGGTGCGGGGGGGGGGGCTGAGCGGGGGGGAGGGCGACCGGGTCGCCCACGCGCAGGCAGTACTCCAGATCTTCAACCCGAATCCGGCAGAACACAGGGAACACGCCCCTCGCCCACTCTTCAGCGAAAACCTCTGGGGAGAGATTCACGTCCCGGCCTCGCCACCAGTCGGCACAGAACACGCCGCTATCGAGGGTGCGTACGTCACACTCCACTCGCCGCCAGTCGCGAGAGATGGCCGCGACCAAGGAATTGGAGGCCATGCGAGCAGAGCGGTGGGCGAGGGCGTGGTGGTCCGGAGAGGTCTCATGGTGAAGGCCCGAGGCGACGCGGCACCGTATGCGCCGAAGGGACCCGAGGGTAGCAACCCAAAGGCGGGTCCACATGCATAGGACCCAAGGGTCGGAGCCGCAGCCTGCAGGGGGGGGATGGTTCAGCCTCTGGTCTAGTGGGCAACAATGTTACCTGCGATCCTGGAGCTCATAAGATCGATTCTTGGGTCCCTCACCGGTTTCTGGTTTCCGGTTTACCAAAAATACCAATACCAGTTTCCTTGTTCTTTGATCCCCGTGTTGCTGTAGCCTAGGCATCGGCATGGTGTGTTGCTTTGGTGTAATACGTTTTTTTTTTAAACGGCCACCCTGCGGTCGGGTCATCAGCCAGAAGGAACAAAGGGTCACGAGGCACCTCCTTGTTTGTGAGTGCGCGCCACGTGTCCACGTGCCACGTGATGACGGGCCTGGCTGCCGGGCAGTCGAAGAAGACGTGGGTGAGGTCCTCGACATGGCGCTTGCCCGCACAACACGGGAGCGGGCAGAAAGCCGAGCCCGGATCGCCTTCTACTCTGCGCCGGACATGGTGAAGGTACGCGTTGCACCCAAGGCAGCCGTGCAATACACGCCAGGCAGTGATGCAGAACGGGCGGTGGATGGATTGGTCATCGATGCGCAGCCACACTTTCTTGAAGCACGGGCGGGGCACAAGTCGAGTGGTAGGAGCGGGGGGCTGTGCAGCCGCCCGTTGCACCCCGCTGATCCCTCTCAGCGGTGCCTGTGCGCTCCTCCTGCGGCGTGGTAATGTCGAGCAAGGATGGTGAACCAGAGCCGCTGAGGCCTGGGTCGTCGGGGTCGGTGTCTCGCGTGGCAGCCTAAGCCCGCCAGCGAGCCTCGATGCCTACAAGACCGCTTGCCCCAAGCAATTCATCGTCGACCCCCTCGAGAGGGATCTGGGCCGGATCAGGCGGCGGGGGGGGAGTCTGCCTCTGTTGGCAGAGGCAGACTCCCCAAGGCCACAGGGCTGGGTAGGCAGCACCGTCTTTGGCGTAGCCGGGCATCCGCAGGGGGCCCGCCTTAACAGTCGCTCTGAGCAGGCAGCGGCGCGCCTCCTTGACCGTCAGGTCATCGGGGGGGAGGACCCGCTGCTCAGCACAGAACGCATAGTCGGCCGCGGAGCACGCGTGTTGACGCTTGTCACGGGAGACGACAAGGGCAGCGCGGCCCGGGCCGGCCGGGACGAACGGGCGAGCCCCCCGCGGCTCCAGACGGCCTGTGGGCAGGAGGTCCCACAGACCCGTGAAGGCTAGCGGGGCCGGGGGGCCGGGCGAGCGCCACGGACCAGAGTAGACCTGCTCATGAGCGTCCGGAGCACTGAGGGCAGTCAACTGCGTGGGTGGGTCGCTGGTCAGCACCACCATGGCGCGCCGGGGCACGGGCAGCGACGCGTTGATAGCTGCAGCGTCCGCCGCCTCCGTAGGTGTGAGGGCCAAGCGCAGGGCATCCCGGAGGTCGCAAAGCCGCAGCCAGGACCGGGCTCTGGGCGTGTTCAGGGCAGCAGCCCAGAATTCGCCGGTGATAGGGTTCCCGAACGTGAGCTCGTGCATGACTGAGTGGAACGACTGCGAGCCAGGCAAAATCAATGGTGACCGGGGCGAGGTCGCCAGAGGGCAGGACGATGGTGGGGATGCGGCCCATGGAGGCAAGGCTACCGAGGTAGCTAACGAGAGGTTGGAAGACGATGAGCCACTCCTGGCAGCTAACCGCCGAGCCCTGAGCCAGAGAAGAGCGCACGGGGAACTCGGGGGAGAGGAAGCCATTGACACGGATATTTTACGCGGGCCGCATGCCGCGCCGGTTAGCAGGAATATTCAAGTATCACTGCTTCTTGACTTTGGGCAGTGCGCCACTTAAATATTTAGCGTGTGCTGCGCGCCGCGTTGGGTTGCAACGGCCATGAAGTGTCCACCTGCTCTCTATTTGACAGCGCTACTACTCGGATGCCTCGTCCTTCAACCACCTACTCGTATTATAAATGACCTTGACTACTCTTGGCTAGATGACCTTCACCTCGACCAGCTAGATGACCTTGAAATGTATGAACGTGTTTGCAAACCAGCGGCCGTTGAACGGCACCTGGCGGCCGTGCTCGCACACCGCGCCCTCGTACATGACCATCTCCCCGGGCTCAATAGTCACGTTGTGCTGGTTTCCTGCATGCACGCGCGCGTTGCGGTCGTGAGTGTTGAGGCCACGCAGCCAGCAAAGTGGGAGTGGGAGGCACCATCACCATTATTCTCCCCGTGCAAATCAACGCCAACAAGTGAGCTTGGGAGCATGTTGCGCTTTCAATGGAGGGCCGCACCTCCCCGCCCCCCCCTGCTCCTTGCCCCTCCCACGAACCTGCATGGTCGCGGATCTGCAGGGGCCACGGCTCGTCTACATCTTGGTCGATGTTGACAATCGCTGAGATGATGTGCGTGTCGGCCCTGTCGACATGCAGCTTGAGCCAGCTGCCGCGCGTGTAGATGCGCACGCCGTACAATGCGGTTGGCTCCAGCTTGACGCCGCCCGCCCACGCACTCAGCATCGGCATGATCATGTCGTTCAGGCGGGGCTTGATGACCGACCCCTCCTACGATGCAGCGCAAATGTATTTGCTTCATTCAAGGCAGGGTTCCCAGTTTCCGCCCTTTGAGGTGGGTGTGGAATTGCTTTGTTGGTGGTGGTTTGCGGGTGCGTAGCTACGGGAGCCCGGAGAATACGGCAGCATGGGACACGCGGGCCGTGCTGTGAGACAAGTCAAGCGACGTGTGTGCACACGTGCACTCACAACATCGGGCAGGCAAGCGACCATACGACATGCTCAGCCAGGCATGCCGGCCGCCGAGCGAGGGCGGCCTCAACCCACACACATCAGTGTTTCCGATAGCCAACCCGCAACCCGACAGAATGCAATTTGGGGTTGAGATTGGCCGATTCGGGCTGGTGCGTGGGGTTGAGATTGCCCGAATTCCGACCCCAAAAGTGTGAAATCGGCACTTTCACACTTTTCCCGCCAAAAGTCGCCTCCGTGGGGTTGAGATTGGCGAAATGAGCGTGAGGCCCGGGTTGAGCCATCACTTTTTCCAAGATCCTCAACGTAACCACTGACACACATGCTGCCCAATCTGTCGCGCACCTATCCCTCAAACTGTCGCCATGGCCTGCCATCACCAGGGCATGGCCCGCAATCATCTGGCCATGACCTTGCCCATCTAGCCCACCAACTAGTAGGCCCCCGAGTCCACTTGCACATGTCGCCAACGGGCCGTCCATGCCACCACGGCGTTGAACTATCGTGGCGCAAGTCAGCATGGCATGTAAACAGGAGTCCGCCGCTTGGTCATCCACAAATCACGATCAAGGCGCTTGCACACAGGCGTGTCGACAAGGCTTACCCTCATGAACCCTGTTCACATCCGCTGCTTTGTCGTCCCACAGCGGTTCCGCTAAAAATCTTGGGAAAATGATGGCTCAACCCGGGCATCACAGCTCACTTCCTCAATCTCACCCCAGCCAGAGGGCTTTTGTTTTGCAAAGAAGTGCAGATTTGAACATTCTTTGGGTCGAAATTCGCGCAATCTCAAACACCAGAAATAAGCTTTTGTGGGGTACATAATGGCTAACGGAAACACCGTCGTCCAACCCACTCACCATGATTGGCGCGTGCAGCGACGGCGCGTCGAACTGCGAGGAGAAGATCTGCCAGTCCTCCC
>VFSX01000063.1:55000-70000 GCA_016618255.1 Chlamydomonas sp. UWO 241
CACTCCCTCTCTCCTTCGTCTCTCTCTCACTTCTTCTCCATCTTTCTCTCTCCCTGCCTCCCCCTCTCTTTCTATACCCCTCTCTCCCTCTCTCTGTACAGGTGCCGAGGCTGAAGCGGCCCGGCCAGACCCCTACCTTGATTCGGTACGCAGCCGCGCCCACAAAGTTTCCGCCTGTCGTGTATGCCGGGGGCGCGTACAGGATGGAGGGGAGCTCGCTCGGGTCGAGCATCAGCTGTGCTGCGAGCAGCGCGGCAGCCTCACCAGCCACCTGCAAGTTGGTGTGCACATGTGCAAGTGTGCACATGTGTCTGTGTGGTGGTGGGGGGTGGGGGGCAGGAGGGAGGGGAGCTCGCTCGGGTCGAGCATCAGCTGTGCTGCGAGCAGCGCGGCAGCCTCACCAGCCACCTGCAAGTTGGTGTGCACGTGTGCAAGTGTGCACATGTGTCTGTGTGGTGGTGGGGGGTGTGGGGCAGGAGGGAGGGGAGC
This sequence comes from Chlamydomonas sp. UWO 241, assembly GCA_016618255.1. Lineage (NCBI taxonomy): Eukaryota > Viridiplantae > Chlorophyta > Chlorophyceae > Chlamydomonadales > Chlamydomonadaceae > Chlamydomonas > Chlamydomonas priscui. Next base: position 55,490 of record VFSX01000063.1, read on the forward strand.
TCGCTAGGGTCGAGCATCAGCTGTGCTGCGAGCAGCGCGGCAGCCTCACCAGCCACCTGCAAGTTGGTGTGCACGTGTGCAAGTGTGCACATGTGTCTGTGTGGTGGTGGGGGGTGTGGGGCAGGAGGGAGGGGAGCTCGCTAGGGTCGAGCATCAGCTGTGCTGCGAGCAGCGCGGCAGCCTCACCAGCCACCTGCAAGTTGGTGTGCACGTGTGCAAGTGTGCACGTGTGTCTGTGTAGTGGTGGGGGGGGGGCAGGAGGGAGGGGAGCTCGCTAGGGTCGAGCTGATGAGTATCAGCTGTGCTGCGAGCAGCGCGGCAGCCTCGCCAGCAACCAGCAAAGAAGTTGATGGTGGGTTTCCGTTTGCGTGTATTTGTGCGGGTGTGCAGGTGCGGGGCTCGATTAACGGAGGCGAGTTCTCGTCGCCGAGCCCTGGACCCAGCAATGCGGCGCTGCTGGTGACGAGGATCTCTGTGCCGCTGACGAGTGGGGTAAAATACGACTGGCCCGGCTCCTGCTAGACTGCCCCTCGGTGGAACACTTCAGGAGCGGCTTGCCCGGCGCTGCCATGGCTTGATGAGTAGCCGCGGCGCTGCCGCAGCCCGTGCTGGGAGACGGCCCATATCTTCCCCCCATGCAGGACGCCATGCGGCACCGATCTCAACGAGTTGATCGACGAGCGGAGTAGCTGGCGCCCGTCAATGCATGCTGGACTTTGGTCAAGATGGCTGCCCGTGGAGGCGGGCTACCATCACGGCTTCAGCGGTGGCGACCGCCGAGGCAACACAGAGTAAATCCGCTTCACCAATCGCAGCGTTCGTCACCGCGCTCATCCTCGGGGTCGCTCGTCTGCCGGTGACTGGCGTTGGAAGGTCTTCAGGCAGCCTCCATGACAACTCTGTCGTCCATGCACCCCTGGAGGGTGGGACCTGGCCATGCATGAGGCATGGGGCGCCGGCTGAGCCCCATGCAAACGAGAGCTGGACAGCCATGCACTGCCAGGCGGGGACCGTTCCAGTCAGCGCCAGTCGGCTCTGCCGGCTTGACTGGCCACAAGGCCACTACTGTGACCCTGAGGAAGGTCCTCTCCTATATGCTCCTTGCCAGACATGTCTCTCAGAGACCGCTGTTTGGGGTAGTCTAGCCGGCGGGAGCGGTAGTCTATCGGCCGGGAGCCGGCGGTACTCTAGTACTGAAGTGTGCTGGAGTATTGGCGGGTGTCTCTAGTAGAAGAGTAGCCTGCTTAGCTGGAAACCCCGTGCTACTGATACTGTTTCTGCAGGTGCGTGTGCGAGTGCAGGGGGGGGGGGGGAGATCGCTTTCAATTCAGCAGTAGCTGCGGCTGCGGCTGCTTTTTTCAGAGGCCAACGTTACACTCAAACAACGCAGCCATGCCAACACCTATGCGACAGCAACACAGGAAACAAAGAGGAAACAAGAGACCCTGGTGTTGGAACGGAGACTCCCGAAGGCACGGCCGGAGCCGTGGCGGCCCCTGAAAACACAGGGACACGCAAGGCAATCCATCTCGAGCACCAGAGCCGACAGGACTAAAGGAACTTGCACTGCGTCACCAGCCATCTGGGAATGTGAGTGTGCACAAGAGCCATGAAAGGGTTCTGGTGACGCCGGGTCTGGCTGTCGTTCGCATGCAGGAGTGTGTGTGATATGCAGTAATTTCCTTTTCAGCTCTACACAGCCATTTGGCTGTGTTCTGGCCGAACTTTGACCTTCAGCACACATCAACCCATCCAGTTGATTGTAAGTCTGATGAGCTCGCCAGGCACAGCTCGTCAAGGGGTATCAATTGACCTATATTTGAGAGGCAAACGGTCAACGTGAGGTCAACGGTCAACGTGGTCAAAGCAAACTCCGGCTGTGGAATAATTAATTTAAAACCCTGAAAAGAACAACACTGGTGATATGCGTGTGTGCGTGCGCGTGCGTGAGTGCGTGCGAGCTTGTGCGTGCGGGTGCATGTGCGAGTGCATGTGCACGTATGGGCGTGTACGCACGTGTGAGATCGCAAACGCGTCCGACATCTTGGTGTAGACTTTCATGTGGTGCTCCATCACCTCTGGCACCATGCTGTCGTCGTCGGCAGTCAGGATGATGAGCGAGTGCTGCTCCCACCTGCGGAGGTGATGGGCGAGAGAGTGTTCGGTCGATTTTACAGTCCTTCACACGCATTTGGGGGTGTGGTTGACCCGAGTGAGCATGTGTGTGTGTATGTGTGCGCGCGTGTGCGCGTGTGTGCGTGTGCGTGCTGTCAGAATGATGAGAGGGTGCTGCTCCCATCTGAAGTGGTGATGGGCGATATAGAGAGAGTGTGTGTGTGTGTGTGTGTGTGTGTGTGTGTGTGTGTGTGTATGTGTGTGTGTGTATGTGTGTGTGTGTGTGTCTGCGTGCGTGCGTGCAAAGCTGGTGAACCAGCTTTGGATCCTTGTCCATGTGCACCTTTAGGGCTCATATGAACTCAAGGCCCTACCGCGGTGTCTAAGCCAGAGGCTTGGATCTCCGAGGAAGATTGCCACGTATTCACTTGGCGTGCGTGTGTGCGTGCGTGCGTGCGTGTGTGCGTGTGTGTGTGTGTATGCATGCATGCTGTGTGCGTGTGTGCGTGCATGTGTGTGCGTGTGTGTTGTGTGTACCGTCAGGATGATGAAAGGGCGATGCGAGAGCAAGAGTGTGCGGTCGATTCAACAGACCGTCGACGACTTTTCGGCGTATTTTACCCACGCGTACGTGTATGGGTGCGCGCATGTGCATGTGTGTGGGTGGCTATGCGCGTGTGCGTGCGTGTGTGTGGGTCGTGTGTGCGTGTGCACGTGTCTGCGAGTGCGGGCTGTTAGGATGATGAGAGGGTGCTGCTTCCACGTGGTAGACGTGCAATACATTGGACAACACCACACAGTCAGCGCTCACAGTCGGCCAGTGCGTCACGCCCTTGCTAATCCCCCACCCCACCCACCACCCCACCCCACCACCACATACACACTCACTTGGGGCGCTGCGAGCTGTTGCCCGGGAGCACCACTGCTTCGCGGTGCGTCGGTGTGTCGGTGCCGTGCAGGCGGTGCCACATTTCAGAGGACTCGAGCAGCTGCATGCTGCGCGTCGGTCAAGCACCATGGGTGTCACATGACATGACAGCCCAGATCGCGCGCCCATGCATGCATGCTGCATGCATGCATGGTGGTGCATGGGCACTTCGGTAGCCCATCTACCGCCCTCGCGAACAAGTACACGCCGCCTGTGGCATGTGCATGCCGCTGCTTTCTCCGCGTCGGGGCCAAATGGGTCTCCATGTCGTGCATGCTAGTGGCTCACCGTCCGACCGAGCCAGTGTCCATGTGCATCACTGATCTCGCTGTGTTGCCCAAACTATCTCCAGTGGAGTGAGAGCGGAGCCTGCGCGCGCATGCACCGCAGAGGGGGGCGTGGGGAGACTCGAAAGAGGTCTCGGACGCGACAAGCACAGGAAATCGAATCGCCGAGACACCCACATAACGCCAAGCGTTGCCACGGTCAGCAGGGTGGCAAAGACGAGGAGCAGCTTCTGCGAGGGGCTGAAGCGCCCCTTGTGGACTGTCGCTCTCCGAGACACAGCATGGAGCGGAGCCATGGTGGCGTGCTCAATAATCAATCCCTTTCCACGGAGATGGACACGCACAGCGAATTTCAAGACTGTGGCTGTGGCAAGGAGGTGTAAACCTCTGGTAAACGCTATAACTTCTGTTCACACTGTGACTGCAACTAGCAAGCAGCCAACCACGAGGCGTCCGCTTGCCCGCAGCCTGGGCCAGCTTGCCCGCAGCCTTGGCAGCGCCTGGTGCTGCGTCTCCTCGCGGTCACTGAGGCAGGTATTCAGAGAAGGATTGAAGGAAGCAGCTGGGGGGAGGGGGGCAGCTGAGGGGGGGTGGGCCAAGTCGGTGCGTACCCAGTGCGCTGGCATGCGTACCTCGTCACGGCATGAACTTCAGCCGCTTTTCCGCTCCCTCCTGCCCTGCGCTTCTGGGCACGACCTTGGTTATCAACAACATCCACATCCGATGAAAAAAAACGTCTCAGTGTGTCTACCGGGACTGACAAGCAGGCCACCGGCGCGCCTCTCCCGGGTGTGTGTTCTATCTCCCGGGGCTGACAAGCAGGCGACTGCCACCGAATAATACGCCTGCCACCACAAGGTGGCCACAAGGGAACCCACTCGCCCCTGTGACAATACGAGGCGGGGGGAGAACCCATGCATGCACGAGTGTTCCTTGTCCCTCTCGCAGCCGACTAATAACTGCAGTGCCGACTCGGTCACTGCTTCGCCGCCTTGCGCCGCGTCAGCTCAGCCTCCAAGTCCTCCATGCTCATCGCCGACAGGTCCTTCTTGTCTGCCCCGCCTGCCGCCGCCATTGGTGCCGGCTCCTGTGCTGCTGGCGGTAGCACAGCAGTGATTGTCGGCAGCGGCTGCGGCACCTTCAGTGTCCCGTCTTGGTTGAAGTCGGAGCCCCACGCCATCTTGGCGGCCTCGGCGCGCTTGGCCTCAATGTCGGGGTCCATCTGCACAAGGGGCATCAAGTGGGGCATGTGGGACAGTGATGTCATTAGCGCCCCTGCAGCCCCCGCAGCGGGGTCTGCGGGGGCAAAATGTAAAATTTGGGGGGAAACTGCGGGGGCGACTCGCGAGAGTTTCGCTCAGAAAAGTGTGAAAACAGCATTTTCACACTTTCCGCACAAAAAATCGTCGTCTGCGGGGGCGATTCGGCATGCTCTCTCTCCAATGTTGCGGGAGCAAGCAGGACATTTTATTTTACTTAAGGACACCACTGATGTGGGGCTTATGGGCATGTGGTCGTGTGTGTACCGTTGCGATCAATGTACTTCACGTTCGATGTAGTTCACGGCAGCCAATTTTTGTGTTTCCAGCGTTCTCAAGGCCCAGAGTTCACGGCGCCCCCGACTCCCAACGCCTCACTTCACGGCACCAAGTTCACGGCACACAAAACGTGACCAGCACACTCATTTGGCGTGTGATGTTTGTGAAGCCCTGGTGCATGCAGTTCTAGTTGCAGAGTAAGACCCCAGGGGCACTGCCCGTAGCCCCATTACTCGAGCGTTGGGGGGGGGGGGGGGGCATCCCTCCCTGGGCAGGGAACCCTTCCCGGGGGGCCAAGCTGTGGTGCAGTCGCCTGATCTCAGTCACGCGTTGTAGGTGTAGCTTTCATGATGGCTTGTAGCTGATGGGGCGGATGACTGATGGTGCATTGCAGCTGCTTGGTAGCATGCTTGCTGGCGACACAGGTGCACCTCGGCAGCCCTGCATCACCCTGGCTCCCTCACCCACAAGGAGAGGAAGTCGTTGGTGCTTTGTCCATATCTGCCATCAGCAGCGATAGGCGCGCAAGGGGGCAACTCCACACTTCACACTTTTCTCGCCGACCCGCAATTCACGGCGCCTCCGGTGCAAGACCCCTCTCCATGGCCCAGTTCACGGCACCTTGCCGTGAACTGGGCCGTATAGTGCATTGATCGGTACGGTACATGGCATGACTCATGGTTGTGGGTGTGTGCGCGCATGTGTGCATACATGCATGGTGCGTGCGCGTGAGCACACACACACACACACACACACACACACCAACCCCCCTTGTTTGCTGATGCCTAACGTGGTGCGTGACCACAAATAACCCTGAATCATGGTGAACCCACACGGCCAGAGGGACCTCCCCTCCCTTTTCGACCGCCCGGGCAGGCCCCCCCCCCCCCCCCACACACACACAAAATCGCAAGCTTACCATCTCCCTGGCAGGTCCTGGCGGCATCACGCGCGGCTGCGGCCGCGCAGCCTCCCGCAGCTCATCCAGGCCCAGTTCCTGTGGGTGGGGGCAGGCGGGGAAGGGTAGCGTGTGGCATGACGCGCGTGTGCGGCATGCTGGGGAGGGGTCATGTGCGCATGCGCGTGCGCAGGCAGGCAGGCAGGCAGGCAGGCAGGCGGGCAGGCAGGCAGGCAGGCAGGCAGGCGCTTCTTCCCACAGACCGCTTCCCATGCGCCCACCAACTCACCCTGTCCAGCGTTGCCTTGAGTTCCTGCGACACGCCCACCACCTCCTTGATTGCCGGCTGGAAGCTGCGGACCGCAGTGCCGAGGCTCTTGGCGGCCTGTGGACGAGGAGAAGACGGAGGCGCACACACAAAAACATGAGCGTGAGAGCATGAGGGGTGTCGGCACGCGCGTGCGGTGCGTGTGTGCGTGTGTGGCACCACCCTCCCCCATGCATGCATGCACGCGCCGCATGCCTGCAGCGTGGGGTGTGTGCAAGCAGCCCAGCGGGATGCACCCTCATGCATGTGCACGGCCGCTGTGCGCATGCATGCGGCCACACCACTCACATCTGCAAGCCCCTTTGGTCCAAACACCACCAGCGCGACGACGCCCACTAGGAGCGCCTCTGGCGCTCCCACGCCCAGGAACGACATCTGGGCGGGCTGCGGACAGGGGGGAGGGCGAAATGCATGCAGCAAATGCAGTGAGCCGCAGTCGCCATCGGTGCAGCGTACGGCGTGCTGAGAGATTGCGTGGCGTGCTGACAGAGCATGTGGAGCACACAGTGCGCCCTCTCACCATCCTCTTCGCCACCATGTTCCTGGCTGCGCGTGGTGCGTACATGGGGGACGGCGATGCAGGCGGGCGTCAGGTCAGACGGCACGGGGGAGGGTGGGAGCCCATGCGAGTGCGTCACCCCATGCGGCGCCCATGCACCCCTGCGTGCTCCCTTTCCCAGCCTCACCTCGTCGCACGTAGCACTGTGGCAGCATCATCTTTGACCCGTAGAAGGCAGAGAACTGGGCGGGCGTGGAGGAGGCGAGGTGCACCATCGCCTTCTTGATGTAGCGGCGCGTCGAGTCTGGGGCCAACGCAAGCGACGCAGGGAGTGCGGCGTGCACGCGCGCCGAGGCACACCGCCCACCGAGGGGTGCGCGCATCGCCCTCATGATGGCTGGAAGTGGATGGAGCCCTGCACACACAAGGAGACAAGTGCGGAGTGTGGGCCATTTTCTTGCATGCATGCAGCACCAATCAACCACCCCCGTGCACTCACCGCCCCATACATCGCTAAAGGGTACCCGTTTTGGAACATCGATCGACCAGCATGGGACGGTGACACACACAGAGCCCCAAGTAAGCACGTAGTGGCTAGTGGCACTCAACCAGCAGCTAGAGCGCGATGCGCAGGGCGCAGCGGGCGCTGGCTCAGCTGGGCCTCGGAGGACCACTGTGGCGGAGGGATAAGGTGGGGGGATGCTGCTCTTCATCAGGCAGCGAGGGCGCGGCTGTCGATGCAAGCGGCATGCAGGCCCATGCGAGCGGCGCAAGGCGAGCAGCACCAGCGCAGCAAGGCTCATATCGCGCGGCCGGGAGCCTACGGTTCATCGACTCCAGCTTCTTGGGCGGCGACCGCAAGCCCAGCTCCAGCACAGGGCCATCCCAGCAGCAGAAGCCGCGGAGCACGCGCGGCGGCGGCTATGCGCCAGACCGCATGGAGCGAGGCGCGGGGCGGCGCAGCGGCAGCGGCGCTGGTCCTGACCCCTGGCCGAATGCGCCCCGCGCCCAGGCATTAGCACATGACGAGGCGTTGGAGCAGCGCGGACACGTGCTGCTGACTCGGGCGATCACGAAGGCACCGACCGCACACGCGCTTCTGGTGCTGCTTCGCGACCAGGGCAGCCATGCGCTCAACCCGACCAACATCAGCGCGGCAGTCACGACGCTGGTGAGGCTCGCAGGTGGGCGGCAACAGCAGCAGCAGCAGCAGCGGGCGGGGGCGCAGAGCAGCAGCATGCGAGGCGATGCGGAGAGGCCAGCCAGCACAGGGGGTGAGGCGGCGGGCAGCAGCAGCAGAGCAGGTGCACGCTCCGGATTGCCTCGTGCCAGCAGCACACCGTCATGGCTCGACAGCGGCATAACTGGCGACAGCGCCAGCAGCAGCGCCAGCGGCAGCAGCAGCAGCGCCAGCAGCGCCAGCAACAGCAGCGCCAGCAGCAGTGTCAGCAGCGACAGCGTTGGAAGCGGCGATAGCAGCAGCAGCGTCGGCGGGCTTTCACTTGACCCGGTACCTCGCACGGCAGCAGAGGTGGCAGCAGCGGCGGCAGCGGCTTCAGCACCGGGAGCGGCTGTGCTGCCTTTGCTTGCTCGGGCAGCTTCCGCCCAGCTGTTGGCGTTTGGGCCACGCCAGGTGTCCAACGTGTGCTGGGGAGTCGCGAAGCTAGTGCGCACCGGCATCGTCTCGCCCCAGGTGCGTTGCTTCTCTTGCCACAACCGCCATGATCGTCACCTTGTAGAGCACTCTCGCGCATGCCTAACACCGCATGCCATCAACACCACCTCCCTCTACACAGGTGGCCAACCCCGTCGTGGCGCTGATGATCCAGCACGCTGCCAGCGGAGCATGCGATCTCTCCGAATCAAAGCCCGGAGAGCTCTCCTCCCTCGCGTGGGCCGTGACAGTGCTGCCGCGCGCTCTGGCGACGCAGCCAGTTATGTGGCAGCGCCTGTCGGAAGCTGCCCAGCACCTGGGCCCGCGCACGTTCTCCGACCCAGAGCTACTAAATCTGCTGAGCGCGCTCGTCCTCCTCCGCCCCACTGCGGCCGACGCCTTCAGCGTGAGCGACGCAGCTGGCCCATCTGGCCCACACACGCCACACCAGGCGCCTGCGTCGCGATTGTTTCACGATGTGGCAGATTCGATGCTGCAGCCCGCTGCTCGCGTCAGCGCACCAGAGCTGGTGCCAGCAGCAGGAGAGAGCGACGGGAGGGCGGCAGCAGCAGCGAAAGCGGCTGCAGAAGCACCGAGAGAGGAGGCAGGGGCGGCGCCGGGCCCGTCCCAGACCCGCCTGGCGGCCATGGAGCCGCGCCTCGTGTTGCAGCTCGCTGGGGCGGTCGCGCGAGCGCAACGGCTGGGGCTGTACAGGTGGGGCAGTCTGATTCCTCTTACCTCGCACCTACCGTAGGCACGCTTTGCCTTGCCGGTTAAATAATCCCGAGGTCGTGCCGGCAAGGTCGTGCCGGCAAAAACGATTTCTGGAAAACGATGCCGAAAAAGTCAAAAAAAACGCCAAAAGTTATGTCAAGACGGAAAAAACTCCGGAGAACATCTGCGGCAAGGTACAAAATTCTAAATTAATTCGGGCTTTTATAGCCGTGCCGGTAAAGTGTGAAGTCACGCAGTCCTACTGCATCCACCCACCTACTCATCCATGTGCGCGCCCAGGTGCACACACCGCCCGGTTTTCTGATTTGAACCCCTGCCATCCGTCCCCGTGCAGCGCCCATCCCACATTCGAAGCTGCGCTCGTGCGCGCATGCAAGGCAGCATTCTACCATGCGAGCTCCGCGCAGCTGTGTGCGTTCGCGCACGACGTGAGCGGGTGGTGGGAGTGCAGCAGGAGCAGCAGCAGCAGCGCAGCCGCTGGCGGCACTGTGCCCGCCGCGCCGTCACCTGTGCCTGCTCCGCCGCACCACGCCGCGTCTTCGCACCGCAGCTGGCGCGCGCTCGTTGCTGCGAGCGCCAGTCGGATGTGCCACCGTATCGCGCTTGGCAAAGACACAGTGGAGCCGAGGCTGGTCGCGCGGCTGGCAGCGGCGCTGCTGTGCGGCGGCAGCGGAGGTGTCTCGACAGCTGCTGCTGCCGCGCCCGCCGCCGCTGCCGGTTCCGGTGACGCGCACCAAGGCTGCCAGCAAGGCGAACGCGCCCTGTTTGCGGGTTCGGGGTCCCTGAAGCAGGCTGAGCGCTCCGAAGCTGACGCGCTCATTAGCGTCGCGCTGCCGGTGCTACTGCGGTGCGGCAGCAGAGGAGGGGGAGGAGGAGGGGAGGACGCGGCGACTGCGGCGGCTGCGCTGGCGGAGTACGTGACGGCAGGGGGCAGCAGGGCAGGTGGGGCCTCTCTCCCTCTTAACTCTCTCTCTCCCTCTCTCTCTTTGTCTCTCTCTCTGTCTCTCTCTCTCATACACACACACGCACTGCCATCGTCCCTCGAAACCACACCCTCGCACGCACACATGACCGCCTACAGGACACGTGCAAGTGGCCCCGCACTCACACCGCCACCTGCCTGCCACCGCCACCACCACGCAGGCGCACGCGCGCTGCTGTCTCTCTACACCCGCGCGCAGCCGCACTGCGTGAGCCTGCCGCCCCACCTGCTTGCGCGCCTCATCCTGAGCCTGCCAGCAGCGGCAGCGAGCCCGGTGTGGGCGTCTCTGTCGCATGCAAGCGCAGGGACAAAGTCAGAGGCGCCCGTTTCCGGGGCTGGCGCTGTGGTCGGCGTTTCCGGTGGCAGTGGCGATGGTTTGGGTGCGTCGCCACTGGCGGGCGGGGCTGGCGATGGACACGTCGAACCAGCACAGGTGCTGTCGTCCTTTGGGGCAGCGGCCCGCGCAGCGGCCGTGCCCCGCCTGCGCGAGTTTGCGCCGGGTGAGCGCCCCGCCGTGCTGCACGCGCTGCTGGCGTTTGCAGAGAGCTTGGCAGGGGGCCGCCAGGGCCAGGGCGGGGATGGGGAGGCGACTGGGCAGGCGCACGCAGGGGAGCACTCGCAGGCGCGGCAGGCGTCAGCGGTCTAGTATGGCGCGTGGAAGTGCCGGATGTTGATGTTGGACTTTGCAGCGATGAGTGCTGTGTGCTTAAAGTCCCTCTCTCTCTCCCCAGTTTCGCGTGCCATGCTTGCCGTACTGGCACATGAGCCTCTTCCACGTGCACACGAGGCTGCGACAGCTGCAGCTACTGCTGCTGCTGCTGCCCTACTGCTGCCCGGCTGCTGCTGCTGCGATCTCACACACAGCCTGGCGGCCGCACGCCCTGCAGCACAGCAAACGCAGCACAGCGCAAGCATCCTCGTCTCGCAGCCTCGCACACGCAGCCCAGCACACGCAGTCTCGCCTCACAGCCCTGCAATTTGCAGCCCAGCACACACAGCCCAGCACACAAAGCCTCGCCTGACAGTCCTCGAACCCAGCTTTGGCAGCCTCGCCTCACAGCCGCGCAACTCGCAGCCTTGCACACTCTGCCCAGTGCTCTCAGCCTCACCTCCGAGTCTTATGCCCTGCAGCTGCAACCCGTTCCGTCCTCCACACTGCCGTCACCTCCCACCCTCACACACACCTCTCCCTCTCCCCAATATCGACGACGCCACCCACCGTCACCCACACCCCTTTATCGCCCCGCCCGCCTCATATTCTTCAAACTCTCGCCAGCCCAAGATCATCCCATCCCAGCCGCGCACCTATCAGCCTCGCACACGCAGCCCAGCGACCCCATCCTCGTGTCACAGCCGCGCGCGTGCCAGCCTCGCACGCACAGCCCAGCGATGCCATCCTCGTCTCACAGCCGCGTGCGCCTGCCAGCCTCACACATGCAGCCCAGCGATCCCAGCCTCGTCTCACAGCCGTACGACTACCTGCCTCGCACAGCCCAGCACTGGAAGCCTCGCCTGACAGCCGCGCTCCTCCTAGCCTCGCACACGCAGCCCAGCGATCCCACACTCGCTTGCTTCACAGCCGCGCGCCTGCCAGCCTCGCACACGCACCTCAGCGATCCCACCCTCGTCTCACACCCGCGCTCCTGCCAGCTGGCAGCTGCAGGCTCGCATACGCAGTCAAGCACTGGAAGCCTCACGTGACAGCCGTGCGTGCCAGCCGGCCTTGCACACGCAGCCCAGCGATCATATCCTCGTCTCACAGCCGCACGCACGCCAGCCTCGCACACGCAGTCCGGCGATCTCATCCTCAGCTCACAGTCGCGCACGCGCCAGCCTCGCACACACAGCCCAGCGATTAAGAGCCGTGCGCCTGCCAGCCTCGCACACGCAGCCCAGCGATACCACCCTCATCTCACAGCAGCCGCGCGCCTGCCAGCCTCCGAGTCGCACACGCAGCTCAGCGATACAGTCCTCGTCGTACAGCCGCGCGCCTTCCAGCCTCGCACACGCAGCTTGGCGATTCCATCCTCGCCTCAGAGCCACGCGCCTGCCAGCTTCGCACACGCAGCCAAGCGATCCCATTCTCGTGTCATGGCTGCGCGACTACCAGCCTCGCACAGCCCAGCATTGGAAGTCTCGCCTGACAGCCGCGCTCCTCGCAGCCTCGCACACGCATGCTGCACAGCCCAGCACACACAGCCGCGCCTCACAGCCGCATGCCTGCCAGCCTCGCACACGCAGCCCAGTGATCCCATCCTCATCTCAAAGCCTTGCGCCTGCCAGCCTCGCACACGCAGCCCAGCACATGCAGCTGCATACCCCGCAGCACACGCAGCCCAGTGCAAGCAGCCTCATCTCGCAGCCTCGCACACGCAGCCTCGCCTCACAGCCGCGCAACTCGCACTCCCGCACACGCAGACCATGGCCAGCACAAACAGCCTCGCCTGACAGCCGTGCGCCTCGCAGCTCTGCACACACAGCACAGCATCAGCAGCCTTGCCTCCCAGCCGCGCGACTCGCAGCCTTGCACACACAGCCCAGCACATGCAACCGCACACCCCGCAGCACAGCGCAAGCAGCCTCGTCTCGCAGCCTCGCCTCACAGCCTGCACCCGCAGCCCAGCACATGCAGCCCATGGATGACTGGCCAGAGCTCTCAGCCTCAGCACACATAGCCTCGCCTGACAGTCGTGCGCCTCGTACACACAGCTGCTGCATCGGCAGCCTCGCCTCACAGCCGTGCGCCTCGCAGCCTGGCACACTCAGCCCAGTGCTCCCAGCCTCGCCTCCCAGCCTGATGCCCCGCAGCTTAAACCCGTCCTATCCTCAACGCTGCCGTCGCCTCCTCAACGCTGCTGTCGCCTCCCGCACCTCTCCCCGACAGTGACGACGCCTCCTGCCTTCATCCACACCCATTCATCGCTTGCCTAATGCTCATCCTCGTCCAACGCTTCACAAGCCCACGATTGCGCAATCGCACCTCAGCACAGCCGCGCGCCCTCCAGTCTCGCACACACAGCCCAGCGATCCCATCCTCGTGTCACAGCCGCGCGCCTGACAGCCTCGCACGCGCAGTCTAGCGATCCCATCCTCGCATCACAGCTACGCGCCTGCCAGCCTTGGACACGCAGCACAGCACTTGCAGCCTTTGTCTCACAGCCGCGCGCGCCTGTCAGCCTCGCACACTCAGCGCAGCGATCCCATCCTTGTCTCACAGCCGCGCGCCTGCCAGCCTTGCACATGCAGCTCAGCGATACCATCCTGGTTTCACAGCCGCGTGCCTGCCAGCCTCGCAAACGCACACGCAGCCCAGCGATCCCATCCGTGTCTCACAGCCATCACCTGCCAGCCTCGCGAACGCATGCTGCATGGCCCAGCACACACAGCCTCGTCTCACAGCTGCACGCCTGCCATCCTAGCACACGCAGCCCAGCACTCGCAGCCTCATCTCACAGCCACGCGCGCCTGCCAGCCTCGCTCACACAGGCCAGCGATGCCATCCTCGCCTCAAAGCCGCGAGCCTGCCAGCCTCGCACACGCAGTCCAGCGATCCGATCCTCGTATCACAGCCGCACGCCTGCCAGCCTCGCACACGCAGTCCAGCGATGCCATCCTCGTTTCACAGCCGCGCGCCTGCCAGCCTCGCACACGCAGCCCAGCGATCCCATCCTCGTCTCACAGCCGCTTGCCTGCCAGCCTCGCACACGCAGCCCAGCGATCCCATCCTCGTCTCTCAGCTGCGTGTCTGCCAGCCTCGCACACGCAGCCCAGTGATGCCATCTTCGTCTCTCAGCCGCGCGCCTGCCAGCCTCGCACACGCAGCCCAGCTGGGAGCCTCGCCTGCCAGCCGCGCCCCTCGCAGCCTCGCACACGCATGCTGCGCAGCTCAGCACACACAGCTTCGCCTCACAGCTGCGTGCCCGCCAGCCTCGCAGACGCTGAGACCAGCGCGGTCCTTTGCGGCTACAAAACTTCCTCCGACTCGGCGTTTCCCGCTTCTGGATTGTACGCCCTAAAACTCCCTCCAGCGCCTGCGTGGCGCCTGAGTTGGTTTTTCCCAGTGTGTGTGGTTTGTCAACAAACAAGAATGCTACCTGGCAGCAGCAACCGCCGTTTGTGTGGAATGCAAATCGCGGAGACAGACGCCCCATTCACAGTTGTGTGATCCTTACCTTGTGCGAGGGACCACTGATCTCCACCGAGGGTCTCACGCATCCCCTCCATTCCGGCCTGGCTTGCCGCATGGCGTGTTAGGTTGGCCTGGGCATGCGTTGCTAGTCGCGGAGGGGGGAGGCGCTTGGCAGCAAGGAGGCATGCGCCGCCTCGCGGTCGCAGTGATCCTGGCGCTGGTGGTCTCGCAGGTGAGGCTGCGTGTTGCATGGCAGAGAGTTTGGTTGTGCGCGCATGCATGCATGCATGCACCGATCCCACAGGTGCATGCATGCACCGCCGATCCCACATGCGTCCACAGCCCAGGCGCATGCATGAACGCATGGGGGTGCTCCCGCGACACTCACTGCCCTGCTTTACACCTCACGCTGTGCGCG
>VFSX01000063.1:82500-87500 GCA_016618255.1 Chlamydomonas sp. UWO 241
CTCGGCCTCGCCTGCCGCGGCAGCCTGGCCGGCCTGCACCGTGCCCGCCTCGGCCTCGCCTGCTGCAGCAGCCTGGCCGGCCTGCACCGTGCCCTTCTTCCCGGCCTTCTTCGTCATCTTCTTCTGGGCCTTGGCCTTGGCTGCCTTTTGGGCCACCGCCTCCTCTGCCAGAAGCTCTGCTGCCACCGTATCCGCCCTCGTGCGCCTGCACACAATGCGGCGCAGCAGCATGGGCGAACGCATGTGTTTGGTGGTGAGGCAGCAGTGCACGCGGCAATACGCAGTCCTACCACAGCCCCAGCGTCTGAAACGCGCAAGTGAAGGCGGTCACAACGCCCAGGCGGTCGGGGTGTGCCTCAGGCGGTGGTGGGCGCCTAAGGTGGCGCCTGAGGCGGTCAGGGGGGCCCCTCAGGCGGTCTCAGCGCGCCTGAGGCGCCGCCTGATCCGCGCATGTGAAGGCGCTGCCTGGGGTGTTGGGAATGGGGTAGGGCAAAAGAATGCGCACTGCAGGCATCCTGGGTCCCCACTGCTCGGTGGCCGCTGCATGCCATGCACCCAGGGATGTCAAGTACCTAGTACGGGTATGATATGCCAATATCTGTTTGAAGTATAAATGGGGTACTTATGGGATGGGCTGATAAATAACAGTAACACGGGGTTTCCAGCTAAGCAGGCTAATCTTCTACTAGAGACACCCTCCGATACTACAGCACGCTAAATACGCTGATAAATACGCAATAAAACCGCAACTGCAGAACTCCTTGTTTACAGCTGTTCTAAGCATTTCTCCAGGTGCGCACGCACTCAGCTCTTACTCCCCAGCCCCTAGCAAGACCCCCAGCAGTTTTTGGTTCTCACCACAGGCCCTGGGGCTCTAGGTTCTCAGTAAGAGCCTCGAGGAGGCCCTCATGAGTCAGTGGAGGGCGCCTCTCATGCGGGCCTCACATGAGATATCCACCATCTCGTAGCCGTCATCGTCTGGCATGAGCGCCAGGCCCTCGTTGGCACCACAGAGAGTCTCCATGGTGTTAGGATGTGGGGCAGACCGAGACGGGTGCGAAGCCTTTTGAGTTCGGATTGGTGTGGGCACCTCCCACACACACAAAATTGGCCTTTGCTCACGCCCATCCACATGGTTTTGGACCATTCTACTTGTGCTGGAAATCCGACAGCAAAGGCTATCCAGAACGCCGCTCGGATTTCAAATCCATACAGAACTGCGGTCCCTGGCTGTCGCTAGACAAGCCCCCACACTTTTTGCGGTATTTATCAGCGGTAATAAGCGGTACTAATTGTTTTGGGCCGTTTGCGGTATAATACCGGTACTTATGGCCCCAAACAGCGGTACTTTACATCCCTGCATGCACCAGTAGCTCTGCTGAGGAGCTTGGGGAAATGGTGGCTCAACCCGGGCCATGGCTCACCCGCCGGAGGCGTTTTTTGTGTGCGCAGGAATTGTGTGGAGCGTCATTTTCACACTTTCCGGGTCAAAACTCGTGCAACTTCAACCCGCAGCGCCAGCCCAAACCTGCCAATCTCAACCCGCTGTAGCAGGTTTGCGGTTTGCAGGTTGGCTTAGGGAAACACTGCCACGCACACTCACCAGGCGCAGGGCTTGTGTTTTTCGCGCAGGGCGGCTTCGCAGCGGTCCTGCTCTCTCTGCGCCTGCGCCTGCGCACAATGGCACACATCAGCATGCACATTTGCTGTCAGCGTGCTTCGCGCAGCGGTCCTTCTCTCTCTGTGCTTGCGAAAAACGGCACACATCAACATGCAAATGTGCTGTCAGCTTGCTTCGCACAAAGCAGCTTCGCAGCGGTCCTTCTCGCTATGTGCCTGTGCAAAACGGCACACATCAGCATGCAAATTTGCTGTCAGCGTGCTTCGCACAAAGCAGCTTCGCAGCGGTCCTTATCCCTCTGCGCTTGCAAAAAACGTCACACAACAGCATCCACATGTGCTGTCAGCGTGCATCGCGCAGGACAGCTTCGAGTCGGTCCTGCTCTCTCTGCGCCTGCGCACAACGGCACACATCAGCATGCAAATGTGCTGTCAGCGTGGGGTGTGGGAATGGGCGCGCGATTCCCCACTGCCGTGGCACATCAGAGTGGGCAGGCAAGGCGGTGTGAGGCGCCAGCGCACGCTCGCGCGTTTTAAGGGGCAGGCCTTATGGAGTCTCCGCGCCCGCCCTCTCCTGCCGTTGGATACAATAGCACACATAAACAAGGGCATGAGCTG
The DNA here is from genome assembly GCA_016618255.1 of Chlamydomonas sp. UWO 241. NCBI lineage: Eukaryota > Viridiplantae > Chlorophyta > Chlorophyceae > Chlamydomonadales > Chlamydomonadaceae > Chlamydomonas > Chlamydomonas priscui. The sequence goes on from VFSX01000063.1 coordinate 84,739, forward strand.
GGTGTGCGTGTGGCTGGGGACGAGCACGCATGCACATGGCCACGTGTGAGTGCGCGCTGCTGCATGGCGAGCGGACGCATCACACGGCAGCTGGACGCGGCGCTGGGCAGGCAGACACACCAGGCGCGCGGCCGCCTCGGCCGCAACTGCAGCTGCATCTTCAGCAGCAACGGCGGGCAGCGACGCGTACTCGGGGGCAGGCGCGTTGCACGCGGCATCGCCAGCTGCGTTGCCCGCTGCGTCACCCGCTGCCGTGTTGGCAGACGTGGGGTCGGACGTGGGGTTGGACGTGGGGCCGATGCTTGCAATCAGCCGGGCACTCAGCAGGCGCGCGACATCCGGGTGGCGCCTGGCGCTCGCTTGCTGCAGGGCCCTGGTGCACATGTCGGCACATATGCTGACACTGGGCGCGTGATCCAGCAGCAGCCGCACGGTAGAGGCGTGGCCGTTGGAGGCTGCCACCTTCAGTGCATGTCCGTCTCGAGTGTCAGAGCGGGCAGGATCACGTCCTCTCTCTAGCAGCAGGCGGACCACGTCCAGTGGTGCAGGTCACGCAGAGGGGGGCATTTTGATGGACTAGCTAGGGCGTGGACTAGGGCGGCATTAGTTAGGGGGACGGTACTGTGCGGCACATTGTGTGTGTGTGTGTGGGTGGGTGGGTGGCCTGGCCCGAGGCCAGCAACCCACTTGCCCGGCAGGGACTGGAGGACACTGTACCACGGCCATGTGGTGCAAAGTGTGTGTGTGGTGCACAGTGTGTGTGTGTGTGTCTGTGTGTACAACAACCCCACCGAACCCTAAACCGCAATTTCCCAGCCAGTAGTCGCACCTCAGCTCTACGCCATCCAGTGGGGTCGCACTTATTCACACAGTGTAGGGGAGAGCTGCAGCTGGGCAGTTGCGATCGCAATCGTTGCACCTGTGTGTGTGTGTGTGTGTTGTGTGAACCAGATTTGGTACCAAACCCTAGCGATTTCCCAACCATGCGGTCGGACCTGACCACGACGACTATCCAGCGAGTGTCGCACTTAGATACACAGTGCAGACAGTGCAGGGTAGAGCTGCAGCTGTGGTCTGAGATCGCAATCTGATCAGTGAGGGCTCCACTTTGAGTCATGCTGCGCGCGGCCGTGCAGCCCGGCTGCCTGCCACGCCGGCGGGTCGTTCGGGCGCATACGCCGCTAGTGCGATGTGGTGGAGGGCAGACACAGGCAGGCAGGCAACGCAGCTCGGTCGTGCTGCACACAGCGGGCGACGGCAGAACGCTGGGTGGAGGACGAGGAAGAGATAGCAGGGGCGATGAGTGGTTACCGCACCGCAGGCAGGAGCCGTGGGAGGGTCTGAGCGGAGGAGGCGGGCAAGTGAGTCACCCACATGGCACAGCTCCCTCTTCCATGCGCCGCGGCGTCGCGCGGCGGAGCAACAGCCCTGGCAGCGGTGCTGGCGAGTCGGTGGCGACGGAGCCGAGCACGTCTGGCTCCGAAGGCGGGGAACGAGGGCGTCAGGGCCATGCAGACACCCATGCTGATGCTGCCACACGGGGCAGCGGCGGCGCCAGCGCCGACAGCGTCTATAGCGCCTACTTGGACAGCGCGTACCATGCCGATGACGTCGGCCTGGGTCCGCTGACCTCGGGCGAGGTCTCCTCTGGGGACTTTGCATTTGAGATGGACTACGACAGCGATCACAGGGACGCGCCCACGCCCACCAGCGGCAGCGGCTCCGCCGGCGGCAGCTACGACGGTGGCCCGCTCAAGACGGGGCTCGCAGCTGGCAGGGCGTTTGAGGTGGGAGGGCTGCACACGCAGCGGCGCACACGCTCGCCATGCAACTCGCCATGCAGCTCGCCATGCAACTCGCGTGCCATGCGTGCCCGGGTGGCAGCATGCACGGGCGTGCCCCGCGCGGCAGCAGTCCTGCCACTGACACCCGTGCAGGGCGTCCATCTACAGTGCACGTGCACCACCACGAGCACTGCGCGAAACCACCCCGCCTCTCTCCCTCCACTCGCCCCCGCAGGTGCTCCGCTTAGACACGAGCGGGCGCGTGCGCCAGGGCTTCACGCGCCGCCGCGACCTGCTGCGTGAGTACAAGCTAAAGCCACGCGACCTGCGGAGGATTGATCCGTCGGTGGACGTGTCGCGCACGCCCGCGAGCATCATCACCAAGGACAACGTCATCCTGATGTGCCTGGGGGGCGTGCGGTGGGTGGGGGCTGCACACACATGTACGGGCATGTGCACATGCACGCACACTTGCACACAGGGGCATGCAACCACACAGGCACGCACACTTGCACACCCGGGCACGTACACACGTTCACACACAGTCGTGCACATGGGTATGCACGCACACGTGCACGCACACGTGCACAAACAGTCATGCACACAGCAGCCGCACGTACAGACGTTCGCACACAGTGGTGCACATGCGTACCGTACTGCTCAATGTTCGTCACGTCACAGTTCACGGCAGGCTGCCGTGAACTGTGCCGTGAAGAGGGGTCCTGCGCCGGGGGTGCCGTGAACTCCCGAGCGGGAAAAGAAAAGTGTGGGACTCGCACCGCGCCGCCGCTCCGTGCCCGACCTGTCGGCTGGCAGCCACGATCAACCTGGAGGGGGAGGACGCATGTCAAAACAAGCTGCCCATGCAGTGCCCATTTTTTTGCCGTGAACTGGACGTTAAGCGTGGTCTGGGGTCGGGGCTTCCGGGAATCCTGAGACGTTAGGAAGCTGAAAACGGCCATGTTGGCTGCCGTAAAC
>VFSX01000063.1:92500-165000 GCA_016618255.1 Chlamydomonas sp. UWO 241
TGTCTGCCCAGACTGGCCCAGACCCTCCTCCCAGTATCCAGCTAAGCAGGTATCCAGCTAAGCAGGCTACTCTTCTACTAGAGACACCCGCCGATACTCCAGCACACTTAAGTACTAGAGTACCGCCGGCTCCCGGCCGATAGACTACCGCTCCCGTCGGCTAGACTACCCCAAACAGCGGTCTCTGAGAGACATGTCTGGCAAGGAGCCTATAGGAGAGGACCTTCCTCAGGGTCACAGTAGTGGCCTTGTGGCCAGTCTAGCCGGCAGAGCCGGCTGGCGCTGACTGGAACGGTCCCCCCCTGGCAGTGCATGACTGTCCGGCTCTCATTTGCATGGGGCTCAGCCGGCGCCCCTTGCCTCATGCATGGCCAGGTCCCACCCTCCAGGGGTGCATGGACGACAGAGTTGTCATGGAGGCTGCCTGAAGACCTTCCAACGCCAGTCACCGGCAGACGAGCGACCCCGAGGATGAGCGCGGTGACGAACGCTGCGATTGGTGAAGCGGATTTACTCTGTGTTGCCTCGGCGGTCGCCACCGCTGAAGCCGTGATGGTAGCCCGCCTCCACGGGCAGCCATCTTGACCAATGTCCAGCATGCATTGACGGGCGCCAGCTCCTCCGCTCGTCGATCAACTCGTCGAGATCGGTGCCGCATGGCGTCCTGCATGGGGGGAGGATAAGGGCCGTCTCCCAGCACGGGCCGCGGCAGCGCCGCGGCTACTCGCCAAGCCATGGCAGCGCCGGGCAAGCCGCTCCTGAAGTGTTCCACTGAGGGGCAGTCTAGCAGGAGCCGGGCCAGTCGTATTTTACCCCGCTCGTCAGCGGCAAGGAGATCCTCGTCACCAGCAGCGCCGCATTGCTGGGTCCAGGGCTCGGCAACGAGAATGCGCCTCCGTTAATCGAGCCCCAGACCCCAGGGCCTCCAAACCCCCAATCAACCCACACGCCACGCAACCCCAACCTCTCCAGGGCCCGCGAGATCAAGGAGGAAATCGAGGAGCGCCCAGAGGAGGACGGCTCCAACGCATCGTCGTCGTCGTCGCCACCGTCGTCCGGCGGACCCAGCGGCGCAAACCTTACAGGCTCACTCACCTCCAACTCTGCCCACCCGCTCTTCTGTCTATCAGGGCCCTGCGAGATCAAGGAGGAGATTAAGGAGCGCCTAGAGAGGAGTACTCCGTGTGTAAGCCCTTAACTCAGCACCCATGCACCCCCACCCCACGCACCGCCCCAACCTCTCTCTCCCTCTCTCACTCTCTCCCTCCCTCTCTCTCTCTCGCGCTCTTTCTCTCCCTCTCACTCTCTCTCTCTCTCTCTCGTTCTGTCCGTTCTCACCAAGGGCCCGCGAGATCAAGGAGGAGATTGAGGAGCGCCTAGAGGAGGATGGCTCCAACGCGTCGTCGTCATCGTCGCCACCGTCGTCCGGCGGACCCAGCGGCGCAAATCCCAACGGCAACGGTAGCGGCGGGGGGAAGGCGGGCCCCAGCGGCGGGGGCGGAGGCGGGCCGGCAGTGGGCGGGAGCGGGGTGTATGGGGCGTATGGGCAACTCTACACGCAATCAGGTGCGTGATTATGACATTGGTTGAGGTGCTTGAGGCGGTCTCTCTCTCTCTTTCTCTCTCGCTCCCGCTCTCGCTATATCGCTCTCTCGTTGTGGGCGGGGGCGAGGGTGTAAGGGGCGCACAGGCAGCTGTAGACGCAACCAGGCGCGTTATTGTGACGTTGGTTGATGTGCTCGAGGCGCTTTTTTCTCTTTCTCTCTCTTTCTCTCTCGCTCCCGCTCTCGCTATATCGCTCTCTCCCGTTGTGGGTGGGAGCGGGGTGAACGGGGCATACGGGCAGCTGTACACGCAGCCAGGTGCGTTCTTATTTTATTCGGCTGGGTGGTCGGGACAGGACACGGGTTGGTGGATGTGCTTGAGTTGGTCCCGGGGTGCATGAGGCGGCGGCGGGCCGGCAGTGGGCGGGGGCGGGGTGTCTGGGGCATACGGGCAGCTCTACCCACAACAAGGTGCACTCTTGTGACGTGGTTGATGTGCTTGAGACAGTCTCTCTCTCTATCTCTCTTTCTCTCCCCCTGTGGGCAGGAGCGGTGTGGTTCCGCCAAGGATATTTCGAAAATGATGGCTCAACCCGGGCCTTACGGCTCACTTCCTCAATATCGACCCGCAAGAGGCGGTCTCTGCGAAATATGTCGGAAATGCCGATTTCCGCTTGTTCGCCTGTGATGGCGTTTTAAACGCTAGCGTCACCCCCATTCACACACACACGCACACACACACACACACACACACCAGGTCCTTCCGGCGCCCCACCGACTGCGTTCCTCTTCCCTGGAGCCCCCCCACCTGGCTTGGCACAGGGCCTGGCGGGGCTGGGGCCTGGCGGAACACTGATACCATCCGCGCCACTGGTGGTAAGTGCTGCACACGCATGCACGCGCGCACACACACACACACACATGTACGCGCACGCACACACACACACGCACACACACACATGCACACGCACTGGGGCCTGGCGGAACGGACACCCACGCACAAGAACGCACGCACACGCAAACACAAGCTCACACACACACACACACACTCCAGGTGCCGCCTGCTGGTTTGGGCCCAATGGGTGTAGGAGCAGGGAGCGGGCATGCACACAGACATGCATGCACACACGCACACACACATACACATACGTGTGCACACATGGACACCTACACACAAGAATGCACGCACACGCAAACAGACGCTCACTCACACACCCACACACGCACTTCACACACGCGCCCCACCACAACCACACACACACACACACTCCAGGTGCCGCCTGCTGGTTTGGGCCCAATGGGTGTGGGAGCAGGGAGCGGTCTCAGCAGGGAGCAGCGGCAGACTCGCATCCAGGAGCTGAGGTCAAAGTTTGACCGCGCGAGGTGGGTGGGGAATCCACACTTGATTACGGTGCCTGCCTGTCCCAGAATGTCCCACACAATGCACACGCGCGCACACACACTCTCACACACACACACACACACACAGGCTCGCTGAGCTGCGTGCCAAGTTCTACTGGAGCGACCGCGTCTCACTGCACCGGGACTCACACCCCACCCACACACACACCCCACACACACGGACACACCAATCTCTCCCCCTCTCTCTCTCTCTCTCTCTCCATCTCTCTGTTCATGTCTTGTACGCACACAAACAATGCACACCCAGGCTCGCTGAGCTGCGCGCAAAGTTCAACTGGAGCGATCGCGACTCAAGAGACAGGGACTCCAGGGACGGAGACCAGCGGTCAGAACGCGAGCAGGAAAAGAACAACCGCGAGCGGTGAGTTGAATCATTTTGATGCAATTGAGTGGTAGTCGATGGGTGGTGGATTGGACGGGGGGATGGAGACCAGCGGTCAGAACGCGAGCAGGAAAAGAACAACCGCGAGCAGTGAGTTGAATCATTTGGTTGCCTGACATTGTCACAGTCCCCATACACCCACCGCCACACACAGTTTGGACGGTTGATGTTGTTTGAGGTAGTTTGCACGCGAGTCTGCATGCGCAACTTTGCAGGGACCTTCCTGAGATGCACAGGAAGTGGGGGAAAAAAGAAAATTTATGGACACCCTCGTGGATTTTGACTTGTGTGGACACACTTGTGTGAACACACTTTTGGGGCAACTACCCCCAAACCTGCTCCCGTGCAGTAAAAAAAGCCGTGGGCGTGTCCCTAGTATAGCCACAATGGTGACCCGTCAGTCGCCGGGTGTCGCGGAGGCGCGAGGCTGCTGCAAGGTCGTAACGCCCCCCATGCGATGGCCACGGCACGGGCTGCATGGGGAGTTTACATGCGCCCAGCAACCTGCCGGCGGGAATTCCTGCATGATTTAATGTTTAGAACGATTTGATTCAGTTAAATTTTTGGACACCCTCGGTTATTTGGCCCTGCGTGTTCAGGTGCTGCACCCCCACACAAGTCGATTCAGAAGCATCCTCCTGTGCCGCGCACGCCTAAAACCTTGATGGTGGAGTCCCCACTTTAACCCCAATGATGACCAATCGGTCGGGGGGTGCCCAGCGTGCCTGCATCGGCGTGTCGGCCGTTTTCAGCGTTACAACGGGCTGCCGGAGATTGACACCCCGGAGAGCGCCCACGGACCTCCCGCCGCTTAGCAAGGTCCTAAGTTATGTTTGGAATGATGTCATGCAAAAAACTCGCTGTGCACCCTCGCGGAAGTGGCCCCGAACGCTCACCCCGCTAATCACAAACAGGGTCCGAGTCAACAGACCAAACACAATGCTGGCCCCCTCGAATGGCGTCCAATCTTCACAAGGGTGTCAAAAGTGTCGCGCCAGCGCGGCGGAGGGGTCGCTGGGGCCACAGGACGTGGCCGTGTTGCAACTTCGGTGTCCAGGGTGCCCCCACCCAACCAACGCCTCAGGGACATCCCCCAACCCCAAGACCCACCAGACCTCTCTAGTATAGCCATTACTAATCATCTGTCGACGTGCATTGCCTCGCGCACGACAATGGGCGAAGGGCACGCCCTTTCCAACCACCGCACCGATCTCCTCCTGAACGCTCCAGGAGGCCTCCCAGCCTCTGTCTGGGGGCACGCACAGCCTCATGGGGTCGACTACTAGATATATGCAGCGCGAGGGGGGCCTCGGTGCAGGTCCAATTTGACCTCGGCCCCACTGCAGATTTAAGTTTTGGCACCCCCTCAACGCGGTCCCGCCCGCTCCCCACGGCCAGTGGCGAGCTCTATGTATCGACTGAAGTCCATATACGATGAGCCGGGGTCCGGAGAGAGCTCCGGGGTGCATGCAAGGCAAACAACTCCAGCTGTCGGCGTTGTCAGCTGCTCCCGAGCCCCCACCGCACGCTTCGCCCCACCCCGATGCGCGGGATCGATAGCCTGGGATACTGGCTGCACACAGGTCGCGGAATCAGCCAAACCCATGCAGTATGTGCGACGGTAGAACATAAACCGTGTGGGGTGGGAACCTCCCAGTGGGGAGTGGGGTGTGTACGGGGACTGTGTGGCATTATACGGGTGGTGGGTCCGTTGCATGGGTGGAGGGACGGGGAGGCCAGGGGTCAGGACGGGCGCAGGAAAAAAAAAACGCAAGCGGTGAGTGAGGCGTCTCTTCCCTAGGGAGTCTCTACCCTAGTAGGGAGTCTCCACCCTAGGGAGTCCCTACCCAAGGGAGTCCGTACCCTGGTGTCACTGTAAAATCCATCATCATCATCACCTTACCAAGTCTCTACCCATCCTGCTGGGATGCTAGATGGTTGAGAGCAGTGGCAGGGACGGAGACCAGCGGTCGGAACGCGAGCAGGAAAAGAACAACCCGGTGAGCTGTGAGTGAGGCGTCTCTTCCCTAGGGAGTCTTTACCCAGGGATTTCCCTACCGTAGGGAGTCTCTTCCCTAGGGAGCCTTTTCCTTAACTAAGAAGTCCAGACCCTTCCTGCTGGGGTGCTGGATGGTTGAGAGCAGTGACAGGGACGGAGACCAGCGGTCGGAACGGGAGCAGGGAACGAACAAACGCAAGCGGTGGTTTGAACCATTTGGGTGCCTGGCATTGCAAGGGTGGTGGGTCCGTTGCATGGGTGGAGGGACGGAGGCCAGCGGTCGAAACGGGAGCAAGAAAAGGAAACTGGATGAGGGAGGGGCGTGGGGTGGCATGTCACTGAAAGATGTTCATGCCAAGACGGATGCATTAACGCTGCTGCTGCTGCTGCTGCTGTCCCTGCTGCTGCTGCTGTCGCTGCTGCCCCCATCCCACTGCTCACACATATACTGCCGCACCCAAGGCGTCGACCGCGCGGCGGCTGGCGGAAAGCAGCCTTGCAAGCATCGGGGGGACGGGCGACAGCACGCGGACGGCACGGACGCCCCCTCCCCCACTCACCCACCCACCCACACTTCTTCACACATACCATGCCACACCCGCAACGCAGGCGGCGGGAGCACGAGACCGCGCGGCGGCTGTCTGGCAGCAGCCTCGCAAGCATCGGGGGCGTGGGCGAAAACACGCGGACAGCACGGACGCCCCCTCCCCCACCCACCCACCCACACCCACACCTCTTCACACATACAATGCCACAACCGCACCCCAGGCGGCGAGAGCGCGAGACCGCGCGGCGGCTGGCTGGAAGCAGCCTCGCAAGTATCGGGGGCGCGGGCGAAAGCACCGAGGGCACCGAGGGCATGGGCATGGCGGGCGAGGAGCGCGAGCGGGAGGAGCGGGAGGATCGGGAACGGGAGGAGTGGATCAGCCGGCTTGAAGGGAGCGGTGCGTGTGGGGAGGGGGGGCGCTTGTGTTGGTTTTACCGTATGTGGGCTCTTTTAGGGGGTTTGTGCCCTGTGTGGTTTATAAATGCCCTCTGTGGTTTATAAATGCCCTCCCTTCTCGCACGGGAGGTGACTGCGTGTGGTCTGTGTGTGTGCAAGGAGCGGGAGCGGGAGGATCCGCCGGCTTGACGGGAGTGGTCTGTTTTTGTATCTGATTGTGGGAGGGGAGGGCTGGGGAGGGGGGGGACGGGGGGCGTTTGATGGTCGATTTCATCGTCCGTTGGTTGTGGGGAGCACGCCTGGGTGCCTCATGTCCAGGGGGGGGGGGCGGGGGAGTGGCCTGTTTAACATCCTTATTGTTGATGACTGCGCCCCATGACTGCCCCCCCTCTGCCCCCCCCCCCCCCCCTTCAGAGGAGGCCCAAAAGGCCCTCGAAGAGATGGTGGGGCAAGGCGTCCACACGCGCAGACCTTTACGTCATCATAGGCGTCTGGCGGACTGCACAATCAACCACACACACACACACACTGCCCCCCCTTCAGAGGAGGACATCCAGGAGGCTCAGGAGGCTCTCAAAGAGATGGTGGGGCAAGACCCCCCCCGTCCACACACAGCCCTTTACGTCATCATAGGGCCTGGGAGGGACTGCACAATCAACCACACACACACACACACACTCCCCCCCCCCTTCAGAGGAGGACATCCAGGAGGCTCAGGAGGCTCTCAAAGAGATGGTGGGGCAAGGCCCCCCCCGTCCACACACAGCCCTTGACGTCATCATAGGGCCTGGGAGGGACTGCACAATCAACCACACATACACACACACACACTCCTCCCCCCCTACAGAGGAGGACATCCAGGAGGCTCAGGAGGCTCTCGAAGAGATGGTTGAGCAGGAGGAGGAGGATCAAGAGGTGGAGGAGGTGGAGGACCTTTTCGAGTACTACCTTCAGCGCTCGTCCGCGCTCCAGGTGTGTCTGGTGGCACACTGCAGTACAGGCCCGGCTGGGGCGCGGCCAGTGATTTTGTTTTCAGTCTTTTTAGTTATTTTCTGGGAGTCGGCGCGCGGATTAACGTTCCATTGACGGCCTTGACTGCTGCCTTAGCGTTGACCATTGACCGTAGGTCATTTTCAAGCTTGTGGCGAGCTCTATCTGATGGGATTGCCAGACCATCCAGCAACTTGGTTGAGCTCCATCTGATGGGATTGTTAGAAGCCAAATGGCTCCCAGGAGCCCAAAACCAAAATGACTGGCGCGGCACTCTGCATTGGGGGGCTCAAAGGGGGGGGGGCTGTTTGAGTACTGAAGGTAGTACTGAGCGCTCGCCGATGTCAAGTCAATGCCCATTACCTCATGCACAAGCGCAGGACGAGGCCGGGCGCCTGCTTGCTGGCGCAAGGGACCTCGAGGAGTCGATCAAATTCAGGCTCAGTCGCACAAATCAGCCATCGTAATCGTCCAGTACCCCATGCACACGCACAGGACGAGGCCGAGCGCCTGCTTGTCGATTCCTTCAGGAGTCTGTCAGAATATCGCTATTATCACAGTCCCCGAGGAGTGTGTTCTTATCACAGTCCCCGAGGAGTGGGTACGTCATGCTGACCCGGTGTTGTTCCCTGATGCACACACGCAGGATTGAGCCGAGTGCCTGCTTACTGGCGCGAGGGACCTCGAGGAGTCAATCATAATCACTCTCAATCGCACACATGGCCGACGATGACGTCCATTACCCCACATGCACGCACAGGACGAGGCCGAGCGCCTGCTCGCCGGCGCGAGGGACCTCGTGGAGTCAATCAGAATCACGCTCAATCTCACACATAGCCGTCGCAAACGTCTATTGCCTCACACGCACGCACAGGACGAGGCCGAGCGCCTGCTCGCTGGCGCGAGGGATCTTGAAGAGTCAATTAAAATCACGCTCAATCGCACAAATAGCCGACGTTGACGTCCATAACCTCGCACGCGCGCACAGGACGAGGCTGAGTGCCTGCATGCCGGCGCGAGGGACCTTGAAGAGTCAATCAGAATCACGCTCAATCGCACACATAGCCGACGTTGACGTCCATTTCCCCATGCCCTACACGCGCAGGACGAGGCCGAGCGCCTGCTCGCTGGCGCGAGGGATCTCGAGGAGTCGATCGGCATCTCGCTGAGCGCGCGCCGATACGAGGTCAACCGCCTGGAGCTGACCCTCTCAATCGGGAGCTTCGCGGCGGCGGTCGGGTGGGTACTTGGTGGTTGTGTGAGGGCGGGTGGAAGACGACCACACCTGTCCCGTCGAAATCAGAAAACAAACGAACACGTGGAGGCCAATAACGCTGATCCGAAACCCATCTGGCTGTATTCCGGCTGTACTTTCACCATGCACACAGCTCAACCCATGCAGTGGATTGTGAGTCTGACAAGCCCGCCAGACAGAGCACGTCAACAGCCTTCAAATTACCTGTCTATGAGGACGAGTAACTCGGACGAGTAACTCGGACGATCACCAGACGTATTTGTAAATACAATTGCCTTGCAGAACACTGGGGCTCGATTAACGGAGGCGCGTTCTCGTCGCCGAGCCCTGGACCCAGCAATGCGGCGCTGCTGGTGACTAGGATCTCCGTGCCGCTGACGAGCGGGATAAAATACGACTGGCCCGGCTCCTGCTAGACTGCCCCTCGGTGGAACACTTCAGGAGCGGCTTGCCCGGCGCTGCCATGGCTTGGCGAGTAGCCGCGGCGCTGCCGCGGCCCGTGCTGGGAGACGGCCCTTATCCTCCCCCCATGCAGGACGCCATGCGGCACCGATCTCGACGAGTTGATCGACGAGCGGAGGAGCTGGCGCCCGTCAATGCATGCTGGACATCGGTCAAGATGGCTGCTCGTGGGGGCGAGCTACCATCAGGGCTTCAGCGGTGGTGACCGCCGAGGCAACAACAGAGTTTATCCGCTTCACCATCGCAGCGTTTGTCACCGCGCTCACCCTCGGGGGCACTCGTCTGCCGGTGACTGGCGTCGGCATTGGTCTTCAGGCAGCCTGCCATGACGACTCTGTTTGCCAGGCCCCCCTGGAGGGTGGGACCTGGCCATGCATGACGCATGGGGCGCAGGCAGAGCCCCATGCATGGAGTTGGACAACCATGCACCATGCCAGGCGGGGACTTTTCTGCTTCAGCGCCGCCAGTCGGCACAGCCGGCGTGGTTGGCCTCAAAGGCCAGGAGGAGGACGGTCCTTTCCTATACGCTCCTTGCCAGACATGTCCCTCAGGGACTTGTTTGGGTCTAAACTAGCCGGCGGGAGCGGTAGTCTAGACGGCAGGTAACCGGCTGGTGGCTATCGTCCTTCACAGGGCGGTGGCACTAGGACTAGTGTTGTCTTAGCTGGAATGCCATGTAACTGTAACTGTAACTGTATGAGGACGAACGGTCAACGGGAAGTCAATGGTCAACAAGGTCAAAGCAAAATCCGGCTGCGGAATAATTAATTGAAAATCCTGAAAAGTAAATCATTGGTGCTCATTGAGGTGAACGCCCGGAGCTCACCCTCTTGCTCTCTTTTGACCTGCCCCCACCCCCCACCCCCCACCAGTGGTCCCTGAGAGGGGTCTTAGTAATTGTTTTTTTGCCGGCTCCAGCAACTTTGACCGCTCATACCAGGCACAATACACAGCGGGTATTCATGCAATGCATGCCGCTGCGCTGCTCTCGGTGAGAGCTTTCCAACGCATCGCTCCACGCCCTCACCCACTAAGTGTGGGGTGGTTTCACGGGGGGGGCAGAAAATGAAGTGTTGGAACACAAGGTACAAAAAAAATGACCCCCCCCCCCTCACAAAATACGCCATGCATGGAGCCGGGACCAATGCGCATGGCTTCCTTACAGTGAGGGTTGTCCATCGCAATGTCTAAGTCGCCGGCAGATGGCCAAAATCACCCCCAAAATCTAGCCATTCCATGGGCGCCATCCATGGCTTAGTCGGCGGGCACCAAGGAGTGTGGACCCTCCAGTTCACACTTGCCAGGCAGATTCAGGGTTGACTTACCTGAGGTGTTTTGCTGTGGTCTCCGAGGAGATTCAGATGACGTCGGTCCCATCTCAATCCATCATGGTTGTTAAAATCCCTCGTGGGCACTAGTGCACCGAAGGGAGCACGCGGGGGAGTTGGGGCGTTGAGGGGGTGTTACCCCCCACCCTATAACCCAGGGTCACTTCTTAGAGTGGATTCGTCCTCGTCTCATCAAGGCGGTTCCAATGTAGGTTTTCCTTCCAAAACGGCCCACCAGAAAGAAAGTGCTGAACCCCCCGAAGAAAGCTCTGGACCCCCACCCCCCACCCCCCCCCAACTTTGAGCCCTCATATCTCGGCCCCCAGGTGTCCAAATTCAAAAATTCCGATGGTTTTGGAACATTCACAGCAAGGAGACAAGATTCCAGCTTGTGTTCCATTTCTTGTGTTTTCTGCCCCCCCCCCTTGGGTGGTTTTCTGGGAAATGGGAAATCCGGCTCGGAGCGGTATACGGCTCGCAGGGGAATCACTGCTCCCCACCCCTGCCGCACCCTCTCCATCCATCACCCTCCCTCCATCACCCCCCCCACACACACCACCACTTCCCTCCCTCCTCCATCTCTCCCTCCCTGTCTTCCTCACCCTCACTCTCACCCTCGCTCTCTCCCTCCCTTCCCCCCCCACTTCCCGCGTGTGCAGTGCCATGACCGCCGGCATCTTTGGGATGAACATGCGCTCGATGCTCGAGGCCTGCGTCAGTCCTCGGCTCCTCGGCTCTGTTAAACTACCCTTCCCTCATTTTCCCTCACCCACCCTCCCTCCCCCACCCCACCCGCCCTACCCTCGCGTGTGCAGCGCCATGACCGCCGGCATCTTCGGGATGAACATGCGCTCGATGCTCGAGGCGTCGGTCGTTGACTTCTGGGCTCTGTTAACCTATTCCCCCCCCCCCTCTCCTAGCTTCCTACCCTCACCCTCGCTCCCCCACCCCCACCCCACTTCCCTCGTGTGTGCAGTGCCATGACCGCCGGCATCTTCGGGATGAACATGCGCTCGATGCTCGAGGCGTCGGTCGTCGGCTTCTGGGGCGTGTCGGCCGCCATCGTGCTCGGCTGCATCGGCATCGTTCTTGCCGTGCTCGCGTACACGCGCATGAAGCGCATCCTGTGATGTGTGCGCCCTGCGTCGGAGCTCATATGCCCCCGGCAGTAGCACTGGCTGGTGGAAGAGGGGGGGGAGCATGTCGGCCGGTATCGTCCCCGCTGTGCGCGCATACGCGCGCTAAGAATGAGCCTGCGTTGCGCCATGCAAGGGGTGCCACAGTGGCGGCGCCCACAGCGCCCAGCGCTGGCGCGGCCCCCTGTATATATCATGAGCGCTCGTGGACAGCTACCGAGTTATGGGTTGTATGGTTGTATGTTACGTGTCCCGGGGCAGTGCGAGCGCCCCTTGCCTTCTTTGCCCCCGTTTTCTCAAAACACGGTGTGTCAGGCACCGCCGCCTCGCCTGACCTGGAAGGAACACAGGCTTTCGGCAAACACGCACGTTTCACACCATGATGATACGATGGTGCCAGGCTAGGTAGGGTCATACTAATAAGGGGCGGCCCAAGCACAGGGGGTGGCCAGAACACAGCCCAGTTGGCCTGGTCTAGACCTAAACTGCTGGAGCCACGACTCAGATCACGATTTTTGTGTAAGGTTGAGAGCATTTGGGCCCCCGAAATCTGAAGTTCTGCGGGTCCAATGTGCCACATAACACGGCAGCTTCGGCGCTCTGGCGTGCCAGCTCGAACGCCACCACAGCTACTCAATCCTGCTAGCGCCCGCCCGCTCTAGGGAGGCCTGCACAGCCGTATCGGTCCTCTGTTGCTTCCAAATTCTGTCACGGCTGCGCCCCTTTGCGTTACCTGCACCACCCCCTCGTGTGCCAGCTCGAACGCCATTACAGCTAAAGTGAATCCTGATAGCACTTGCCCGACCCTGGGGTGGTCTGCTCAGCCGCATCAGCCCCTTGATGTCGCGGTAGTCCGTCACGACTGCCCCCCTCTGCGTGACCTGCACCATGCCTTGCGCGCCAGCTCCAACGCCACTAGAGCTACTCTGTCCAGCTAGCGCCCGCCCGCCCTGGGGAGGCCTGCGCAGCCGTATCGGTCCCCTGATGCTGCAGCCATCACTGTACCATTTCAGGCACTCACCCCTTGCTAGCGCCCGCCCGCCCTAGGGAGGCCTGCGCAGCCGTATCAGTCCTCTGTTGCTTCCAAATTCTGTCACGGCTGCGCCCCTTTGCGTGACCTGCACCACCCCCTCGCGTGCCGGCTCAAACGTCACTACAGCTACAGTTCAACCTGCCAGTACTTGCCTCCCCTAGTAGGGAGGCCTGCACAGCCGTATCGGTCCCTTGATGCTGCCGCCATCACTGCACCATTACAGGCGCTAAAACCCAGCTAGTGCCTGCCCGCCGGCCCTTTGATGTCGCCGTAGTCCGTCACGGCTGCCCCCCTCTGTGTGACCTGCACCACCCCCCGTGCGCCGTCTCGCACGCCACTACAACTGTAGTGAGTCCTGCTAGTAGTTGCCTCCCCTAGGGAGGCCTGCGCAGCCGTATCGGCCCCTTGATGTTGCCGTAGTCCGTCACGACTGCCCCTTTCTGAGTGACCTGCACGACCCCCTCGCGCGCCAGCTCGAACGCCACCTCGCGGGTCAGCGCCATGAGGGGGCGCCAGTCGGACGGGCGCACGCGGCGGGGAGCCTGCAGGGCTCCCAGGGAGCAGGGAGGTGTGTGTGTGTGTGTGGAAGGGGCAGGGCAGATGGTAGCCCGCCTCATAAGACAGCTCCCTCTATCCCACGCCCCGGAGCTGAACACTGTAAACTGGGCAGGGCAGGGTAGGTGGCACATCACTGGAACAGGGCAGATGGTGTGGGGGGTAGTCAGCCTCGTTAGACAGCTCCCTCAATCCCACGCCCCAAGGCTGCACACTGAGGATGATGGTGGATTTTACAGTCGTGTGTGACGCACCTAACAGGCAGCGTACTCGACCTTGCTCGGCATATAGCGCCCGAGTGCTATAGACAGGTGGCTTGCCACTGGTGGTGGGGTGCTAGTGGGTCGGGGCTGGACCTAGACAGGGCACCCGGCCCCCAGATCTCACTTCCTCCCATGGGAGCACGGCCGGGGGTCACAGGCCCGCGGGATTGCGCCCGCTAGACCTCCACCGCAGCGCAGTAAAAGCTTCTGACATTGTCGCACTCTCCTCCATCCCCACACTGCATACTGCAAACTGTAAATTGGGCAGGGCAGGTGGCACCTCACTGGGGCAGGGCAGATGGTGTGGGGGTAGCCAGCCCCATCGGGTCGCTGCCTCAAACCCACGCCCCCAGGCTGCACACTGTAAACTGTAAACTTGTCAGGGCAGGGCTAGGTGGCACATCACTGGGGCAGCACACCGCGCCCTCCGCGTGTCCGACACCAGCGCTTTGGGGGTTAGGTTAAAGGGTTCAGGGTACAGGGTTCAGGGTTCAGGGTTCTAGGGTCAAGCACACACACCGCGCTGGGGAAGCACGCCGTGCCCTCCGTGTGTGACGACAACAGCGCTTTGGGGGTTAGGTTAAAGGGTTCAGGGTTCAGGGTACAGGATTCAGGGTTCTAGGGTCGAGCACACAGACCGCGCTTGGGAAGCCCTCCGTGCCCTCCGTGTGTGCCGACAACAGCGCTTTGGGGGTAGGTTTTGGGGTTCAGGGTTCAGGGTTCAAGGTTCTAGGGTCTAGCACACACACCTCGCTGGGGCAACACGCCGTGCCCTCCGCGCGCACGGACACCAGCGCTTTGGGGGTTAGGTTAAAGGGTTCAGGGTTCAGGGTTCAGGGTACAGGGTTCAGGGTTCCAGGGTCTAGCACACACCTCGCTGGGGCAGCACGTCGCGCCCTCCGCAGCGCTTTGGGGGTTAGAGTTTTGGGTTTGGGGTCAAGAGGTTATAGTTTAGGGGTTGGGTTAGGGGTTAACAGGTTGAGGGCTGAGGGCTGAGGGTTGGGAGTTGCGGATTCGGGGTTCAAGGATTAGGGTGTCTAAAGGTTCAGTGTTTGACTAATCATAACTAATCTTGGCACGCACCTCGCTGGGGCAGCACGTCGCGCCGTCAACGCGCGCGGACACCAGCGCTTTGGGGGGGGGGGGGGGGGTTAGGTCCAGGGCTCATAGTTTAGGGGTAAGGGGTTACGGGTTGAGGGGTTGAGGGCTGAGGGTTGCAGATTGGGGGTTTAGGGATTAGGGTGAAGGTTTCAGTGCTTAACTAATCTTAACTCATCTTGGCACGCAACTTGCTGGGGTTCAGGGTTCAGGGTTCAGGGTTCAGGGTTCAGGGTTCAGGGTTCAGGGTTCTAGGGTCTAGCACGCACCTTGCTGGGGCAGCATGTTGTGCCGTCCGCGCGCGCGGACACGAGGGCTTTGGGAGTTAGGTTTAAGGGTGTTGCGGTTGAGGGTACAGGGTTCACGGTTTAGCACGCACCTCGCTGGGGCAGCACGTCGCGCCGTCCGCGCGCGCGGACACCAGCGCTTTGGGGGTAAGGTTAAAGGGTCTTGGGTCAAGGGTGCCGGGTTTGAGTAAAGGGCTCTAGGGTTTAGCACGCACCTCGCTGGGCAGCACGGGGCAGTCTGGGGTCCACGTGGACAACAGCGCTTTGGGGGGAGGGTTTGGGGTTTGAGGTCGAGGGCTCATGGTTTAGGGTTTCGGGTTTAGGGGTTAAGGGTTCAGGGGTTTCAGGGGTTAGGGGTTGAGGGTTGAGGGTTGCGGATTTGGGGTTAAGGGATTAGGGTGTAGGTTTCAGTACTTAACTCATCTTAACTCATCTTGGCACGTACCTCGCTGGGGCAGCACGTCGCGCCGTCCGAGCGCGCGGACACGAGGGCGAGGATGGTCTCGCGCAGCTGCTCCCTCAGGGGGCCATCTGTGGTCGAGGCGTGGCCGGCAGGCACGAGGGCGGAGGGCACCCCGGCCTGCGAGGGAGAGCGTGGAGTGGACCACGGAGTGGACTACGGTTACGTCACGGCACCAATTCACTGCGCCGACAGGACAGCGACCCAAGCCACCCAGATTACACACCCTCGCCTCGAGAGGGTGTAGGTGCGCTTGTGGCGCTCGAGGGAGGAGGCGCGCACACACACACGCGCACCCAGATACACGCATGCACGCATACACACGCACACACACACACACACACACACACACACACACACGCACACCTTCTGCCATGACCACATGCACGCACACACACAATCACACACACACACACACACACGCACACACGCACACACGCACACACGCGCACACACATACACACACACACACGCGCACACATGCGCACGCACCTCCTGCTCCCCTCCAGCCGCTGGCTCGCCCCTCGCGTCACCTCCCAAACCACTCTTTCGCGTGCGCTTGCTTGGCCTGGCCTTGGGCACTGGAGGAGCTAAGATCGCGGCCTCTGGCTGATGCCGCTTTCTTTCCTGCATGCAAACCCTTCCTCTGAGAGGGGGGGGGGGAAGTGTCAGGAGCCTGGCTTCAAGGCTCACAACAACGGGGTAATGCGCGCCATCGTCGTCATACCTTTTGCCCACACTCTTCATACCATCGCGTGCGAAGCTGGCCTCAAGGCTGCGCGCCCTCATTCCACTTTGCGCTGCTGGTGCTGACTGGCACCATGCCGACCTCCTCTGTTTCCCCCCTGGACGACCTGCTGCTGATCAGGTGCTCACGCGCGGGGCAGGGCGATGATGCTCGCCCATGCAACGCCCATGCAACGCCCATGCGGCCGCCCGCCCATGGGTCGCCAGTACCCATTCCCACCACTACCAGCCATGCGGCCGCCCAGCACACCACAGCGCTCCGTGTCCACCTCGGTGCCTCCGCCGCCTGGCCAGGCGCCAACACCACCCCGGCACCCTACACTCTGTTGCCCGGCGACCCACAACAAACACACTGACACATAGTCGGGGTTCACACGTGCACCGTGCGGGACAAGTGCCGTGGTGCGGTGTGCGTGGGTCCTTGCAGCGCATGCCCTTGCAGGGGCGGGTGAGGCACACCCACTCCCACCCACCCACACGCACGCACACACGCACGCACACACATAGTCCGGGTTCACATGCACATCGAATGGGACAAACTGGGTGATGCTGTGTGCCAGGATCCTGACAACGCACACACAACATACACACACACACAAAACAGATGCACACATACACACACGCACATGCACACGCACACATACGCACACGCACACACAGGGCGTTCGATAGCACCCTGGACTCGTACGTTGCCCACCACCCGGGGACGACGTCACAGGGCCCCGCAAGCAAGCAGTGGCCGTCGCTGCCGCCACCGCCTCCGCCTCCTCCGCTTATCGCCACGTCAGCGCCTCCAGCCATCAGAGCAGCTGCTGGGGGCAGCTCGTCGGCAGGCGGGGGGTCAGCAGCAGCTGCCGGGAAGGCGCCAGTAGCTGCCGAGAAGGCGCCAGCAGGGCCGAGCGTGGTGGGCACCGCACAGCGCGCCGCGGCGCCGCCGCCTGACGTTGCCGGCGCCCACCCAGCGGCAGCGCAGCTGACCGAGCGCCCCACACCTCGCAGCGGGGGCAACAGCAACTCTCAGCAACAGCAGCAGAGCGGACAGGCACATGCAGGAGCCGGCGCCGCCGCGGGAGGGGCGCCGCCACCGCCGCCGCCGCCTGTGCGGGCGGGCGCCACAGGCGCAGCAGCAGCAACAGCAGCAGCAGCAGCGGCGGCGGCAGCAGCGGCAGCAGCGGCAGCGGCGCCACCACCGCATGCGCCCAGCACGTCTGGCATGGCTCAGGCGTCCGGCTGGAATGTGCAGCAGGCGCAGCAGGCGCAGCAGGCGTACGGCTGGCACGCAGGGGGCGGCTGGCAGCAGCAGCAGGCGCAGCACGCGCAACAGGCGCGCGGCTGGCAGCAGCAGCAGCACTACCAGCACCACCAGCATCAGCACCAGCAGCAGCACGACCCGCGCGCGCACGGTGCAGGTGCCGCGTGGCCCGGGGCGCAGCAGCGCCACGATGCGTGGGTGGGTGGCGGGTGGGGCGACCCAGCGGCAGTGGCGCAGCCACCACCAAACCCGCCTCCGCATGCATCAGGCGCAGCAGCTGCGGGCAGTGGTGGCGGCGGCAAGGACAGCGCGCTGGCTGCGCCGCCCCCGCCGCCCCCACCGCCGCCCCCACTGCCCCCGTTTCCGAGCGTGTCCTACCACCCCGGCGCGCCCCCGTGCTGCTGCGTCGCGTGCCGGCCGCCGCACCCCGGTCACGCCTACCACGCACACGCACCGTACGCATACGGACCGTATGCACACAGCGGTGGCAGCCACGCATATGGTGGTGGCGGCAGCTACGCATACAGTTGAGTACCCGGCAGCGGCAGCCACGCTTACAGTTGAGTGCATGGCGGTGGCAGCCACGCACCATTGATGGGCCCAGGTGACACAGGACGGGCTATGGCCTGGGCCGCGGAGTCGCGCTGACTCTGCGCCCTAGCAGATGGCTCTTATCTAGTGCGTGGGGCACCAGGGGCCTCCCGGGGCCGGGCTGGCAGTGATGCTCCGTGTGTGTTCGCACACAACTGGCGCCAAAGGGGAGTCACCGAGGCAGCAGTGACAAGCCCGGGGGGGGCATTTACGCAGAGTATTGCAAAACTCTCCAAGAGGCCTGCGCGCGCTCTGGCATGCGGCATTCGATGGTCATCTGCCTGGCTGCAGCGCACACCCGTGTAATATGACGGCTCTCTCGCCAACACAGGAATAACTGGGCCGCTGTGGCGCCAGTGCTATTCGCGGTCGCGTGCCATGACTGACTGACCTGCGCGGTCCGCAACACCTGCTCTAATCACAAACTTGGGCCCGGAATGGCGCTGGATAAACGTCTTATTGGGTTGGCACGGTACTCTCTGCTCCCTGCCGCAGAAACCTCTCAGCAACGCCACCCTCGAAACGCCGCCGCACTCGAAACGCATGGTTGCTGAGACTCGCGTGCCGCTTGCGGTGCTGCTCTGCTCCTTGCACATGCGGCGCAAGCTGCTGCTGCTGCGGACTGCCCGGCTGCGCACCACGCGCCTGCATTGCAGAACCCTCGGTTGCCCTCCGCTCCCTTCCGTTATGTGCACCCGTGCGTCCGCACTCCTTACACCTTTGCCGCGAGCGCCTCGGTCTTGACGGTCAGCAGTTCCCCCAGGCTCGCCATGTACACATCCGGCTCCACCTGCACACAACAGCAGCAGCAGCAGCAGCAGCAGAGCAGCAGCAAAGTTGTAAGGTTGATGCATCACAACAGCAGCAGCAGCAGCGGCAGCAGCAGCGCCAGCAGCAGCAGCAGCAGCAATGTTGTTATCCACCCGTGTGCGCGAAGGGGAGGGTGAGTCGATGAATCCTTGGAGAGGAGTGCAAAGGGAGCGGCAGGCGGAAGTTCAGTACGCAACAGAAGTCGAATGGATGGTGGGAAGGAACCTCGCTCGGGGGGAGCAACGACGACAGCACCGCTGCGGGCGCGCGCAAGTACACACACACACACACACACACACACACACACGTTCACCAGTGATGCATGATTTCTGACACAATGGCGGCCTTGTGACAAGGGATACGCCCCGCAGGAACGCTTTGGAGCGATTGGGGTTGATCTTGCGACGCGAAAGTGTGAAAATCGTCGATATTCACACTTTCCACACACAAAAACGCGTCGCGCTCTGCGCTCCGGCGTGACGCGGAGGTCCCGCCAAGCGACCCTCCCGTGTGACGCACGTATCCACGTCACGGCTATCTGCACCGCCGACGTTCACGCACACACACCACGTACACACACCTTGTTGTCAGGCGACAGCAGCGTCGCCTCGTCAGTCACGCCGCTCAGCACGAGTGCGGTCGCGAGCCCGCCGTTCTGTAAGAGAGTGGAAGAATGAGTGTGAGAGTGACAGAGGGAGAGTGAAAGAGGGAGAGTGAGAGACAGAGAGAGTGGGAGAGCATGAGAGACTGAGAGAGGGAGTCGCCTCGTCAGTCACGCCGCTCAGCACGAGTGCGGTCGCGAGCCCGCCGTTCCGTGAGAGAGTGGAAGAATGAGTGTGAGAGTGACAGAGGGAGAGTGAAAGAGGGAGAGTGAGAGACAGAGAGAGTGGGAGAGCATGAGAGACTGAGAGAGGGAGTCGCCTCGTCAGTCACGCCGCTCAGCACGAGTGCGGTTGCGATCCTGCCGTTCTGTGAGAGAGTGGAAGAATGAGTGTGAGAGTGACAGAGGGAGAGTGAAAGAGGGAGAGTGAGAGAGAGAGAGTGGGAGAGCATGAGAGACTGAGAGAGGGAGTCGCCTCGTCAGTCACACCGCTCAGCACGAGTGCGGTTGCGAGCCCGCCGTTCTGTGAGAGAGTGGAAGAATGAGTGTGAGAGTGAGAGGGACAGAGTGAAGGACTGAGTTTGCGGTCGTGAGCCCGCCGTGTTTGGTGGGGGAGTTGAGAGAATGCGTGCGAGAGTGACAGAGGGAGAGTGACAAGAGGGAGAGTGACAAGAGGGAGAGTGGCAGAGGGAGAGTGACAGAGGGAGAGTGACAGAGGGAGAGTGACAAGAGGGAGAGTGACGGAGGGAGAGTGACAAGAGGGAGAGTGAGAGGGAGAGTGACAGAGGGAGAGTGCAACAGAGAGAGTGGGAGAGTGTGGGAGTGAGAGTGCGGTCGCGAGCACGCCGTTTTGGGGGCAAGGGGGAAGGGTGAGAAGAAGATGAGTGCGAGAGAGTTTGGAGGGAGCGTGGTCGTGAGTCCGCAGCTCTCTAATCACGCGCGAGCCCAGGCAGCTTCCAAGCACCTACACACCTACCAGGCAGGTACTCACCTACCAGGCAGCTACCCACACAGGGTGTCCGTGTCGAGGCGGTCGCCGACCATGCAGATCTCATCGCGTTCAATCTCAGGCAGTAACCAGGCAGCTACCAGGCACCTACCAGGCAGCTACCCACCCACCTTGCCAAACAAGATGTCCGTGTCGAGAAGGTTGCCAACCATGCAGATCTCGTTGCGCTCGATCCCAGGCAGGTACCAGGCACCTACCAGGCACCTACCAGGCACCTACCGCAGTACCGCTTTGCCTTGCCGCCACTTTTATAAAGAGGTCAATTGTTTCGAATTTAGGTGCCTTGCCGCGGGATTCTTTGGGATTTCCCCCCGTTTTGACGTCACTTTTGGATTTTTTTTACTTTTTCGGCAATATGTTTTAGGAATCGATCTTGCCGCGACGTTTTCCGGCTTATTTAATCGGCAAGGCAAAGCGGTACTACGGTACCCACCCACCTTGCCAAACAAGATGTCCGTGTCGAGGCGGTCGCCAACCATGCAGATCTCGTCGC
Source organism: Chlamydomonas sp. UWO 241 (assembly GCA_016618255.1). Taxonomy (NCBI): domain Eukaryota; kingdom Viridiplantae; phylum Chlorophyta; class Chlorophyceae; order Chlamydomonadales; family Chlamydomonadaceae; genus Chlamydomonas; species Chlamydomonas priscui. Next base: position 113,161 of record VFSX01000063.1, read on the forward strand.
GCTCGAGCCCCAGCGTCGACGCGATGTTGTCGAGCATGAAGGCGGACGGCTTGCCGACGACAATCGGCTCGCGCTTGCATGACCCAACGATGGCGCCGACCATGCTGCCGTTGCCGGCCCACTCCTGCGTGTGTGTGTGTGCGCGTGTGCGTGTGCATGTGTGTGTGTGTGTGTATGTCCCTCTCCACACATAGCCACAGCCAAAGCCACATGCACACACCTGCGCGTCTGTGAGGTGCGTCACCCCGTCGCGGTTTGGGCTGCACCTGCCATCACTCGTTCTCTTCCACACACACACACACACATGCACACACACACAGCCACATGCACACACACACACGCACACACACACGTGCACGTGCACACACACACACACACGCACACGCACCTGCGCGTCCGTGAGGTGCGTCACCGCGTCGCGGTTCGTCGCGATGAAGAGGCAGCCCGGGTTCTCGCGGATGCACAGCGTGGCGTACTGGATCTTGTAGTAGTTGATGTAGCGGTCGAAGCCGATGATAACGGCGCCGACCTCCGAGTCGTGGTCCTGAAACTCGCCTGGGGGTTTGCGAGGTTGGGGTTTGGGGAAATTGAGAGGTCGTGAGAGCTTGGGATTCAGGCTTTGGGCTTGGGGTCGAGGGGTCTGGATCGCGCACTGGATCTTGCAGTAGTCGACGCAGTGGTCGAATCCGACGATCACAGCGCCGACCTCCGAGTCATGGTCCTGGAACTCGCCTGGGAGTCTGGGGGGGTTGGGGGGGGGGGGAGTTTTGGGAGCTAGCTAGAGAAGTTCGGAGGGGATTCAGGCTTGTAGCAGACTGGCGTCCAGCTGGTCACCATGCTGTTGCGGTGCCCACCTGCCATCGCATGGCTCCACCGGGTCATCATCGCCGTATGGCGGTCGGGGAGAGCCCCGAGGGAATGGAAAACTGCTATTATCACACCGTTATATAAGGGGAAGGGTCCGCGTGACTCCCCTGGTAACTACCGCGGTATAAGCCTTCTCTCTATTGCCGGGAAAGTGTACGCTGCCATACTTCTGCACCGCGTCTCCACGCAGGTTGATGGTCAGTTGCATGAGGCTCAGTGTGGTTTCAGAAAAAGCAGAGGCACTGTTGATGCGATTTTTACTCTGCGCTCGCTGAGCGCGGCACATGCCGAGTACAAACAATGCATGGCTGTGGCATTTGTCGACTATTCTAAAGCTTACGATTGCATAAACCGTGCGGCACTGTGGAGAGTCCTTAGATATATAGTGTTCATCCGCACATTATTGATCTGTTGGAGGATCTTCACACCAACACCGCAGCTGCCGTGCGGCTGGCTGGGAAAATCGGGCACGAATTCCCCGTGTCGTCTGGTGTGCGACAGGGGTGCGTCATTGCTCCTGTGTTGTTCAATGTTTTTATTGACCACATAGTGAAAAAGGCGCTAGACATGATGCCAGAGGGGGCTGGCGTGTCAGTCGTGACCCGAGCCGGCGGCTCTGTGTTGTCGTCGTCGGTTGAGCGCATAGTAATGCTGATGTATGCCGACGATTTATGTTTGTTCTCGCATGACCCAGCTCAGTTGGCGCTTATGCTGAAAATCCTTGACAAAGTGTCCTCTAGCTTTGGCATGCAAATCAACGCCGCCAAGACAGAAGTGATGATTTTGCCAGCAGATTTTGACGCGGATCTGCCCACGTTTGCGCTGACTGGTGGTGAAGTGAAGACCGTCTCTGCATTTAAGTATCTAGGGACTTGGATAACCCTTCTCATCTTCCTCGTACGACTTTTGACTGCACAATGGATGTGGATCGGCAGCAAGGCCGGCCTCCAGCCTCCTCCCGACACTATTTTCTGAAGCTACTGATTCAGCAGCTAGGCAAAACTAGTGGCACTCGTTCTGATTGGAAGACTTTTTCGGACACGGCGTTTGAGCGTGCTCAGGATAGGGTCGGGTGGAGAGCCGTGGTGTACGGTCCGGCTGCCCCTCAGGCGCCGGCCCCTCCACCACGGCGGTCAAGTAGATTGGCAAGCGCCACTTGACCCCCTATCCCCTAGAAGCAGTTAGGACCTATTTTGGAGGCGTCGCACAATAGCTCTCCTTTTTGCTCTGGGACTACACGTTGGCAGGCAGCCGGCTGGTGGCTTCCGCCCCTCACAAGTAATTGTTAGGGCCAGAACTGGACTTGGGTCTAGGCGGTTGTACTAGGACTAGAGGTAGTCTTTGCTGGAAAGCCGATGTAACTGTAACTGTAACAGCAGACTGGATCATGTGGTGGAGATAGAGCCGCCGCCCCCCATTTATACCTACCCCCCCCCCTAGGCCCCCCTAGTTTGCCCCCAGTTTCCACCTGGGGGGGGGGGTCAATTACCTGGGGGTCCCAGGGGGGTCCGTCCAAACTGGGGGGCCCTGGGGCACCTGGGGCACCTAGGGGGGGGGGTCAGTTACCTGAGGGTCCCAGGGGGGTCCGCCCAAACTGGGGGGGCCTGGGGCCCCCGGTTGCAACTGGGGGGGGGGGGGGGCAGTTCTGACTGTCCAACTGGGGGGGTCTGTCCAAACTGGGGCACCTGGGGCACCTGGGACACCTGGGGAGGCCACAGTTCCGACTAGGGGCACCTGGGGCACCTGGGGCTCCTGGCCGGAGGTCGCCAAACTGGGTCACCTGGGTCACCTGGGCCCCCCAGTTCCACCTGGGGGCTCTAGTTCCGACTAGGGGCACCTGGGGCACCAGGGGCTCCCGGCCGGACGTCGCCAAACTAGGGCACCTGGGGCACCTTGGGCCCCCTGTTTGGAACTAGGTCACCTGGCCGGAGGTCGCCAAACTGGGTCACCTGGGTCACCTGGCCGGAGGTCGCCAAACTGGGTCACCTGGGTCACCTGGGTCACCTGGGTCACCTGGGCCCCCCAGTTCCACCTGGGGGCTCTAGTTCCGACTAGGGGCAACTGGGGCTCCTGGGGCTCCCGGCCGGACGTCGCCAACCTGTTTGGAACTATGTCACCTGGCCAACCTGTTTGGAACTAGGTCACCTGGTCGCCAACCTGTTTGGAACTAGGTCACCTGGCCGGAGGTCGCCAAACTGGGTCACCTGGGTCACCTGGCCGGAGGTCGCCAAACTGGGTCACCTGGGTCACCTGGGCCCCCCAGTTCCACCTGGGGGCTCTAGTTCCGACTAGGGGCAACTGGGCACCTGGGGCTCCCGGCCGGACGTCGCCAACCTGGGGCACCTGGGGCCCCCAATTTGGAACTGGGGGGCCCCAGTTCCGACAAGGGTTTAGGGTTTAGGGTTAAGAGTTTAGGGGTTTAGGGGTTTAGGGTTTAGGGGGTTTAGGGTTTAGGGTTTCGACGGGGTCGGGGTCGGGTCAAGACCCCCAGTTGCCCCATGTGCCCCAGGTGCCCCAGTTGTGGCAGTTTGGCTGGGTCGGGGCTCGATTAACGGAGGCGCGTTCTCGTCGCCGGGCCCTGGACCCAGCAATGCGGCGCTGCTGGTGACTAGGATCTCCGTGCCGCTGACGAGCGGGATAAAATACGACTGGCCTGGCTCCTGCTAGACTGTCCCTCGGTGGAAACTACAGGAGCGGCTTGCCCGGCGCTGTCATGGCTTGGCGAGTAGCCGCGGCGCTGCCGCGATCCGTGCTGGGAGACGGCCCTTATCCTCCTCCCATGCAGGACGCCATGCGGCACCGATCTCGACGAGTTGATCGACGAGCGGAGGAGCTGGCGCCCGTCAATGCATGCTGGACATCGGTCAAGATGGCTGCTCGTGGGGGCAAGCTACCATCAGGGCTTCAGCGGTGGTGACCGCCGAGGCAACAACAGAGTTTATCCGCTTCACCATCGCAGCGTCTGTCACCGCGCTCACCCTCGGGGGCACTCATCTGCCGGTGACTGGCGTCGGCATTGGTCTTCAGGCAGCCTGCCATGACGACTCTGTTTGCCCAGGCCCCCCTGGAGGGTGGGACCTGGCCATGCATGACGCATGGGGCGCAGGCAGAGCCCCATGCATGGAGTTGGACAACCATGCATCATGCCAGGCGGGGACTTTTCTGCTTCAGCCCTGTCAGTCGGCACAGCCGGCGTGGTTGGCCTCAAAGGCCAGGAGGAGGACGGTCCTTTCCTATACGCTCCTTGCCAGACATGTCCCTCAGGGACTTGTTTGGGTCTAAACTAGCCGGCGGGAGCGGTAGTCTAGACGGCAGGTAACCGGCTGGTGGCTATCGTCGTTCACAGGGCGGTGGCACTAGGACTAGTGTTGTCTTAGCTGGAATGCCATGTAACTGTAACTGTAACTGGCTGGGTCGGGGTAGGGACCCCCCCCAGGTGCCCCAGGTGCCCCAGGTGCCCCAGTTGTGGCAGTTTGGCTCGGTCGGGGTAGGGGACCCCCCCCCAGGTGCACCAGGTGCCCTAGGTGTCCCAGGTGCCCCAGGTGCCTCAGTTGTGGCAGTTTGGCGGGGTTGGGGTAGGGGACCCCCCCCCAGGTGCCCCAGGTGCCCCAGGTGCCCCAGGTGTGGCAGTTTGGCTGGGTCGGGGTAGGGGACCCCCTCCCAGGTGCCCCAGGTGCCCCAGTTGTGGCAGTTTGGCTGGGTCGGGGTAGGAGAGCCCCCCAGGTGCCCCAGGTGCCCCAGGTGTGGCAGTTTGGCTGGGTCGGGGTACGGGACCCCCCCCCCCCTAGGTGCCCCAGGTGCCCCAGGTGCCCCAGGTGCCCCAGGTGCCTCAGTTGTGGCAGTTTGGCTGGGTCGGGGTAGGGGACCCCCCCAGGTGCCCCAGGTGCCCCAGTTGTGGCAGTTTGGCTGGGTTGGGGTAGCCCCCCCCCCCAGGGGCCCCAGGGGGCTGCTTCACTAGAGACTGACCCCCGCCCAGTGCGCCCCAGTTTTGCCCCAGTTATGGTCCAACTGGGGGTAAACTAGGGGGGGCCTAGGGGGGGGGTAGTTATACCTAAGGGGGCGGCGGCGCTCTCTCATGTGGTGGCTGATGCAGCGGTCGAATTCGGCAATCACGGCGCCGACCTCCGAGTCGAGGTCCTGAAACTCGCCTCTAGGGGATGGGGGATGTTCACAGATGTAAGGACCATCGGCTTTGCTACAAACTCACAAAGGACCCACAACGATGCGGCGACCCTACATCGCCGCGTTGTTGTGGGCGCGAGCTTGACAGTCTTAGTCGCGTGAGTTGGGCTGCTCACATGCTTGATGCCTTGGTGCAACACACCAGCCCCCCCCCCCCCCCCCCCCACACACACACACCACCACCACCACTGCCCCACCACCACCTCCACCACAGAGCTTTGAAACAGACGACCCCAACCAAACTGCCCCGCCCTGGCCCTGCCCCTCACACTAAAACACCAACAAAACACCTACCGGGTGCAAGCTTGACGGTCTTGGTCGCGTCAGTTGAGCCGCTCGCATGCTCGATGCCTTGGCGCAACACACCAGCCCCCCCCCCTCCCTTCCTTTCCCTTTGCCCCCAAGCAAACTGCCCAAAACGAACGCCCAAAACAAACTGCCGCGCCTTGCGCCTGCCCCTCGCCTCTACAACAAAAACACCCATCGAGTGCAAGCTTGACAGTCTTCTTGCGCGTCGCGTCATTTGGGCCGCTCACATGCTTGATGCCTTGGCGCAACACACCAGCCCCCCCCCCCCCCCTCTCCAACTCCCCTTGCCCCGAAACAAACTGCCCGAAACAAACGCCCGAAACAAAAAGCCCCCCGCCCCGCGCCTGCCCCTGCCCCCCACAAAAAAAGCCTACCAGGTGCAAGCTTGACAGTCTTGGTCGCGTCAGTTGGGCCGCCAAGGTGCTTGATGCCCTTGAGGTCGAGCTCCTGAAGAATTCCCTCCTCTCCAATCACGTACACCTGGCGACACACACACACACACACACACACGGAGCAAAGAGTGAGCGGAGAGTGAGTTTTGAGTGATGGACGGTGAGTAATGAGTGGTGCTCTGATGGGTGATGCTCTGATGAGTTCAGATCGAGGTCCTGAAGGGTCCCCTCCTCTCCAATCATATGAACCTGGCGAAACACACACACACGGAGCAGAGTGATTTTTGAGTGGCGGAGTGATAAGACGGTGAGTTGTGAAAGGTGCTCTGATGGGCGGTGCTCTGATGCCCTCGAGGTCCAGCTCCTGAAGGATTCCCTCCTCTCCAATCACATACACCTGGTGACACACACACACACACACACACACGGAGCAGAGAGTGAGCGGAGAGTGAGTTTTGAGTGATGGACGGTGCGTAATGAGTGGTGCACTGATGGGTGATGCTCTGATGAGTTGAGGTCCAGCGCCTGAAGGATTCCCTCCTCTCCAATCACGAACAACTGGCGGCACACACACACAGATCAGAGGGTGTTTTGAGTGATGTACGGTGAGTAATTGTGAGTAATGAGTGATGCTCGGATGAGTGATGCTCTGATGCATGGAGGCAGCGTGCTTGGGTGCCCTTGAGATCAAGCGCCCGAAGGATTCCCTCCTCTCCAATCACATACATCTGGCGACACACACACACACACATTCGCCCCTGGGTCCTCCGGGCGCGTACATGTAAAACCTGTAAAACCACACAAACACACACACACACATGCATGCACGCAAACAGATGCACACAGACATCGACACAGACACACACACACACACACGCACACACACACAACTAAACCAACCTTCTTGTTTAAGCCGATCGACTCAAGGTAAGCAGCAGCCGCGCATGACACACACAAACACACACACACACAAAACACACACACACACGCGCGCGTTACTAACCAACCTTTTTGTTGAAGCCGATCGACTCGAGGTAAGCAGCGGCCGCGTACGACGATGAGTACACCTGCGTGTGTTGTGCGCAGGGTCACCGGAAACGGCCAACAGTCCCCACCATTGGCGTTGGCCGTTGGCTGAGCCAACAGTGCCAACGCCAACGGGCCAACGGGGCGAAAAAAACGCGCTCGGAAGCGATGAAAAGTGTGGAATCGGATAGTTTGCGCGCTGCGAGCCGTAACTGGCGATATAGCGTGGTTGAATAGCTCATGCAGCGCTGGGAGTACAGTAGACACCCTGAGGAGGGCACTGGGAGCACTTGCATACCAAGCACGCACACACATCCAGTGCTCAAGGGTGTTGCGTGTGGGTCGTGCTCAGTCTGTTTGTGTTATTTCTCATGCAAGCATCATCCCCACTACTCTGTGGCTGCTAAGATCCATGATATGAGAGAGTAGTGTTACACATCCACTGCCGGCGGTCACAATCAGTTCCAAAGTTCCAGCGGGACTATCAGGCACAAGGCCCACTAAAAGGTCAAGCTACAAAAGTAGCCCACAGTAGCGCCACCCACACTAGGTGGTGAGCGCCAAGTAGCAGCACAGGCACCTCACCGAAGCCCCTCCGGTGGGTGGAGGGCAGCCCAAGGTACAAACCATAAGGGACCAGAGGCCGTCCCCAAAACCACCAGAAGCGGGGCTGGTAGCACACTTGCCTCAGCGCTCTACCCAGCGACCACACTGCACCCGCCACCGCGCGCGTGTGGCGCCACCTCCCCTTCAAACACACCCCCAGAGGGGTTGCAACTAGCAAGCAGGTGAAGCCACCCGCTCGCCGTCGACCACGAGGCGTGCGGGGTAAGAGCACTTGTACACCACTGTTGGCTGACAGTTGGCTAAGCCAACGTTTTTTTTGCCGTTGGCGTTGGCGCCGTTGGCGTTGGCCGTTGGCACCGTTGGCCCGTTGGCGGTGACCCTGGTTGTGCGTGTATATTTGTGTGTGTGTGCATGTACGACGATGAGTTCACTTGTGTGTGTGTGTGTGTGTGTGTGTGTCAGTGATTCAGAAAGGCTATACGCTCATGCTTTCGCATAATTTCGGGTCGTTTGGCAGGACCCGCGCGTAGCGCGGCGGGACGCGGCGAAGCCGCGTTTTGCCTTGCCGGTAGCGCGGCGCCCCCAGGCGCCTTGCGCGTATGGCGCCTTGGGCGGCGAGCATCGGATCCGATCAGCGCTCAGCTCGCGCAATGATCGGTGGAGGGGGGCGGAGATGGAGGAGGTGGCTGGTCACAATTTTGCTTGATTCAAGTGTAACAGCCCCCCTGCCTGGCTCTGCTGCAGCAGCAGCAGCAGATCATGCCATTTTCTGTTATTAAACACAATGCATCACTGGCTCTTACATCACCTGCGGGGGCTGCGTCCCCGCGCCCACTGCATGCATGCATGCAAACACGCGTGCGCCATGCAAACAAGCCACGTGCGACAGCTCGTCTGGGCGTGCGTGCTCAGTTGTTTTGCCCCCTCCAGACTGCTTCCATAGCCTGAAAAACAACATTATTAAGAATGCCATCAAATTCACAATTTCAATGTGGCTCTGGCTTCCGCTGCTTGCATGCACGCGAGCCAGTAGGGGGGAGGGGGCGACGTCATGCTGCGCCCAAGTAAGCTGCTTGTCTGCTGTAGGGACAGATTGTGTGTGCTGAGCCACGCTGAGCCACTCACGCATGTGCAGAGAGCGGCGCAGGCGCGGGGGTGAAGTGTTCATGCAGATTTGCATCAGGGGCACCCCTGATTTACACCGAGAATCGACACGCTTTGTGTGGGTTTGTGGTTGTGATGTTTGTGAGGCACAGGGAAAAGATCAAGTAGGAGAAGTATGCAAGAAAGATTGAAAGAAAGAGACATGAGAAAGCAGCGTAAAAAAAACTATACTGCCGTCCCACCAACAAGAACACTTTGGACAGCGGGGGTCCGGGGACGCAGCCTCCGGGAAAATGGCCGCGTAGAATCGCGCCACAGCCCGCGTAGAAGCGCCGGGCCGGCGGGCCCGGCTGGGGCCTCCGCGCGTCGTAAGACCGCCATAACGCCAAAACACTTTCTGCATCACTGGTGTGTGTGTGTGTGTGTGCGTCTGTGTGTGTATGTGTGTGTGTGCGTGTGTGTGTGTGTGTGTGTGTGGTTTTACAGGTGTTACACGTGCGTGCCCGTAGGACCCAGGGGCGAATTTGTGTGTGTGTGTGTGTGTGTGTGTGTGTGTGTGTGTGTGTGTGTGTTTGTGTGTGTGTGTCTCCATGTGTGTGCGTGCGTGCTCACTCAAACACACCTCCGACACCACCCGCCCGCCGTTGCCTGGTCGCCCCTGCAGCTTTGGCATGCAACTTCATGCACGCATACATCTCCATGCAACTCCCTGATCTCCCAGTGTATGCGTGCACACCCAAACTCACCTCGGGAACCACCCGCCTGCCGTTGCCTGGTGGCCCCTGCAGCTTCGGCATGCATCTCCATGCGCGCATCCATCTCCATGCATGCATGCAACTCTCTGACCTCCCAGTGTGTGCGTGCACACTCAGACACACCTCTAGCGCCACCCGCCCGCCGCTGCCTGGTCGCCCCTGCAGCTTCGGCATGCATCTCCATGCGCGCATCCATCGCCATGCATGCATGCAACTCTCTGACCTCCCAGTGTGTCCGTGCACACTCGGACATACCTCCGGCACTACCCGCCCGCCGTTGCCTGGTCGCTCTTGTAGCTTCAGCATGCATCTCTATGCATGTGCAGCATGCATGTGCAGAATGCGGTGTGTGTGTGTGCATCTCCAGGTGTGTGCGTGCACACTCAGACACACCTCCGGCGCCACCCGCCTGCCGTTGCCTGGTCGCTCCTGCAGCCTCAGCATCTCCATGCATCTCCATGCATGCATGCATCTCCATGCATGCATGCATCTCCATGCATGCATGCATCTCCATTCATGCAGCTTCAGCATGCATCTTCATGCATGGATGCAACTCCCTGACCTCCCAGTGTGTGCGTGCACACCCAAGCACACCACCCGAACGCACCTCCTCCGCGCTGATGTTGAGCCCGAGCGACGTGAACTTCTTTAGGTAGCCGGCGCGCGACTTGGTGGAGTTGTTCGTGACGAAGAACAGCTTCTTGCCCTGGTGTTGCGAGTGCATGGAGAGAGGTGTGTGTGTGTGTGTGTGTGTTGTTGAGATTGCATAAAGGAAGGGGTGTGTGTGTTTTGAGGGAGGGAGGGAGAAGCAGAAGAGTGCGACTTGGTTGGCGAAGGAGAGATTCTTGCCCTGTTGTTGCGAGTGCATGGAGAGGGAGGTGTGCATGTGTTTGAGGGGAGGGGAGGGGAGGGGATTTGTTGACAAAGAGTTCGTTGCCCTGTCGGCGCAAGAGCGAAGAGGGCACAAACACAGGCGCACACACGCATGCCCCCCGCACACTCACCCACCCACACACACACACACACACACACACACGCATGCCCCCCCCCTCACACACACACACACACGCACACACACACACACACACACACACACACACACGCACCAGCTTGCGCAGCATCTCGAGCGTCTCAGGCACGCCGTCGATGACAGAGTCACCCTTCCAGATGACGCCTGCGCTCAGTCAGCAGCCGCAGGGCGCATGCATGTGGGTGAAGGTGTGTGTGCATGTGTGTGAGTGTTTGTGAGTGAGCTGCTGTGAGCTGGCACACACCGCCCATGCATGCATGTGCGGGCAAGTCGCATGGCGTGCATGGCACAGACCAGCCACCCCGCCAACTGCAAGCCCGCCCCCACCATCGCAGTCGAAGATAAAGCACTTGGACTTGTTGATGAGCGCGAGCTTGGAGGCGTCGTTCGCGCGCTTGCCTGCGCCGATCCATGGGAACAGTTAAGGATGGGGTTTGGATTGAGGTGCGATGTTGGGCAAACATGCAGCTGCTACAGCTGGAGCGAGGTAGCTGCATGTGCTACTAGTACCATGGGTGCTGCATTGGGCACACTGGGCATCGTTGTAGGCGTTTGGTGCATAGATGACGCAGCTCGTGAAGTTTGGGTGCGCCGTACGCACGCACGCCGTTGTGGCCATGTGCCAATCGCGCCCTCTTTCAGCCTCTACTCACATGCAGCCATGGCCCTGACGGAGAGCTGGGCGCTGCGCTGGGGACGCGCGAAGCTTGCCACCGGCGCACGGGAGGACGAGGCGTGGCGAAGGCTGCCTGATGTGCGCTGAGCCAGGGAGAAGGCCATGCCGCAGTGCCCAAAGTGGCATAAAAGGACGCGCACTCAGTGAGAGGGAAGGAGGAGTGGACACACATACTCGAGGTGCGCGCGTCCCTCTGTGCTTGTGGTTAGCAAGATACGCTATGCATGTCGAATCGTTCATTTCCATGCCGGTTTGAGGGAGTTGCGGCCGATTTGGTGTGGCAAGTAAAAGGCGACAGCGCTGCAGGCACACACACACTACACAAACACACCCAACCAGTACTGCAGTGCACCTAAAGATACCACGGAACCTTTTGCGAGCCTCGCGCAACCTGTCTGCTGCCTATCTTCTCAAGCCTCGTCCGAAGGCTAGAAAAATGTCGTGCGCGTGACCAGAACCTCAAACCTTGCCCAAAAGGTGTATACGCACTCGCGCACGCCACAGTAGCACTTGTGACCAGCACCTCAAGCGTTGCCCAAATGTTGTAAAGACGCGCACGCCACCGTCGTGTGCGTGAGCATCCCCCTCAAGTCTCATCCAAAAGGTGAAAACACACGCACGCCGCGGTACTACGCGTGACCAACACCTCAAGCCTCAATCAAAAGTTGAATAAGCGCATGGCAGATAAGTGCAGCTGCCCATCTTCTCAAGCTTCAGCAAAAAAGTTGGATGTGCGCGCACGCGCACAGCGCAACTGGCACATCACCTGCCGCAAGCAGGGTCACCGGAAACGGCTAACGGTCTCCACCGTTGGCGTTGGCCGTTGGCTGGGCCAACGGTGTCAGCGCCAACGGGCCAACGGCTCCAACGGGGCGAAACACGCGCTCGGAAGCGACGAAAAGTGTGGAATCGGAAAATTCGAGCGCTACGAGCCGTTACTGGCGATATAGCGTGACTGTATAGCTCATGCAGCGCTGAGAGTACAGTAGACACCGTGAGGAGGGCACTAGGAGCACTTGCAAACCCAGGCACGCGCACACATCCAGTGATCAAGGGTGTTACGTGTGGGTCGTGATCAGTCAGTTCTTGTTGTTTCCCATGAAAACATCATCCCCACTACTCTGTGGCTGCTAAGATCCATGACATGAGCACTTTTACGCCACCGTTGGCTGACAGTTGGCTAAGCCAACGTTTTTATTTCCGTTGGCGTTGGCACCGTTGGCGTTGGCCGTTGGCACCGTTGGCCCGTTGGCGGTGACCCTGGCCGCAAGAGCACGCGACGCATCGAGTGAAGGAATTACCTGCTCATACACAGTCATCGTCGTTGTTGTCGAAAGCGTTACACAACAGGAGCGCGGCGCTCCGAGCGCCTAAAACACAACAGGGAGCGCCCTGAGTAACAGGAACACGGGGTTTCCAGCTAAGCAGGCTACTCTTCTACTAGAAACACCCGCCGATACTACAGCAAACCTAAGTACTAGAGTACCGCCGGCTCCCGGCCGATAGACTTCCGCTCCCGCCGGCTAGACTACCCCAAACAGCGGTCTCTGAGAGACATGTCTGGCAAGGACCATATAGGAGAGGACCTTCCTCAGGGTCACAGTAGTGGCCTTGTGGCCAGTCAAGCCGGCAGAGCCGACTGGCGCTGACTGGAACGGTCCCCGTCTGGCAGTGCATGGCTGTCCAGCTCTCGTTTGCATGGGGCTCAGCCGGCGCCCCATGCCTCATGCATGGCCAGGTCCCACCCTCCAGGGGTGTTTGGACGACGGAGTTGTCATGGAGGCTGCCTGAAGACCTTCCAACGTCAGTCACCGGCAGACGAGCGACCCCGAGGGTGAGCGCGGTGACGAACGCTGCGATTGGTGAAGCGGATTTACTCTGTGTTGCCTCGGCGGTCGCCACCGCTGAAGCCGTGATGGTAGCCCGCCTCCACGGGCAGCCATCTTGACCAATGTCCAGCATGCATTGACGGGCGCCAGCTCCTCCGCTCGTCGATCAACTCGTCGAGATCGGTGCCGCATGGCATCCTGCATGGGGGGAGGATAAGGGCCGTCTCCCAGCACGGGCCGCGGCAGCGCCGCGGCTACTCGCCAAGCCATGGCAGCGCCGGGCAAGCCGCTCCTGAAGTGTTCCACCGAGGGGCAGTCTAGCAGGAGCCGGGCCAGTCGTATTTTACCCCGCTCGTCAGCGGCACGGAGATCCTCGACACCAGCAGCGCCGCATTGCTGGGTCCAGGGCTCGGCGACGAGAACGCGCCTCCGTTAATCGAGCCCCCGCCTGCGTTGCCGCCCTGAGTAAACACAGAATACCCAAAAACGAAAAGGCTAGCCAGCGAGGCGCACACACACCAGCACAGCCCCCTGTCGCACCCTCATGGGTGGGTGTTGCATCTCACTCTGGCTCACTCACTCTTCGGGTGGATCTGCTCCACCCCATACGCGTCCCCGTTCAAGAGCATCCTCGCTTTCGGGGACGGCAGATGCGTGAGCACATGCGCGACCTGGGGCGTGACTGCCTGGCTGCACAGCAAGACATTGATTTCCTTTTCGGCTCTGCACAGCCATTTGGCTGTATGCCGGCTGTACTTTGACCTTGCACACAGCTCGACCCACCCAGTCGATTGGTAGTCTGACAGGCCCGCCAGGCAGAGCACGTCGGCAGCTTTCAAATGCCCCATGTATGAGGACACCGCCATTTTTTTAAAGGGGGCAATTGTTTAGAATTAGGGTGCCTGGGGCTCGATTAACGGAGGCGCGTTCTCGTCGCCGAGCCCTGGACCCTGCAATGCGGCGCTGCTGGTGACTAGGATCTCCGTGCCGCTGACGAGCGGGATAAAATACGACTGGCCTGGCTCCTGCTAGACTGTCCCTCGGTGGAAACTACAGGAGCGGCTTGCCCGGCGCTGTCATGGCTTGGCGAGTAGCCGCGGCGCTGCCGCGACCCGTGCTGGGAGACGGCCCTTATCCTCCTCCCATGCAGGACGCCATGCGGCACCGATCTCGACGAGTTGATCGACGAGCGGAGGAGCTGGCGCCCGTCAATGCATGCTGGACATCGGTCAAGATGGCTGCTCGTGGGGGCGAGCTACCATCAGGGCTTCAGCGGTGGTGACCGCCGAGGCAACAACAGAGTTTATCCGCTTCACCATCGCAGCGTTTGTCACCGCGCTCACCCTCGGGGGCACTCATCTGCCGGTGACTGGCGTCGGCATTGGTCTTCAGGCAGCCTGCCATGACGACTCTGTTTGCCCAGGCCCCCCTGGAGGGTGGGACCTGGCCATGCATGACGCATGGGGCGCAGGCAGAGCCCCATGCATGGAGTTGGACAACCATGCACCATGCCAGGCGGGGACTTTTCTGCTTCAGCGCCGCCAGTCGGCACAGCCAGCGTGGTTGGCCTCAAAGGCCAGGAGGAGGACAGTCCTTTCCTATACGCTCCTTGCCAGACATGTCCCTCAGGGACTTGTTTGGGTCTAAACTAGCCGGCGGGAGCGGTGGTCTAGACGGCAGGTAACCGGCTGGTGGCTATCGTCCTTCACAGGGCGGTGGCACTAGGACTAGTGTTGTCTTAGCTGGAATGCCATGTAACTGTAACTGTATGAGGACACACGGTCAACGGGAGGCCAGCGGTCAACGCGGTCAAAGCAAAATCCGGCTGTGAAATAATTTAATAAATTTCCTGAACAGGTAAATCAAATCACTGCAGCAAGACGACACCCGGCGCGCCCGCGTTCGAGTGGCTGACGTACGGCGGCACCGGGGAGAAGCAGAACATCCAGCCGGTGTCGGCGCTCGCGGGCTTCACCGCCGCCTTCGACTCGGGGAAGCAGGAGACGCCGAAGCTGTGGGCGTACAGGGCGTTCCTCGGTCTCGCTGGCTCGCACTCTCGGAAAGAGCACCCGGCCAAACGGCGGCCAGGAGGCAAATCGTCGTCCAGGGGTCGTCTGAGAGGCGTCTGGCGTGTCCGGACGCGTCTGAGTGGCGTCCGGCGCGTCCAGGACGCGCCCGGACACAGACGACGACAAGGACGCGTCTGGGACGGCGTCCAAAGCGCGTGGCGACTTCTCCCCAGCGTCTCAGACGCATCCTGGACGCCGTCCGGAGTTTGGTCTTTCCGAGAGTGCTCGTGGCTCAACGACGCTGGTCTGGCCGCCGCGGTGGCCGAGCTCGTCTCCATCATTCCCGAGTTCCCCGCGCTCGGCAACTACGTCGTGCTGCCGAGCTACCCCCAGGGTGAGATGTTCAGCCATGTGCTCGGCGGCGCCAACGGCTCCGCCCAGGACGAGTACCTGCAGTGGCCGACTGACCACTCCCACCCCAAGTTGTACGTTGACGCGAAGGACGTCGGCGGAGTAGACGTCTGGCCGCTGTATGCCGACACAGAGGCCGTTCCTGCCGGCTGCTTGATATACACCGCTGCTTGATACATCGCTGCTGGACACACCGCTGCGCGACAAGCCCAGGCGGGGCTGAACAAGTTCCTGGCGTACCGTTGTAAAGCTTTGCCTTGGAATTAAATAATTCGGAGTTTTCCGAGTTCCGAGTTTTAATTCCAAGTTTTCACAACGTTCCGACGTTCCAACGTTAACGTCGCGGCAAGGTCGATTTCTAAATCACATTTCCGAAAGTGGAAAAGTGACGTCAAAACGGGGAAATGAAATAAATCATCCCGTGACAAGGCACCAAAATTCCAAACAATTCCCCCCTTATGCAAGTGGCGCCAAGGCAAAGCGGTTCCACGGTACTCCGATGCGGTCCAGAACGTATCGAGCACCCGTCTGGCTCCTTGGCGGAGATGCGCGTGTCCACAGTGTGACTGGCCTAGCGCGGCCTGTCAAATTTGAAAGCTTAGCCACTGGGCCTTCATCTGTCGGAGAGCTGGGTGTGGGTTCCCGCTCCAAAAGGGTCGGATCTCGAGATGTCACACCACTCTCTGGTGTGACATAAGCACCCTAGTGCTAACTCCTTACTTGACATGCGCGTGGCCGTTACACACGCCGGACGGTTGATGCTCTGCTAGAGTGTGCGCGCACATAAAATACAAACACACAAAAACAATTGACAGTTGACAAGCGCATGCTATTGAGCGTGCCCCCGGAAGTGAGACCCCTGAGCCTGCGGCGCACCCCTTCGCCTTTCCTTTTTCCATCCCTTTCCCGTCTCCCCGCACATACAGTGAGCCCGGCGTCCCCTCGGGGGTGTTTGGGAAGTACCACCGGCACGTGTAACCAATCTCTCTCTACACACAGTGATGGTGCTGGCGGCCGAGAACCTACGACACCTGGTTGCGGCTCCTGGTTGCAACCAAGTGCGATCGTAATTGTGAAGAGGAGGGAGATCCACTCACGCTAACACAGGACAGGGGCTGTGGCCTGGGCCGCGGAGGTGCGTCGACTCTGCGCCAGGAAACCGCTTTGTCATGCGCTGTGTGCTTGCGGCTGCGTTCTCTGGGCTTACCCACCCACGGCTGCCCATGGGGAGGGTGAGCGTCCATCTCTCTCCCCTCTCTTGCCGCAAGGTGATGATGCTGGCCCATAAATTGCTACCGGTACTGGTAGGTGCATCACCCACGACTGTAAAAACCATCATCATTACGTGACCAGCCCAGAACACCACAAGTTGGGCGCCGCAGAGGCGCCGACTGTTATATGCAAAAATCAGTTCGACGTTTGACATGCAGCTGCAATGATGCGATGTGTGTGGTGATGTCAGCACCGTTGGTCCTGTTCACCTGCTGTGGAAAAAAATGCAGCCGGACAGCGTGCCGTCGACGCCAAGCAACCGTCTTGGTCAGAGCGTCGCCTGTGGCAGCCTCTGCCCTTTCCTGGCCGGAAGTTTTCAAGGGGTGCCAGACTGTAGGCGCATGCCCATGCTGCATGCAGGCGTGGTAGACAGACAAGTCTTTGCATGCGGGCGTGGTGGGCAGACAAGTCGTGGGCACGGTTGTCACGGGACGTCGGGTCTAGCTTAGCTACGGCGAAGGGCGGGGCCCATGAGGAGGCGACACTGCCCGTGTCACCCGCCTCTCTCAGAGTAGGCTGAGTCCTCACGGCATCACTGTCAGGGGCTTAAGCTTGTGTCTCATGCACCAGGCTAGGCCTGGGCTGAGAGCACCGCCCATGTCAATAAGCATGCAAGGCGCGATTTCCTAAAAAAACCGTCCAAGTGCCAGTAACACTGCCCCGTGTCAACGGTGGTGTGCTGCCACGTGTACCGCGTTGGGCATCAGGTTTGTCGACTTCCCTTTCTGGAAAGGAGTGGCGGGAGTCCTCAAGGAGGGAGATGGCAGAAATTGTTTCAAGCTCAGGTCCCTCCCACAAGCGCAATGTCTCCAATATCTCCCTGTTTTGTGTGGTGCCTGGATGTGGTGCTGCTGCTTGGCGCCCACACCTAGTGTGGGTGCGCTACCGTGGACTACGTTTGCACCTTGACCTTTTGGTGGGCCTTGTGCCTGCTGTCTGATAGTCCCGCTGGAAGTGATTGTGACCGCCGGCAGTGGATTTGTAACACTACTCTCTCCCTAGCCAACTTGGAATCCAGAGGGCCGACAATTTGAAAACGACAAACCGTGCTGCCCCCCCTCCTCGCGCGCGTCGCCATCCCAAACAATCACAGCTCGGTGATGAGCGGCTTCCCGCGCTTTGCTGCTTTGCCCTTGCCCTTTGGCACTCGCTTTCCGTCGGCAGCGTTGGCGCCCGCAGCCGCTTGCCGCGGCGCCGGCGGCGCGTCCAGCATCGGCACGTCCTCCGGGTCGGCAACAGCCGCGGCCCGCCCGCGGCCGCCCGGCCCCTCCTCCCCATTCCCTCGCCCGACGCCCCCGCTGCCGTAGCCACCGTCGCCGTCGCTGTCGTCGTCGCTGGACGTGGCGTCGTCCGAGTCGTCGCTGTCGTCGCCGTCGTGCCCAGCGGCTGCCGCGAGCGCCGCGTCAAGGTCTGGCCCGCCAGCGAGCGCAGACTCTGCCGCGCTGAGCGCGCTGCCGTCTTTGAGGTCGATGAGGCCGCACGCGAGGTCCTGTGCGGGTGGTGCGGGCGGGCGTGCATGTCACAACGTGCGCTTGTGCGGGTGGTGCGGGCGTGCGTGTGTGTCACAACGTGTGCGTGTGCGGGTGGTGCGGGTGATGCAAGCGTTTTACGATGCATGCTCGTGTGTGCCGCGTCGCGTGCGGGTGGACGTGCATACCACATGGTGCGCGTGCAGGGGTAAGGGTTTAGTTTAGGGTTCAACAAACTACCTCAACCCTCAACCCTCAACCCTGAACCCTAACTCTAAACCCTAAACCTGCATTGTGTGTGCGTGTCGCAACGTTCTGTGTGTGCGAGTGTAGCGCGTTGTGTGCGCGTGTGTGCCGTGTAGTGTGCGTGCGTCGCGTCGAATGCGGGTGCGTGCCAGTCACATTGTGCACACATGTTTGGTCCCCAGCCTGCCCACCCACCATCTCGATGTAGCCGCCCTCCTTTCCCTCCTGTGCGTGTTGTGAGTATGACATCGGGCGCGTGCGCGCGCACGCGCAAGCGTGCGAGCATGTTAAGGCCCCAGGCTGCACACCCACCATCTCAATGTAGCCGCTCTCCTGGTCGTCTGGCACACCCTCGACGTCGAAATCGGCTGCCGGGCGCACCTAACAAAACAGGCACACAATGTGTATGTGAGTGCGCGTGGCAGCGATGCGGGAGGGGGGCACACGCGCGCGTGGTGGCGCAGGAAGGGACGCACCCCAATGGTGCGCCGTCCGCACACGCAAACACACAGCTCTCAGGGACCCCCCCCCTAGGTATCATACGGCTGAGATACGCCACACGCATAAGCACACGCATATGCGCCGTGCCGAATGCGCCATACGGAGCACACAGCTGAGCACATCGCGTATGGTGCAAGGTGCAACCCTGATGCGCACGCGCGTGTGTCTGGCGTGCGCCCCAGGTGGGTGCGGGCATCCACCTTGAGCTGCTCCTGGAGGTCGGCGTTAGCAGTCTGTATCTGCGGCAGGAATGCGTTGAGCCTGGACAGCACTGCAGCGGGGGCAGCGGCAGGGGCGGGGTCGGCAGGGGACTGGCGAGACGCTGACACTCACGCCACAGCCCCATGCAGCACGCCAGGGCACCCTGTGTGTCATGATGCCTCCCCTGCATCATCTTTCCCCTGCCCCTCTGCCCGTGCAGGTAGCTGTGCACTGGCAGGGTGGCGCGCGGTGCATGGGTCCCATGCACCCATGCGTGCACGCCATGCGCATGCGTGCCACAGTGGGCCCTCACGTGAGCTCTTCGGCACGGGGGCGATGTCTGGGCGCGCTGGGGTTGGTGCGGCGGTGGGTGGTCCGCCAGCAGCGAACACGTTGAGCCGGAGCTCTGCGGCAGGCATGAATTCCAGTCGTGCTCAATGGCGGCGCTCGAGCAATGCGAGCCTTCCACAGCGCCCCTTCCCCCACGACACTCATCACATGGACGCTAGTTCCATCGTCTTTCACGCACCAAGAGGCGACACCGGTGGCGGCTCCAGAAGCTCGCCCACCCCCCGTTTCGACACCTTTGACATCGCACACAAGCCTGAACACTACCGCTCGCACTCGCAGTCACTAGGAGTCTCTTGAGCGGGGGTCTCTTGAGCGATTGGGCAGCACAAAGGCTATGAGCTGACTGGCAGAGGCCGACAGGGGTTTTCGCATTCACACTCCCACACTGACTCTTTAACATCCTCCATAGCGTCACCCTGCTTCACAGACAGCAACCATGGTCGCACCTTCTCTGATGAAGAGCCGCTGCGCCCCGACTGTTGGCCTTCGGCACACAGTGGCGCACACCCCTCTCCTGCGCCCCTCGAGTGCCCCCTGGAAGGCGTGCAGTGCGTCGTCCGCGACTGCGGTTACCTGCACCACGTCCACGATTGCGCCCATCGCCGCCCCTCGCGGCGCTGCGATTGGGTCATCATGCATGCTGCGCCAAAATGCTCGCGCGAGCAACGTCAAGACGGCGGCCGCGTCCGGCTCAATGAGCGCTGCTGCGCCGGTCGACGATGGAAAGTCGTCCTTCATGCAGGTGCGCGCGCTCACCCTGCTGGTTACGCCGATTCCCACTGCTGGCGGGTCTCTTCATGCATGCATGCATGCATGCCCACCCAGGCGGTGTTCAACGTTGTCAACGTGATCATGGGCGTAGGCCTGCTCACGCTACCTTTCGCGCTCAAGAGCTCTGGCTGGGTGGGCCTCGGCCTGCTCTGGGTGATGGGCATCATCACCAACTACACTGGTGGGTCCATGTGCGGCGGGCTAGTAGAGCGAGGGTTGTGGAGCGCACAGTGCATCCCTGCCTGCTGGCTCACACACCCGTGCGCTCATACGCATGCATCAGAGCCACTCCCGGCTTGTTGGGATGCTTCCGAGCGGACCACCGCGGCAGTTGCCGTGGGCAGCGTTGGTGGTCGTGACCGGCCGCCTTCCTTCAGGCGACTCAACAGCCTCCCCCTCCTCTCCCTTCTCCCCTCCCCCCCCCTACCCTCCCCCGTCCCTCTCCCTCCTCCCCTTCCTTCCTTCCTCCCTCCCCTCACCACTCCCCCCTCCCCTACACACCAGGCAAGGCTCTGGTGGAGTGTGCGCAGAAGGTTGCTGAGAAGCAGGGGCTGGGCGAGGAGAAGGTGCGAGGAGGGTCGAAGCAGTGATTTTATTTTCGTGAATTGTAATGAATTTTCCACAGCTGGAGTTTGCCTTGGCCGCGTTAGCCGTTGCCCACCCGGTGCCCGCTTGCCCTCATATGTAGTTCATTTGAAAGCTGTTGACGAGCTCTGTCTCGCGGGCTTGTCAGACTGCCAATCCACTGAATGGGTTGAGCTGTGTTTGACGTCAAAGCACGGCCGGAATACAGCCAAATGGCTGTGCAGAGCCGAAAATGAAATCACTGGGTAGGAGGGTAGGAGCAGCGGGTAGGGTAGGAGGGTAGGGGCAGCGGGTAGGGTGGGAGGGTAGGAGCAGCGGTTTCGAAAAAGGCACCCTGCCTGTGGTGCTGATTGAGTTTCGAGTCTGACGCCACGTTAGGTGCTGATGCCACGTGTGTTGCACATGACGCGAGGCCCGACACCTGACGCCTGCAGCTGGGCCGGCGACCTGGTCCGTTGCGCTGTGAGGCTAACCCCCCACAGGTGCTGTAGGGATACTACAAGGCCTGGCTTACTTGGACATAAGGAAGCTTATACGGCCTTGCTTACCTGAGCAGTAACAGTAACAGTAACACGGGGTTTCCAGCTAAGCAGGCTACTCTTCTACTAGAGACACCCGCCGATACTCCAGCACACTTTATTCAGTGCCGCCGGCTCCCGGCCGATAGACTACCGCTCCCGCCGGCTAGACTAACCCAAACAGCGGTCTCTGAGAGACATGTCTGGCAAGGAGCATATAGGAGAGGACCTTCCTCAGGGTCACAGTAGTGGCCTTGTGGCCAGTCAAGCCGGCAGAGCCGGACTGGCGCTGACTGGAACGGTCCCCGCGTGGCAGTGCATGGCTGTCCAGCTTACCTGAGCACAAGGAAGCTTTTCTGTCTTGCCCTGCGCAGTCCTGTATCATTCCTCCACGCCCCACCCCACCCCGGCACCGAGCCCCCGCGCGCACACACGCACGCGTCCACACACACACACACACACACACAAGTACACACACACACACACACACACAAACACACACACCATCAAGGGCATCCAGCGGCTGTAACATCGACCCCTCCCCCTTTCATCTGCCCTACCACCCAGGTTCTGGGCTACGAGGACATCGCCGATGCCGCATTTGGGAACAGCACACACACACACACGCACACACACACACACACACCAGATTCTGGGCTACGAGTACATTGACGATGCCGCGTTTGGCAACAGCACACGCACACACACACACAAACACACACACACACCAAGCACACACACACACACCATCAAGGGCGTACGGCGGTCTGTAACATCGACCCCCCCCCCTCCCTCTACTCTCCCACCCATGTTCTGGGCTCCGAGTTCATTGCCGATGCCGCATTTGGCAGCACACACACACACACACACACACACACAACCAGGTGCTGGGCTACGCGGACATCGCAGAGGCCGCATTTGGCAACAGCACACACACACATATACACACACACACACACACAACCAGGTGCTGGGCTACGCGGACATCGCAGAGGCCGCATTTGGCAACAGCACACACACACACACACACACACACACAACCAGGTGCTGGGCTACGCGGACATCGCAGAGGCCGCATTTGGCAACAGCACACACACACACACACACACACACACAACCAGGTGCTGGGCTACGCGGACATCGCAGAGGCCGCATTTGGCAACAGCACACACACACACACACACACACACACACACACAACCAGGTGCTGGGCTACGCGGACATCGCAGAGGCCGCATTTGGCAACAGCACACACACACACACACACACACACAACCAGGTGCTGGGCTACGCGGACATCACAGAGGCCGCATTTGGCAACAGCACACACACACACACACACACACACACAACCAGGTGCTGGGCTACGCGGACACCGCAGAGGCCGTGTTTAGCAACAGCACACACACACACACACACACACACACCAGGTGCTGGGCTACGCGGACATCGCAGAGGCCGCGTTTAGCAACAGCACACACACACACACACACACACACACACACACCAGGTGCTGGGCTACGAGTACATCGCGGAGGCCGTGTTTGGCAACAGCACACACACGCACACACACGCACACGCCAGATTATGAGCAACAAGTACATTGCCGAGGCCGCGTTTGGCAACAGCACACACACACACATCAAATTCTGAGCTGCGAGTATATTGCCGAGGCCGCGTTTGGCAACAGCACACACACACACACACACACCAGATTCTGAGCTACGAGGACATTGCGGAGGCCGCGTTTGGCAACAGCACACACACACACACACACACACAAGCACACACACACACACGCACCAGGTGCTGGGCTACGAGGACATTGCGGAGGCCGCGTTTGGAAAGATCGGCCGCCTGCTAATCTCCTCCATCATCTACACCGAGCTGTTCGGCACGTGCTGCCTGCTGTTCATCCTTGAGGGAGACAACCTCTTCCAGCTGCTCGGCACCTCCTCGGGGTAAGTTGAGGTGCAGCTGCCTGCTAGCTAGGACCCAGCACCAGGGGCATGCATGGCGCATGGCGCATGGCACGTGCTGCCTGCTGTTCATCCTTGAGGGTGACAACCTGTTCCAGCTGCTCGGCACCTCCTCTGGGTGAGCTGAGGCGCAGCCAGCCTGCTAGCTAGGACCCAGCACCAGGGGCATGCATGGCGCATGGCGCATGGCACGTGCTGCCTGCTGTTTATCCTTGAGGGTGACAACCTGTTCCAGCTGCTCGGCACTTCCTCGGGGTGAGTTGAGGCGCAGCCAGCCTGCTAGCTAGGACCCAGCACCAGGGGCACGCATGGCGCATGGCACGTGCTACCTGCTGTTCATCCTCGAGGGAGACAACCTGGAGACATCCTGTTCCAGCTGCTCGGCACCTCCTTCCTCAGGGTAAGGCCACATCAGCAGGCCAACGCCACCATAGATAGGCACACATGACGCATGTCCCAGAAGCAGCAGCAGCAGCAGCAGCAGGCAGCAGCAGCAGCAGTAGGCATGTGTGTGCAGCAGGAACATCAGCAGCAACAGCAGCAACAGCAGCAGCAACAGCAGCAACAACAGCAGCAACAGCAACAGCAGCAGCAGCAGGCCGATACCACGCCATGGCTCATGCCCCATCAGCAGCAGCAGCAGCAGCATCAACAGCAGCTCAGTAACAGTAACACCGGATTTCCAGCGAAGACTACCTTCTAGTCCTAGTACCACCGCCACCCAAGTCCAGTTCTGGCCTTTACAATCACTTGAGGGGCGGTAGCCACCAGCCGCGGCTGGTGGCTGCAGCCGGCTGCCTGCCAACTCGTAGCCCTACAGCAAAAAGGAGAGCTACCATGCCGCCAACACCAGCTCACAAGCATAGGAGGAGGCGGGGCAAATTAGCACACACATAGATTCACACCCCCACATCTCCCTCAATACTGGGTTCCTGGAAAATATGGCGACAGTCTCAGAAGGCTGGTTCCCAGGCCTTTCCAGTGGTATATTTGGTTTGGCGGTGAGTGCTCCACACCTCCCACAATTTGACTTTGAACTCAGGTGGGCTGACGGGGCCGACAAGAGACGAGCGGGGCAAATTAGCACACGCCCACACTCCTACTGATATACAAACCAGGACAACACAACCACTTACTACGCTTGCCGCTCCCCTACTCCCGCGCAGAGCCCCACCGCCTACATGATTGCCGCCGCGTGCGTCATGATCCCAACGGTGTGGCTGCCCAACCTGAAGTCGCTGTCCTACCTGGGCTTCATGGGCGTGTCTGCCACGTGCCTGTGCGTGATGTCGGTGAGTTGTGTGTGTGTGTGTGTGTGTGTGTGAGTGTGTGTGTGCGTGTGTGTGTGTGCGTACGTACGTGTGTGTGTGTGTGTGTGTGTGTGTGTGTGTGCGTGTGTCAAACCAACCTCGAGTCTTGGACGTGTCTGCCACGTGCCTGTGTGTGATGTCGGTGAGTTGGTTTGTGTGTGTGCGTGTGTGCGTGTGTGTGCGCGTGTGTGTGCGCGTGTGTGTGTGTGTGTGTGTTTGCGTGTGTGTGCGTGTGTGTGTGTGTGTGTGTGCGTGTGTGTGTGTGTGCGTGCGTGTGTGTGTGTGTGTGTCTGCCCAACCTCAAGTCACTGTCGCTGCCTGGGCTTCATGGTCATGTCTGCCACGTGCCTGTGCGTGATGTCAGTGAGTCAAGGTGTCATTCACTTGAGTGTTTCTGCTAAAGGCCCTTCCCAGGATAGCATGTCAGAAAACGCGTGGGGGCGTTTCGGGGTGCCCCCAAATGTGGCACCAATTTGGTACAAGCTAGTGTGGGAAGGGCCTACAGCACCCCGCCAGTATAAGTAGGATACAGCAGGAGCTCCCAGGGTATCTGGACGAGGACGAGGACGAGGGATCACAAGGAATCCCACCAATGCTGACCATTTAGGGCCCTACCTTCCTGCCACCTTCCTGGCACCTTCTTCCCACCTTCCTCGCAGGTCGTGTACACGTTCATGACCGCACACATCATCCCGGGCGCCGCGGCCTCCCCCCCACTCACACACCCTAAGACCAAGCAACACTCTCCATGCAAGCCCCTCACACACACAGGTAAACGAAGCTCCCTCTCGACATCTTCCTGCAAGCTTCCTGTTACCTTCCTGTCACCTTCCTGCCACCTTCCTCACAGGTCGTCTACACGTTCATGACCGGAAACTTCATTCCGGGCGCCGCAACCGACGTGGCGCTGTGGTCCACACTCCCGCTCGTGTTCGGCATCATGACGTTCTGCTACAGCGGGCACGGAGTGTTCCCGGCGATTCAGGCGTCGATGCAGAAGCCCAAGGAGTTCCCTCAGGTGTGTGTTTGTGTGTGTTTGTCTCTCCCTCGCTCTCTTCTCTCTCTTTCTCTCTCTCTCTCTCTCTCTCTCTCTCTCTTGTCTCTTTCTCTCTCGCTCTCTCTCCTCTCTCTTACTGTCACTTTCTCTCACTCTCCCGCTCACTCACTCTCTCACTCACCCTCACTCTCTCGCTCTCTCACTCTCACTCTCACTCTCTCTCGCTCTCACTCTCACTCCCATCCCAGGTGCTCAACGTCGCCTACCTGATCGTCGCCACCTGCTGCACGCTCATCAGAACACTCGGCTACCACATAGTTTCCGCCCAATCACTCTCTTCCCTCACACTATCTGATGCTCTCTCACTCACTTTCTCACTCTCACTTCTCACCCAGGTGCTCAACGTCGCCTACCTGATCGTCGCCACCTGCTGCACGCTCATCAGAACACTCGGCTACCACATAGTTTCGGCCCAATCACTCTCTTCCCTCACACTATCTGATGCTCTCTCACTCACTTTCTCACTCTCTCCCACTTCTCACCCAGGTGCTCAACGTCGCCTACCTGATTGTGGCCACCTGCTGCACGCTCATCGGAACACTCGGCTACTACATGTACGGCTCGCGCGCCCTCGACGTTGTCATCTTCAACCTGCCCCCGGGACTGCTGGCCACGGCATGCTGCTGGTGGGGCCATGCTCTGATGATGGATTGATGATGCATGATTGACATTGATGATTGATGATGGACTGTGTGTTGCCACCACTCTTTGGGCAACTCTGAGTGGCTCTCAGTAGCTAGCGCGCCACTTCCCCAGATCCCAGCCTGGCAGGGTGTCCACCTATTGGGTTTGATCTTTTTGTAGTGTGGCAGCTGTGGCCATCTCCAACCTGCCTCCTGGCCTGCTGGTGACGGCAGTGCTGCTGGCGTGTTTCTGCACCCTTCCTACTCGCTTCCCTCACTTTTTTTTTGTTTTCGAACCCTGTCCCCCATCGCTCGCACGCCACAAACACTCACACCCCCTGCCCTCCGCGCTCCCCACAGCACCGTCCTCATCAACCCCATCGCCAAGTCCGCCCTCACGATGGAGCCGGTCGCCGCTCCCTTTCGACTCCCTTTCCCATACATTTTTTTTGTCTTCTTAATTCGCTTCAACACACTGAAACGCCTTCTGCTACCCACACCCATGCAGCACCGTGCTCATCGATCCCATAGCCAAGTCCGCCCTCACGATAGAGTCGGTTGCCGCTCCCTTCCCACTCCCTTCCCTCACTATGTTTTACCTTACCCCCGACCACTCGCACGCCACAACACTCACACGCCCCCTGCCCTTCACGCACTGCACACAGCACCGTGCTCATCAACCCCATAGCCAAGTTCGCCCTCACGATGGAGCCGGTCGCCGCCGCAGCGACGAGCGCCACGGGCGCGGCGTCCGGGCTGCCGCGCCTGGCAGTGCGCACGGCCATCTCGGTCGCAATCCTGGTGAGGATCTTTTGGTTACTTTCAGCTTTACTTTGGGCTGCTGTCTCGGGTTTTGTCTTGAGCGCCGCGAGTTGGGTGCTAAGGGGGGGGTGAGGGGATTACCAGAGGCTCTCATCGAAAGCGGTGTGAATGCCGCGCCTGGCCGTGCGCACGGCCATCTCGGTCGCGATCCTGGTGAGCATCTTTCGGTTACTTTCGGTTTTACTTTTGGTTTTACTTTTGGCTACTGTCTCGGGTTGAGGGCTTGGGCTTGAGCGCCGCGAGTTGGGTGCTAAGGGGGGGTGAGGGGATTACCAGAGGCTC
This sequence comes from Chlamydomonas sp. UWO 241, assembly GCA_016618255.1. Taxonomy (NCBI): domain Eukaryota; kingdom Viridiplantae; phylum Chlorophyta; class Chlorophyceae; order Chlamydomonadales; family Chlamydomonadaceae; genus Chlamydomonas; species Chlamydomonas priscui. The sequence continues at coordinate 140,305 of VFSX01000063.1, forward strand.
TCTCATCGAAAGCGGTGTGAATGCCGCGCCTGGCGGTGCGCACGGCCATCTCGGTCGCGATCTTGGTGAGCATCTTTCGGTTACTTTCGGTTTTACTTTTGGTTTTACTTTTGGCTACTGTCTCGGGTTGAGGGCTTGGGCTTGAGCGCCGCGAGTTGGGTGCTAGGGGGGGGGGGTACCAGGGGCTCTCATCGAAAGCAGTGTGAAAGCCGCGTCTGGCGGTGCGAACGGGCCATCTCAGTCGCGATCCTGGTGAGCATCTTTCGGTTACTTTCGGTTTTGCTTTTGGCTACTGTCTCGGGTTTTGAGGGCTCACGCTCTTAAGCGCCTCGAACTGGGAGGTGGTGGATGGTGGAGGGTGGCAAGGACAGGAGGCAACGAGTGGCCATGCTTGGGTGTATTTCGGGGTCGTGTGTGGCGTTCTTCGGCGCCCCTTGTGGGGGCTGGGGCGTGGTTGAGTGGAAGAGGCCCTCCTATCGAAAGCAGTGAGTGACCCTCAGACGACCCTCCTAAACACCCTCCTAACTGCCTCTTGACTATCTGTTGCAGGTAGCCGCCAAGAACCTGCCCTTCCTGGCGTACGTGATGGCGCTCGTCGGCTCGTTCATGACGATCAGCGTGTCGGTCACGTTCCCCGCGGTGTGCCACCTGGTGAGTGAAAAAGAGTGAGAAAGAGTGAAGGAGTGAGAAAGAATGGGAAGGAGTGAGAATGAGTGAGAAGGCGGGGGGGTCTGCTACGCGGTAAGGGTGCGAGACGCCGCTCCTCGTGTCGTTTTGACGATATTAGCGTGTCGGTCACGTTCCCCGCAATGTGCCACCTGATGAGTGAGAAGGAGTGAGAAGGAGTGAGAAGGAGTGAGGAGTGAGAAGGAGTGAGAGGGGCGCACACACACACACACACACACACATATATATACATGCACGCCCCCCCCCCACACACACACATGCCCCCACACACGCACACACGCACAAACACACACACACGCACACACACACCAGGTCCTCTTCAAGGGGCAGTCGTCGCCCGGCCGTGTCGCATGGAACTACGCCGTCGCGGTCACCGGTCTGTGCTGCACCACTTTCGGCACGCTGGCGTCGGTCAAGAGCCTCGCGGCAAAGGCGGCGGCGTCCGCGGTCGGCGCGGCGTGAGCCTGTACCAGTGATGTATCAGTGGTGTGCGTGCACCTGACGTCAGCTGCGGCTGACGACGCGGCACGCGGTCTGATCAGGATCAGCTCGGCCTGCCCCTGCTGCAGTACGTTCGGCGCGCCGGCGTCGGTCGAGAGCCTCGCGGTCAAGGCGGCGGCGTCCGCGGTCGACGCGGCGTGAGCCTGTCTGTATCAGCGTGTGTTGTGCGTGCGTCTGACGTCAGCTGTCTGACGGCATGCGGTCTGACCAGCTCAGCTCGGCGCCCTCTGCTGCACCACACGTCCGAGGCGCTTGCGTTTGTTAAGAGCCTCGCGGTCAAGGCGGCGGCGTCCGCGGTCAGCGCGGCATGAGCCTGTATCAGCGTGGCGTGCGTGCGCCTGACGTCAGCTGTCTGGTGGCGCGGCATGCGATCTGATCAAGCCTCGCGGCAACGGCGGCGACCTGAGTCCGCCTGTCAGAGCGTCTGGTCGTGCGTGCGTCCGACGTCAGCTGCCTGACGGCGCGGCATGCGGTCTGATCAACTCAGCTCGGCGGCCGCTGTGCCGTGCTCGCGTCCACCAAACGCCAAGAGTGGTACTGGCGGGCGCGGCGCGTGCGCTTCAATCGGGAGTACAAGCCCAATCGCGCACAATGTGATCGCTGCGCCCTGTGCTGTGTATGCTGTGCAGTGCGCCCTGCGCTGTACTGTGCGCCTGGTGCTGTGCCGGCCCTCCCTGCATAAATCCGTAGCCCAGCGACGACTGGACCAACAGGCCGAGCTTGTGATAGCCCACGTGTGGGGGTACGCCCCCCTCTACCAAGAATAGACACATGCGCACTCGCCCTCCTGTTTGATGGTGTTGGAGTAGTAGCTGCTTAACAAGGGCGAGCACGTAAAGTAGTATGACCATCGCGAGCGTGTGCCAGAGCACGAACGAGACTTGGAGAGACTGTCGAGCAGTTTGCGTGCTCTGCTCCCGCAAAGGGGGGCCTGTGGGACAAGTCGTGTAATCGAGAGATAAAACAGTGGGAAGGAGTGCAGTCCAGCGGCATCTGAGGGAGCTGGACCATCTTTTTCCACAGCGAGCCTGGACCAACTGCGAATTCTGCGATTACACATGAATGAGAACGCACACAGCAACACAGCGTGCACGCACTGTGTGTGTCCTAACAACCCCGGGCAGCCTGAATGGCAGGTTACCGCGGGCGACGCATTCTCTCTGACCAGAGTCTTGACACTAGCTTGGCGTCAGCGGCCTGGTAGGCTGGCGCGCTGCCTGGCCTTGCGGGCTCTCCTAGAAGAGCCCCCTAGGCGTGTCGTCTAGGCCTTGACTTACGCCCCAGGATCCTCCGGGAACGTGCGTGTAAAACCTGCGAAACCTGCCAAATACGCTGCCTGTAGGTGAGCTTCGAATACGCTGCCTGTAGGTCAGTTTCACACACGACTGTGAGATCCATCACCATCATATCAGGCTAGCTGGCGCCTGCGGCCGCGACACCACCCTTGCTGGCTGCCCCTCCGCTGGCGTTTCCAGAAAGCGCCGCGCGCACTTTGTCTGCTGTAAGCAGCGCGTAATCGCGCCCTGCCTGGACCTCTGCGAGCAGCTGTGCCAGAGGTCGAAAGAGCGAGGGCGCCGGCGGTGCGCACCTGCGGCATGTGTGTGTGTGTGTGTGTGTGTGTCTGTGGTCGAAGCTGCGCGGCCGAAGAGCGAGGGCGCGGGCGGTGCGCACCTGCGGTGTGTGTGTGTGTGTGTGCGTGTGTGCGTGCATGTGTGTGTGTGTGTGTACTCGCGTGTGTGTGTGTGTGTGTATGTGCGCGCATGTGTGTGTGTGTGTGTGTGTGACCCGCCCCCCAAACCAAGGATACTATCCACTTGATTCAGGCGCTGGTCGGTCACCCGCTATTTGAGAGACATCCTAGCGCACGGGTCAGACCTCGTAACAATTGCCGGGGTGTATTGCTGTTAGTCGTACAGACGTTGCCGGTGCATGCCGACGGCCTCATGTAACGCTTGGTTGGTTGTTGGTTGGTTGTGTGTGCGTGCGTGCGTGCGCTTGCGCACGTGTGTGCGTGTGTGTGTGTGCGTGCGCGCGCGTGTGCATCCTATACATGAACACACCCTCCACCGCTCGCATCGCCCATCACGCCCGAGGCAGTGTCGGCGACCGTGCGTGTGTGTGGTATGTGTATGTGCGCGTGCGCGTGTGCACGTGTGTGTGGTGTGCGTGTGTGTGTGCTCGTGTGTGTGTGTGTGTGTATGTGTGTCCCCTCACACACCCTCTGCCGCTCGCATCGCCCATCGCGCCCAAGGCAGTGCCGGCGACCGACGATCCGAATGTGGTGTGTGTGTGCGCGTGCGCGTGCGCACGTGTGTGTGTATGTGTGTGCGTGCACGCGCGTGTGCATCCTATACATGGACGCACCCTCCACCGCTCGCATCGCCCATCGCGCCCGAGGCAGTGCCGGCGACCTGATCGGGCGAGACACCAGCTAACAAGGACGCAACGGCTGCCTGTTCATATTTGTGTCTCGTCGTACTCCGACTCAGCGAGTCTTAGTGGAACAGCTAAAGCAGATAAGTTAAGACTTAGATAACGCACCCTTCTCCGCTCGCATCGCCCATCGCGCCTGAGGCACTGACGGCGACCTGATCGGGCGAGAGACAAACTAACAGAGAAGCCAAAACTGCTGCCTCTTCATATTTCTTGTCTCGTCTTACTCGAACTCAGCGAGCCTTAGTGGAACAGCTAAAGAAGATAAGTTAAGACTTCAATAACGCACCCTCCACCGCTGGCATCGCCCATTGCGCCTGAGGCACTGCTGACGAGCTTATCGGGCGAGAGACCAGCTAACGGGGAAGCTAAAACTGCTGAGACTTTGCCTGATTCTATTTGTGTCTCATCTTTACTCCGGAGTAGTAAGTACCGTACTGCTCAATGTACTTCATGTTCAGAGCAGTTCACGGCAGCCAAAATTGTCGTTTTCAGCTTCCTAACGTCCCAGAGTTCACGGCAGCCCCGACCCCAGACCATGCTTCACGGCCCAGTTCACGGCAAAAGAAAATGTGGTGAGTCCGGAGAAGTGAGTCAGACTCCGGAGTACTGAGTAGTGAGTCCGGAGTAGTGAGTCGGACGACTCAGCAAGCCTTAGTGGAACAGGTAAAGAAGAGGACGCACCCTCCACCGCTCGCGTCGCCATCGCGCCAGAGGCAGTTCCGGCGACCGTGCGTGCGTGTTGTGTGTGCGGGCGCGTGTGTGCGCGCGTGAGCTTGTGTGTGTGTGTGTGTGCATGGTGCGTGGTGTGTGCCCGTGCGCGTGTGTGTGCGTCCTATACATGGACGCACCCTCTTCCGCTCGCGTCGCCCATCGCGCCCGAGGCAGTGCCGGCGACCGACGATCCGAAGCGCGCGACGAGGCCGCCGTTGACCGCCATGGCGATGTTCTCACCACAAAATGGGCCACGCGCGAGGCCGCTGCGTGTGTGCGTGTGGGGGGTTTCAGGGTTAAGAGTTTGAGGGCAGTTTGAGGGCTCTAGGAGGCGAGGGTTTTGATACAGAGAGGCCGCCGTTGACCGCCATGGCGATGTTCTCGCCGCAGAACGGGCCGCGCGCGCGGTCGCTGCGTGGGCGTGCGTCAGTGGTGTCCTTCGGGAAACAGAGAATGGTGCGCTATCCCGCGCAACATTGGAGGGAATATGCGAAAACTTCCGCAACAAGGCATTTTTGTTTGTTTGTTTGCGGCAAGTGTGAAATTGCCGATTTCACACTTTTCAGCACGCACACACACATATACACAAAACACACACAAGTGCAGTTACAGTTACAGTTACAGTTACATCGGCTTTCCAGCAAAGACTACCTCTAGTCCTAGTACCACCGCCTAGACCCAAGTCCAGTTCTGGCCCTAACAATTACTTGTGAGGGGCGGTAGCCACCAGCCGGCTGCCTGCCAACGTGTAGTCCCAGGGCAAAAAAAAGAGCTATCGTGCGACGCCTCCAAAATAGGTCCTAACTGCTTCCAGGGGATAGGGGGTCAAGTGGCGCTTGCCAATCTACTTGACCGCCGTGGTGGAGGGGCCGGCGCCTGAGGGGCAGCCGGACCGTACACCACGGCTCTCCACCCGACCCTATCCTGAGCACGCTCAAACGCCGTGTCTGAAAAAGTCTTCCAATCAGAACGAGTGCCACTAGTTTCGCCTAGCTGCTGAATCAGTAGCTTAAGAAAATAGTGTCGGGAGGAGGCTGGAGGCCGGCCTTGCTGCCGAGCCACATCCATTGTGCAGTCAAAAGTCGTACGAGGAAGACGAGAAGTCGGCATGCGCATCACATGGCCTAGCCACTGCATTGATCGCTTTGCCACAAGGCTCTCAATTGGCTCAGTGTCGCACGCCTGCCGAGTATAAGTTAATCTGTGCCGGTCGACCAGGCGCACACCCAGAATGCGACGAAGGCAGTTAGAGTGGGCAACCTCCAATCGAGTCAGTTGTGTTTTAGTAGGGGCCCATGTTTCGCAGCCGTACAGAAAGTGGAGCAGCACGAAAGTGTTGTAAACCCGCATCTTAGACTGCACTTGCATCTTCTTGCTGGCCCAAATCTTATCAAAAGACGCGAACACGCCCAGCGCGCGACCGACACGCACACCGGTCTCCTTTTCCACACCACCACTCTGGGTTATCCAATACAAGTGCAGGCACACGTAGTCGGGGTTGACATTGCCGTCGAGGGACACACACACACGCAGACACCCCCCCCCCACACACCCCCCACACACGCAGACGCACCTGCCAGGCTCCAGCAGCCACCACTGCGCGGTCCGCGCGGCCTCGCCCCCTCCTGCCTGGAACAGGAACTGCACACACACACACACACACACACACACACACACACACACACACACAGACGCACCTGCCAGGCTCCAGCAGCTACCACTGCACGGTCCGCGCGGCCTCGCCCCCTCCGCCTGGAACAGGAACTGCACACACACACACACACACACACACACGCAGACGCACCTGCCAGGCTCCAGCAGCCACCATTGCGCAGTCCGCGCGGCCTCGCCCCCTCCCGCCTGGAAAAGAGATCGCACAAGAGTGGCCTCGGCCTCTGCGCCTGGTGTGGCAGCGCTCGGGGGCGGCAGCACCTGAGTAGGGTTTTGGGGGTTGGGTTTTGGGGTTTAGGGTTCTGAGTGTTGGGCTTCAGGGGTGTTCCAGAACGTCATGTGTGATAGAAGGTGAGGCGGGTGCCTGGTGCGGCGGCACTCGGGGGGACAGGCAGGCGGACAGGCAGACACAAACAGGCAGGCAGTCAGGCAGGCAGATAAGGACAGGCAGTCAGGCAGACAAAGACAGGCTGGCAGTCAGGCAGACAAAGACAGGCAGGCGGACAGACAGACACGAACAGGCGGCAGGCAGGCAGGCAGACAGGCAGGCAGACAAAGACATGCACGCGGACAGGCAGACACGAACAGGCTGCAGGCAGGTAGGCAGACAAAGACAGGCAGGCGGACAGGCAGACACAACAGGCAGGCAGGCAGGCAGGAAGGCAGGCAGGCAGGCAGGTGGGCAGACAAAGACAGGCAGGCGGCCAAGCAGACACAAACAGGCGGCAGGCGGGCAGGCAGACATGCAGACAAAGCCAGGCAGGCGGACAGGCAGACACGAACAGGCGGCAGGCAGGCAGGCAGACACGAACAGACAGGCACGCAGTAACAGTACAGTAACACGGGGTTTCCAGCTAAGCAGGCTACTCTTCTACTAGAGACACCCGCCGATACTACAGCACACTTAAGTACTAGAGTACCGCCGGCTCCCGGCCGATAGACTACCGCTCCCGCCGGCTAGATTACCCCAAACAGCGGTCTCTGAGAGACATGTCTGGCAAGGAGCATATAGGAGAGGACCTTCCTCAAGGTCACAGTAGTGGCCTTGTGGCCAGTCAAGCCGGCAGAGCCGACTGGCGCTGACTGGAACGGTCCCCGCCTGGCAGTGCATGGCTGTCCAGCTCTCGTTTGCATGGGGCTCAGCCGGCGCCCCATGCCTCATGCATGGCCAGGTCCCACCCTCCAGGGGTGCATGGACGACAGAGTTGTCATGGAGGCTGCCTGAAGACCTTCCAACGCCAGTCACCGGCAGACGAGCGACCCCGAGGATGAGCGCGGTGACGAACGCTGCGATTGGTGAAGCGGATTTACTCTGTGTTGCCTCGGCGGTCGCCACCGCTGAAGCCGTGATGGTAGCCCGCCTCCACGGGCAGCCATCTTGACCAATGTCCAGCATGCATTGACGGGCGCCAGCTCCTCCGCTCGTCGATCAACTCGTCGAGATCGGTGCCGCATGGCGTCCTGCATGGGGGGAGGATAAGGGCCGTCTCCCAGCACGGGCCGCGGCAGCGCCGCGGCTACTCGCCAAGCCATGGCAGCGCCGGGCAAGCCGCTCCTGAAGTGTTCCACCGAGGGGCCGTCTAGCAGGAGCCGGGCCAGTCGTATTTTACCCCGCTCGTCAGCGGCACGGAGATCCTCGTCACCAGCAGCGCCGCATTGCTGGGTCCAGGGCTCGGCGACGAGAACGCGCCTCCATTAATCGAGGCAGGCACGCAGGCAGGCAAAGAAAGTCACACATCCATCCACTCATCCATCCATCCATCCAACCATCGATCCATCCATCCATCCATCCATCCATCCATCTAAAGGCATGCATTCAGTCTCAGTCACCGCAACTGGCACAGGCAGCGGGATGGGCAGCGACACTGGCCCCGGCAGCGGCAGCGGCAGTCAGGCGGCGCCCATTGATCCATGCATCCACCCATCCATCCATACATACATGCATGCATACAAGCGTGCATGCATTTATGATTTATTGACTCATTCACCGCGATTGGCACCGGCAGCGGGAGGAACAGCGACCCTGGCACCGGCAGCGGGATGGGCATCGGCAGCGGGGGCATGTATTCATGCATCCACCTATCCATCCATCCATCCACCCATCCATCCATCCATCCATCCATGCGAGCGTGCATACGATTATGATTCATTCATCCATTCACCCACCGCGACTGGCACAGGCAGCGAGATCGGCAGCGGCAGCGGCAGTCACGCGTCGCCATGCATTCATGCATCCACCTATCCATCCATCCATCCATCCATCCATCCATCCATCCATCCATCCATCCATCCATCCATCCATCCATCCATGCATGCATGCAAGCGTGCATGCATGTATGATTCATGCATGCATTCACCCACCGCGACTGGCACAGGCAGCTGGAGGAACAGCGACACTGGCCACGGCAGCGGCAGCGGCAGTCAGGCGGCGCCATTTATTCCTGCATCCACCCATCCATCCGTCCATCCATGCATGCATGCATTTATAAATGATACATTAATTCAATCACCCACCGCGACTGGCACAGGCAGCGGGATGGGCAGTGACCCTGGCACCGGCAGCGGAATGGGCATCGGCAGCGGGGGCGCGGCAGCGGGCGGCGCGGAAGCTGAGGCAGGCGGCGGTGAGGGCGCGGCGGTGGCGGCCGAGGTCGAGGCGCCGCGCGGCTGCGAACCAGCGCCCTTCTCCGCCTGCTGCTGCTGCTGCTGCTGCTGCTGCTGCTGCTGCTGCTGCTGCTGCTTCCCCTTGGCAGGCGGCTTCGCGTCCTGACCCTCCATGCCCGGCACCATGTTGCCCGATGCCGCAGCCCGCTTCCGCTCCTTCATCTCCCTGCGTGCCACCCGCCCGCGGTTGTGGTTCTTGCCGGGGACCTTGGCCACGCCACCCTCCTCGCTCCCCTGCCCCTGCCGCTCCTGCTGCTGCTCCTGCTCCTGCTGCTCCTCCTGCTGCTGCTCCTGCTGCTCCTGTCCCCCGATGGGCGTCGAGGTCGAGCCCGCCACACGTGCCTGCTCCTGCTGCTGCCGCTCCTGCTGCTCCTGCTCCCCGGTGGGTGTCGAGGTCGAGCCCGCTACGCGCCCCTGCTCCTCCTGCTGCTGCTCCTGCTGCTCCTGCTCCCCGGTGGGCATCAAGGTCGAGCCCGTCACAGGTGCCTGCTCCTGCTGCTCCTGCTCCCCGGTGGGTGTCGAGGTCGAGCCCGCTACGCGCCCCTGCTCCTCCTGCTGCTCCTGCTCCCCGGTGGGCGTCGAGATGGAGCCCGCCACGCGACCCTGCTCCTGCTCCGACGTCGTCAACCCCATCTCCAGAATCAGAAACTCCCCCTCCTGCTGCTGCTGCTCGTGCTCCCCTGTGGGCGTCGAGGTCGAGCCCTCATCGCCCGACGCCGCCGACGTTGCTGACGTCGTTGACCCCATCTCCAGCAGCAGCAGCCCCCCCTCCTGCTGCTGCCCCTCCTCCCGCTGCGCCTGCTTCGGCTGCCCTGCCCCCACCTGCTGCTGCGCCTGCTGCTGCTGCTGCTCTGCCGCAGCCTCGCGCTGCTTCTCAACGCGCTCCACCTGCCCCCTGCGCCGCTCAGCCCCACGGGTCCCGTATTTTGTCCTGCCTGTGCTGGTTGGGCCTTCCCGGTGCTGGTCCGGCCTCCCCGGTGCTGATTGATGCTCCCCGCCGCTCTCTCGCGCCTCCTCCTCGGCATCACCAGCGGGCTGCCCGCTGCCCGACCAAGGGCCAGCAGCGTCGCCACTGCCACGGCTGTCGGCGCTGGCATCAGAGCCAGCAGCGTCGCCAGCGCCAGCACCACCAGTACCGGTGTCGGCAGCGGCGCCAGCGCCAGCAGCAGCGCCGGCAGCTGCGCTAGCAGCAGCGCCAGCAGCGTCGCCAGCGCCAGCACCACCACTACTGGTGTCGGCAGAAGCCGTAGCGGTGGACGGGACGCTCGGCTGGGGCTCGGCGTCGGGCGGGTGCGCAGCAGCAGCGGCGTCAGCAGAAGCGGTGTCGGCGGGCGCAGGAGCAGCAGCGGCAGGAACAGCAGCAGCGGCAGACGAAGCAGCGGCGCCTTCAGCGGGCGCAGCAGCAGCAGCGGCAGCGGCAGCGGCTGGCGAATCCGCAGCGTCGGCAGGCGCAGCAGCAGCAGCAGCGCCTTGGTTCTGCAGCTCGGCAGCGCCTGCGTGCGACACGGTCGCGCCCACCTCGGGCGCGACGCCCGACAGCGCCGCCGGCTCGCACACCAGGCGCCCAGAACCGGTGCGCACAGCCCGCACAAACGTCGGCGCAGCCTGCGCCCTCTCGGGCGTGCCGCCGTCTGAGACCGCACGCCCCGACGCCGCGGCCGCGGACGCGCGCTGCTCCTTCTCAGCGCGTTCCCGAATCGGGCCCGAACCGGGCGCGCCGGCCGGCGCGGGCGCGCACACCAGGCGCCCCGATGCGTTGCGCACCGCGTGCAGGACCTCGGTGGGCAGGGGCGCTGCCGCCTGGGAGGGTGACGAGGCCAGGCCGCGCTCTGATGCCGCTGCGCCTGCGCCCGCGCCTGCATCCGCTACCGCGTCCCCTACCAGCAGCAGCGCGGCAGTCGTGGCCGAGGGAGCGGTGGTCGCGGCGAGCGGGGCGCCTGCTGCGCCTCCTGCACCTGCTGCGCCTGCTGCGCCTGCTGTGCCTGCTGCGCCTGCCGTGCCTGCTGCGCTGCCGTCTGCGTCTGTTGCGCCTTCTGCGCCTGCTGCGCCTGCTGCGCCAGCCGTGCCTGCTGCGCTGCCGTCTGCGTCAGTGCCCGCAGGCGCGCCCTCGCCCCCGGACGATGCGCCCTCCGTCGGAGGCTCGACCATCACGGCCGTGGCGACGTTGATCGTGGCGGATGGCGGCATCGGCGTCGGCGCTGGTGGTGCTGCTGCTGGTTCTGGCGCAGCTGCAGCAGGCGACACAGCGGGGGCGGCTGCGCCAGCGTGCGCAACAGTAGCGGACGCAGCAGCTCCAGCAGCAGCAGCAGCAGCAGCAGCAGCTGCAGCTGCAGCAGGCGACACAGCGAGGGTGGCTGCACCAGCAGGCGCAGCAGTAGCGGACGCAGCAGCAGCAGCAGCAGCAGCAGCAGCAGCAGCAGCAGCAGCAGCAGCAGTAGCAGCGGGTGCAGCGCCACCGCCGCCGTCCGCCGCACGCGGCGCCGCCCGCCCCTGGCGCGCCATCTCGGCCTTCAACCCAGCTATGACGCCACCACCGCCGGCTGCCGCAGCGCCGCCAGCCGCCGGGTTGGCGCCTCCGCCGTTGCTGCTGCTGCGGCTGCGGCTACCGCTGCCGGCACTGCTCGCGCAGGCCGACTCCTTCGCGATCTCGGCCTCGAGAGCCGCCTTCTCAGCATCGCGAGCCGCAATCCTTGCCTCGAGAGCCGCTCTCTCGGCCTTGAGAGCTGCGATGATGCCGGCGGCGGTTGCAGCGTTGCCGCTGTCGCTGCCACCGCTGCCGCCACTGCCGCTCATGCTGCTGCCCGTGCCACCCGACTGCTTCGTACTCTCAGCCTTCAAGGCCAAGGCCGCGATGATGCTACCAGCGGCGGCTGCACCGCCGCCACTGCCACTGCCGCCGCTGCCGCCGCTGCCGCTTATGTCGCTGCCCGCGCTGCTCGCGCTTCCCGACTGCTTCGCGTTCGCGGCCTTGAACGCCGTGATGATGCCACCGGCGATGGCCGTGCCGCTGTCGCTGCCGCCGCCCGCAGCGCCGGCCGCCGCCGGTGCCGCGCTGGTGCCGCAAGCTGTCGGAACCACAAACGGGGGCGCGGTCGGTGTGAGGCGCCGCCCCGCGGCGGTGGCGACGGCGGGCGCTGCAGCTGTCGCTGCTGCCCCTGCTGCTGCTGCTGTTGCTGCTGCTGGCGCCGCTGCTGGCTCGGACACCGCCGCACCGCCACCAGCTGCTGCCGAGCTGCTGCACGCCGCTGCTGCCGTGCTCCCTGGCGCTGCTGCTGCCTTGCCCCTTGCACCCGCGCCTGCGCCTGCGCGTGCACCCGCGCCTGCAGCAGCAGCAGCAGCAGCAGCGGAGCCTGCGCCCGCGTCCCATGCCTCGGCAGCGGAAGCAAACTGGACCGCCGCCGCCGCACGCGCGTCCGCGCCGAGAATGGCGCTGCGGCGGTGGTGTGTGTGGGGTGGGGGTGTGGGGTGTGAGGGGTGGGTGGGGTGGAGGTGTTGGGGGTGGGGGTGCTGTGTGTGGGGTTGAGTTAGATATGGCTTCTGCTTCAGCTGTTCCGTTCAGGCTCACCGAGTCGGGGAATAGCGCTGCTGGCGGTGGGGGATGGGTGGGTGGGAGGGGCTGAGTTAGATATGCCTTCTGCTGTGCAGCTACATAGCTGTTTCACAAACACTCACACACACACACACACACACACACACGCGCGCGCACACACACACACACTTGCACACTCTTGCACACACACACACGCACACACACTTGCACACTCTTGCACACACACACACATACACACACACACACACCTGCCAGCGGCCTGCTGCTTTGCGTGCTCCTCTGGCCCACCCCATGTGACGGACCGGAACACGTCCTTGTTCATGTGAGTGATGTCGTTGATGGAGAGGGGGGCGAGCCTGCGTGTGGTGTTTGGGTGTGGTGCTTGTGTTTGTGATTGTGGTTGATGCCACTGATAGGCGGGAGAGCTTGCGTACACGTGCGTTTGGTGTGTTGTGCTGTTGAGGCTGGTGGCTACCGCCCCTCACAAGTAATTGTTAGGGCCAGAACTGGACTTGGGTCTAGGCGGCAGTACTAGGACTAGAGGTAGTCTGTGCTGGAAAGCCGATGTAACTGTAACTGCTGTTGAGGGTCTAGGGTTAAGGGTTGATGGAGAGGGGGCCGAGCCTGCGCGTGCGCACGTGGTTGTGAGGAGATCGTGTTAGGGAGATACGTTTGAAGAGAGTGTGTGTGGAGGGAGTGCGGATCATGATGTGGTTGATGTCGTTGATGGAGAGGGGGGCGAGCCTGCGTGCGCGTGTGGTTGTGAGGAGATCGTGTTGGGGAACTATGTTTGGGGAAGGGGGCCAGAGACTGTGCGAACCACAGCGAGCGAGCGAGAACGAGCGCGAGCGCGCGCGCGCGCGTTGCTCTCTCGCTCTCTCGCTCTAATTTCCCCTAATTTCTCTTCAATCCCTCCTATACCGACGCCTCTACCGACCTGCGCCCTCCGCGCGCGTGGACGTGCGCAAGCGGCCAGCGGCAGCAGCGCAGCAGTCGGCAGCCAGTCGCGGCAATGCACCAAGCACCAAAGTCCACAGCTGCTACTTTGTCTTCTGCCGCCATAAACATAGTTATGACTACTTCGTTTATCCTTCTTGTTGGAACACCCCTCTCCCGACTTGCGCCCTCTGCGCGCGTGGACGTGCGCAAGCGCGCACTGAGCGGCAGCAGCGCAGCGGTCGGCAGCCAGTGACAGCGATGCACCAAGTTTTAGGGTTTAGGGTTTAGAGTTTAGGGGTTTAAGGGTTTAGGGTTTAGGGTTTAGGGACCAACACACCACAGCCCTACTAACTGCACCGAGCCAGCCCACGAGCCTGGTGCCAGCCAAACACCAATGCAGCGATGATAACAACCCAACCAAGGCGCGCGTGCGCAAGCGAGCTCTGAGCGGCAGCAGCGCGGCGGTCGGCAGCCAGTAACGACAATGCACCAGAGACTGCCGCGCAAGTCCCACAACCTACCATGACTGGTTTCCCCCTGCTGTTCCAGAAACAAATACCCTTGTACTGACCTGCGCCCTCCGCGCGTGTGGACGTGCGCAAGCGCGGCCAGCGGCAGCAGCGCGGCGGTCGGCAGCCAGTTTCGGCGGTGCACCACACACTGGGCGCCGAGCATCGGAGTGAGCGGACCGAGCTTGCCGGACGCGAGGGCGTTGAGCGCAGCCTGTGTTTAGGGTTTAGGGTTTAGAGTTCAGGGTTTAGGGTTAGGGTTAAGGGTTGGGGTGTTTGCAGTGGCGCGCTGAAAGGGTGTTGGGACCACCACCTGCTTGCTCTAGGGGAGCCCCATCTATGGGGAGTCCAAGAGTCTTAGTACTGCGCCTCTCCGCACACATGCACAACCAGCTTACCAAACAAACAAACAACAAAGCGTTGCATGAGGCCGTCCGCATGCACCGGCAATGTCTGTACCACACACACACACACACACACACACACACACGCCAACCTACCCCGCACCTGCGAGAAACTTCAGTCACCGAGCCGTCGTAATGCTGCTCTCTACACACACACAAACACCACCACCCTACCCCACACTTGCCAGGAGATCACGGAACCCGTCTCTTTGGTCCGAGAACCTAAATCAGAGTCCAAAAGTTCAAGTCCTGCTTCCTCCCTCCACCATCGCCCCCACCCCCCACCCCCACCCCCAACACACACACACACACATACACACACACACACATGCACAAACACACACCTGCGAGGAAATGCAGTCACCGAGCCGCCACCCGCCGTGCTGATCATAGTAGGTCACAGGGCACCTTTGGGGAGGGGGGGTAGTTTGGGTAGCATGGGCATGGGGGGGGGGGTAGTTTGGGGTGGTGGGGGTAGTTTGGGAGGGTGATTTGGGGGGTAATTTGGGGGGGTACCATGGCCAGGGGGGGGGGGGTAGTTTGGGTGCATGGCATGGGGGACGGGGGGTGTTCGGAGGGGACGGGGTAGTTTTTTTGGGGGGGGTAGTTTTTTGGGGGGGGGGCAGTTTTGGGGGGGGGGGAGATAGTTTGGGTAGCAGCAGCGCACGCAGGCTGCGGGGGCTTCTCGTGGGCAGGGGGGGGGGGGCATCATGATTCCGGCACTTGCCAATCTCAAGCGAGACAAAGAAATGAGGCGTGCGCGCGCGCGTGTGTGTGTGTGTGTGTGTGTGTGTGTGTGTGTGTGCACGTGAGGGAACGAGGGCACACCAGTACGCCCCGCCCCGCCCCGCCCTGCCCTGCCGCCCCGCCCCGCCCGCCCCACTCCGCCTTGCCGCTGCCCTGCCCTGCCCTGCCCTGCCCTGCCCTGCCCTGCCCTGCCCTGCCCTGCCCTGCCCCGTACCAGTATGCCGCAGCGCGCAGCAACGCGCGAAGGTGCTCCGGAGACTCCCCGCCCGCGCCGCCCGCTGCCCCTGCTGCGTCTGCTGCCCCTGCTGCGCCTGCTGCCCCTGCTGCGCCTGCTGCGCCTGCTCCTGCAGCTGCCCCTGCTGCGTCTCCCCTGCGCGCGCCAAACAGCGGCTCCGGCGTGCACCAGTCGCGCGGCGGCGTGCCGGTGGCGAGCTGCGCGCGCGACAGCGGGGCGTAGCCCATGCGTGTTGCAAGGAGCACCATGAGGTATTGAAGCGGCCTGTGGGGGAGAGGGTGTGGGTGGGTGTCTGTATGTGTGTGCAGAGGTGTGAATGCGACAGCGAGGCGTAGCCCATGCGCGTTGCGAGGAGCACCATGAGGTATTGGAGCGGCCGGGGGGGGGGCGTGTGTGTGTGAGGGCTGTGTGCGTGTGAGAGTGTGGGAGTTTGTGTGTGTGTGTGTGTGTGTATGTGCGTGTGTGCATGTGGCGTGTGTGTGTAGGGAGGGGCGTAGAACTACGCGCGCGATAGCGGCGCGTAGCCCATGCGCGTTGCGAGGAGCACCATGAGGTATTGGAGCGGCCTGGGGGATTGGGGGTTGGGGGGCGTGTGTGGGGGGGGGGGGCTGTGTGTGTGTGTGTATGTGCGTGTGTGTGTGCGTGTGTGTATGTGTGTGTGTGTGTGTGCAGGAAAGGGCGTAGAGCTGCGCGCGCGACAGTGGGGCGTAGCCCATGCGCGTGGCGAGGAGCACCATGAGGTATTGGAGCGGCCTGCGTGTGTGTGTGTGTGTGTGGCGTAGATGTGCAAATGTGACAGCAAGGCGTGCCCCGTGCAACCAAACTCTGCCGGCAGCGGGGCGACCGCCCCCCACAGCGTCACTCCTCCCCCCCCCTCCCTGATGCTAGCTCCAGCTACACACCTTCCGCCCCTTTCCCTCCCCTGCCTCCTAGAACTCCCCCCCCCATTACCTGCACCTGAAGAAGATGGCAGGCAGCGGCGTGACCGCCCCCCCGTTTGCCTCATCCGACAGCCAAGCCACGAGCGTTTACACGACCCCCCCCCCCTCCCTGATGCTAGCTCTAGCTACACACCTTCCGCCCCTTTCCCTTCCCTGCCTCCTATAACCCCCTCCCCTCCCCCATTGGCCGCACCTGAAGAAGACGGCCGGCAGCGGCGCGGCCGCCCCCCCATCCGCCTCATCCCACAGCCCAGCCACCAGCGTCTGCACGTGCAGGGAGCCGCTGGCGCTCAGCTGCACGAGCTCCTTGGCAGACACGCGCCGCTGCGGTGCCTGTGACACAGTGACAGAGAGACGTACATACACAGACACGTGCAAGCACAGCTTCAAGGTGCGCCACCCAAAGCCCCCAATTCAGTGGCTGGGTTTCAGCTGCACAAGCTCCTTGGCAGACACACGCCGCTGCGGTGCCTGCGACACAGAGACAGAGAGACGTACATACACAGACACGTGCAAGCACAGCTTCAGAATGCGCCACCCAAAGCCCCCAATTCAGTAGCTGGGTTTCAGCTGCACGAGCTCCTTGGCAGACACGCGCCGCTGCGGTGCCTGCGACACAGAGACAGACATATACACACACGTGTGCAAGCACAGTTTCAGGGTGCGCCACCCAAAGCCCCCAATTCAGTGGCTCAGATTCGCTGCACGAGAGTCTTGGCAGACACGCGCCGCTGCGGCGCGTGCGACAGAGACAGACCGACACACACAGACAGACATGTGCAAGCACAGTTTCAGAGTGCGTCCCCCAAAGCCCCAAATGCAGTGGCTCAGTTTCATCTGCACGAGCTCCTTGGCAGACACGCACCGCTGAGGCGCCTGCGACGCAGAGACAGAGACATATGTCTGTGTATATACACACGTGTGCATGCACAGCTTCAAGGTGCGCCACACACACACACAAATACGCATACATGCACAAGCACAAGCACACACACACTCACACACACACGCACGCACACACGCACACACGCACACACAAACACACGCACGCATGCACACTCCTCCCCCCACACACACAACCATGCACCTGCGCCGCGCCGCCGCTGCCGCCAGATCCATCGAAGGAGCAGCAGCAGCAGCAGCAGTATCTGCATCACAACACGCCACACACACACACACACACGCACACACTACACATACGCACACACCACGCCCACGCCCCCCCCCACACACACGCAAGCACACGCCTGCGACGTGCACAAACACACGCGCATACACTCCTCCCCCCCCCACACACACAACCACGCACCTGCGCCGCGCCGCCGCTGCCGCCAGATCCCTCAAAGCGGAGTATGACCACCCACGTGGGCGCGACGCTGCGGGGAGCGTGTGCGTGCACGCGTGCATGCGTGCAAATGAGTGTGCGTGTGTGCGCGGGTGCATGCGTGCGTGTGTGCGTGCGTGCGTGCGTGTGGCCGTCATCGCACAACATCTCCAACACCCACAGATATCATAAGCAGCGCCCGCGTACATGTGTGCTCGTGTGTGCGTGTGTGTGTGGCCGTCAGCACAAACCATTCGAGACGCCCACATATCATAAACAGAGCCCTTAACTCATCACACACCCCACGTGGACATTGCCACGAGCATCGCGCGGCTCATCAGCATCTCTTATTTTCGCACGCGGCGTCATCAAAGTCGCGAGCCCCGGCGGCAGAGCCAAAACCAACCAAGCAGTGATTTCCTTTTTGGCTCTCCACAGCCATTTGGCTGCATTTCGGCTGTACTTTGACCTTGACCACAGCTCAACACATTCAGTGGATTGGAAGTCTGCCGAGCCTGCCAGACAGAGCTCGTCTAGAGCTTTCAAGTGACATATCTACGGGGACAAATTGTCAACGGGAGGTCAACGGTCAACGCGGTCAAAGCAAAATCCGGCTGTGGAAGAATATATAAATATAAAATCCTGAAAAGAAAATCACTGCAATCAAGACCCTCAACAGTCCTATAAACTTGGCCCTTGGACACTATTCCCACCAGTGGTGTCATTAAGGAAATCAAGAATTTCATGTGTGCCCCCATAACATAAGAGGGAACATGCCGAATTGCCCCCACAGGAGGCATTTTTTCGCGGAAGAGTGTGAACATCGTCGAATTTCACACTCTTCGGAGTAAATTTCCCACGATTCGCCCCAGCAGTTTCCCCCCCAATTTCCTGATTCGCCCCTGCAGCGGCGTCTGCGGGGGCTGCGGGGGCGCTAATGACACCACTGATTCCCACCACACGCTCACGTAAACGATGCCACCAGCAAACCCTCGGGCCTAAACTGCAACCGAGACCCCACATCAGCGCACCCACGTTACACACGTCGACAGTGCCACCAGCATCGCATGGCCCATGAGCATCTCCTCCTCTTTCACTTGCACACCCAAGCAACACAATACCAAACCGCGACGCAAAGCAGAAGGAAATAGACTCACGTCGACAGCGCCACAAGCATCGCATGGCTCATCAGCATCTCCTCGTTCGCGCGCGTCGTCGTCGCGGTCGCCAGTCCGGGCGGCAGCGCCGGAAGGCGCGCGGGCACGACGGGCGCGGCGGGAATAGTACCGCCAAATGTACCGCCCATCCCGCTCGCGGTACTGCCCGTACCGCCGCCTGTACCGCCCGCAGCGCCGCCCACGCTGCCTGTCTTGGCGACAGTGGTGCTCACAGTGCCGCCCATGCCGCCTGCTTTCGCGGCGGCGCTGGCACCCGAGCTGCCCCACGCGCTGCCTGCCTTGGCGGCGCCCCATGCGCTGCCGATGCCCTGGCTGGCGGCGGCCGGCGCGAATGCCGGCCGGCTGCCGGCGGCGGCGGCTGGCGCAGCTGCTGCTGCCGGGCGGTTTCCCCCGCCTGTGCTGCTCGCAGTAGAGCGAGGAGGAGCAACGGCTGTACCGGCTGCACCGCCCGCGCCGCTGCCCGCGCCGCCGCTCAGACTGGCGCGGGCGGCGACGGGCGGCGGCTTGGCGGCGAGTGCGGCGGCGGTGGGCGGCGTGGCGGCGGCAGGCGCGGCGGAGGATGCGCTGGGCTGGGAGGACGCGACGACGGCGCCGGCGGCCGTCGGCGGGCGGATCGCGCGCGCGGCCGACGCACGCCGCTGCTCCGCAGTCTGTTGCGCCGCCCCGCCGCTGTGCCACGCCCCGCGCCGCTCCCGGCCCTCCTCGAGCGCGTACCCCCCTCCCTCGTCCGCGCCGTACCCCTTCCCGCCCCACCCGTAGCCCCCGTTGTCCATGCCAGCGTACGCACCGCTGCCGTTGTCCTCCCCATACCACTCGGCCTCGCAGACGTGCTCCGCGCGATCGCCGCCGCCGCCCCACTGCTGCTGCTGGTGATGCTGGGCGCCGTACCCCTGTGAGAAGGGGAACAGGGGATGGGGTGTTGATAAGTTGAGGGTTTTGTATCGGGTGCAATCCTGCTGTTGCTGCTGCTCTTGTTGGTGATGCTGCTGATGCTGGGCGCGTGACCCCTGTGCGTAGGGAAACAGGAGATGGGTTGCTTAATCCTATCACTTGCTGCTGTTGCTGCTGCTCCTGGCGTAGTGGCCCAGCGCAAAGGGTAACAGGGGATGGGGTGTTGATATGTTGAGAGATTTGTATCGGCTGCCGCGCCACTGCTGCTGCTGTTGTTGGTGATGCTGCGCGCCGTAGTAATGCGCGAAGGTGGACAGGGGATGGGGTGTTGATCAGTTGAGACCTTTGTATCGGCTGCAATCTTACTGCTGCTGTTGATACTGTTGATGCTACGCGCCTTGGCCTATGAAATATTCATTTTCTGTCTCAGACTTTCAGTATGTGTTCGTTTGATTACAGTCACGCGTGACCACGGACCAAGAAGACGGATTCTAATCACCTAGCGGTTCAATAGAAAACCACCAGTCAAATCAACATACCTGAGCAGCCGCTGTCGCAGCCAGCTGCTGAGCCTGGTACGCCGCCCACTGCTCGCCCGACGCGGCCACACCGTTCACACCCGCATCGCCGCTGACATGCAGCGACGGCGTTGCAGCGGCAGTGGCCGGGAAGTGCTGCGCGTGCTGTGCATGCTGAGCGGCTGACGCGTCCACATGGGAGGCGCCGTACTCCGGCGTGTACCCAGGCGCGTACGCGATCCTGCCGCCCGCTGCGCCGCTGTACGCCTCTGCAGGGGTTGGGTAGTCCTGCCCTCCCGACTCTTCGTACTGCGCGTACTCCTGCCCTGCTGGTGCTCCATACTCAGCAGCTGCGTACTCCTGCCCTGCTCCATACGCAGCAGCTGCGTACTCCTGCCCTGCTCCTCCGCCGTACGCAGCTGCCGTGTACCCTGCCCCTCCGCCTGCTCCATACTCAGCAGCTGCGTACTCTTGCCCACCGCCCGCTCCGTACTCAGCAGCTGCGTACTCCTGCCCTGCTCCTCCGTACCCATTAGCGTACTCCTGATGCCCACCGCCACACCCTTCCGCGTAGCCCTGCCCTGCATACTCCTGCGTGTGTGCGTGCGGACAAAAGGGGCAGGGTGTTGGGGTTGGAGGGTTGTTCGTGGGTGAGGGTGACCATCTGATGTACACTTGTGTGCAGTGGCAACTGTTGCTGTGCCCTACGTTACCCCTGCGTGTGCACGTGCAGAGAAAAAAAAGGGGGGTGATGGGGGGGAGGGGAGGAGTGTGTTGGTGGGTGGGGGCGGCCATCTGATGTACACTGATGTGAAGTGGCAACTGTGGCCGTGCCCTGCGGTACTCCTGCGTGTGCACGTGCAGAGAAAGAGGAGGGGGGTTGTTGGGGGTGGAGGGGGAGAGGTTGTTGGTGGGTGAGGGTAGCCATCTGATGTACACTGATGTGAAGTGGCAACTGTGGCCGTGCCCTGCGGTACCCCTGCGTGTCCACGTGCAGAGAAAGAGGAGGGTTGTTGGGGGTGGAGGGGAGGAGTGTGTTGGTGGGTGAGGGTGACAATCTGATGTACACTGATGTGAAGTGGCAACTGTGGCCGTGCCCTGCGGTACCCCTGCGTGTCCACGTGCAGAGAAAGAGGAGGGTTGTTGGGGGTGGAGGGGAGGAGTGTGTTGGTGGGTGAGGGTGACAATCTGATGTACACTGATGTGAAGTGGCAACTGTGGCCGTGCCCTGCGGTACTCCTGCGTGTGCACGTGCAGAGAAAGAGGACGGGGGTGTTGGGGGTGGAGGGGAGGAGGTTGTTGGTGGGTGAGGGTGGCCATCCGCTGCACACATATGCGCACTGGTAACCGTAGCCTTGCCCTTCGCTCTCCTGCGTGCGCAAACAGGCAGACTCTCTCTGAGAGGAGGTTACCGGGGGTGACAATGGCCATATTCGTCCGCTGCAAACGTGTGCATACTGTTGACCGTAGCGCTGCCCTGCCCTGCAGCGGATCTTGGGCCACCCCACCCCACCCCACCCACCCCTTCTGCTCTCTTGGCCCACGTCTCATGGGGGCCAGGAGGGCTGGTGGATTGGGGGGGGGGGGGCTCGGGGGGGGGGCCAAGAGGGCAGGGGCGACAGGTGTGTGTGGGCTCGGGTCTGGGGCCAAGAGGGCAGGGGCGACGGGTGGAGTTGGGGCTCGGGTCTGGGGCCAAGAGGGCAGGGGCGACGGGTGTGTGTGGGCTCGGGTATGAGGCCAAGAGGGCAGGAGCAGGCCTCCTTCGGGTGCCTACGTCGCTCTGACGGCGATTCCGAGGGGTTTTGGCCCCCCCCCTCATATTCCCCCCCCCCTCTTGACCCTATTCGCCCAAGACCCCCCCCCCCCGACATCGGTCAACGGTCAACGGTCAACCATCAAAACGGTCAACGCGGCTTGACTACGATGCTGCGCTGCTTGAATCGGGGGGAAAAATACGGCTCCCTCTCAGAGTCTGATCCCCCCACCACATTCACATTTTTTCGCACTTTTCACACTTTCACATTTTTTTTTCACCACCACTACCACACACGACCCGAACCTTCCCAACCTCATCCCTTCTGCTCTCTTGGCCAACGTCTTGGGGGCCAAGAGGGCAGGGGGGGGGGAGGAGGCAGGGGTGTTTACGGGGGCCAAGCGGCCAACAGGGCAAAGGTTAGATGGACGGTTGGCCGGGCGTGTGCGCGTTGGAGCGGGCGGGGGCGCGGGGCGCGGGGGGCCCGCGCTAGACGTAGGGGGCGTCGGGGGAGGGGACAAAGGGCAGGTGTTGTGAGGTGTTGTGGTGGCGGCAAGAGGCGGCGCGGGTCTTGCCCCCCCCCCCCCCCCTCAACACCCCCACCCTCTTGGCCCAACCCCCAGGTGCGGGCCCTCCACCACCCCACCCTCCTGGCCCCCACCCCCACCACCACCACCAACCACCCACACCCCTTCTGCACTCTTGGCCCACGTCGGGGAGTTGGTGAGTGGGTGGTCCAAGTCTCTCTTGGCCCACGTCTCATGGGGGCCAAGAGGGCAGGGGAGGTTGGTGGGTGGGAGTTGGTGGTGGTGGTGGTGTGTGTGTGGGGGGGTAATAATGGCACGCCCTCTCGCCCCAACTCCACCCGTGCACGCAGGGTGCAGAATCCGCCATCGTCACGCTGCAGGGCAGTATGCTGCGCCGTCAAAGGCGTCCGACGGACTGTAAAATCGACCATGCACCAGAGTATGAGGTAGGGCGCTTGGCCGAGGGCTCAAGGTTTAGAGAGGGTGTGAGTGAGCCACGACACGTGCAAAGCGGTGCTGTACGCGCGTTGGACACTTGGGGCAACGACCTGGTGGTGGGTGGCGGTGGCTGCGGTTGTTTGTATTGACTGGCGCACCCAGGGGGGGGGGGGGCAGAATAATTTTCTCAGAACCCATCATCCCTTTTTTTGGAAAAGTCCCCTGTGGGGCGACCCCCCCCCCAGTACAACCAGGCCTTATATGTTGGAGCTGAAACTTGGTGGGCAGCTTTGTAACATCCTCCTCTTGCTATGGTGTCAGTGGGTGCATGTGCAACTCAATCCTAGACCTGGGCGCACCTGCTGGCCGTATTCCTGACCGTACGCGCCGCCTCCCTCGCCCCCTGCCGCGCCCGCCGCGCCGTCCGCGTACCAGACAGCCCCGCCCTCGTGCCCCTGCGCCTCGTACCACGCGCCCCCACCGGATGTATCCTGCCCCTGCCACGCGGGCGCACCGCCCGCCGCGCCCCCGGCGTTGGGGTACCACTGCATGGCGTACCGCCCACCACCCGCCGCCTCACGGCCTCACGGCTGCTGCGCGTGGCCTGCATGTGCGTGTCACTGTGGGTGAGGGCATTGGGGGCACATGCGGCGTATGCAGGCAGGTCGTGGGGTGCTGCAAACGCCTTCTCCATGCGGCCATGCAAGCATTGCCCATGTGCCGGCAACTGACTGCCCATGCATGGGGCTGTGGATACCCGGCACACATGCACATGCCACGATTGGGAATTTCGCGATCGCGTACAAGCTGCGAGGTCCCCAGAGCTGTTAGGCCTCGTACAACGGTCTCTCACCGAACATATAAGTGCTGGCAGAGAGCGTAACGGCCTCAGTAGTTCACGCTCACCTATTAGACCGGGGCTTGAGCGGAGCTTCTGAGCCGACGCCTCTTGAGCTGCCACACCGGTGTGGGGGGTGCACGGGTGTGGGGGCTGCTGCCCGGCAGCAGTGCTGCGTGCTTCGCTGAAATCGGAGCGCCAAGAGGAGCAACCCCGATCGATTTAAAATCTCTCGTTGTCAGTTTCATCAGCTGTCAGCAGCAACAGACAGAGCTGTCAGTGACATGGTGTAGCGATCTTCAGATCACGCGCCAAAACTCCAATGGAGACTGGGACAGTGGAGGCCCTGGTTCTGGGCTCTGCCCAGGACGGAGGCGTGCCACACATGGGCTGCTCGTGCTGCAACTGCGAGGCCGCAGGCACGGCCCATTTTGTGCCCATGCGTCCATGCACCAAAAAGGATTAACCGCTTGTTTTGCCGCCTTCGTTGAAATGGATGCCCGCTTGGAGTTGGGCTTGAGAGAGAGAGAGAGAGAGAGAGATGGTGCACAACAGGCCGCACACATGTGCACGCACAAACGCACCCACACCCACACCCACACCCACACGCACGCACCCCCAAACACACGCGCACAGAGCACACACACACACATGCACACACACACACGCACAAACACGCACACACTCACACACACACTGCAGCCTCCAGCGGCCAGGAGCAGTACGCGGTCAGCATGGCGCTGGTGTGGCGCCCGCAACAGGCTGCTGGCGCGGTAGGGATTTTGTTATTTGGGGACGGTCACACAGGACCCCGGGATCTTGACACGATATGATCATATCGTGTCCCTCCAGATCCCCCCCCCCCCCCCCCGGCGCACACATACACACACACACACACACACACACACGCGTCCAGTAAAGTTCCTGTGGTCTCTGAACACAAACACAGAGGAGGGGAGAGAGAGAAAGAGAAAGAAAGAGAGATAAGGGAAGAGAGAAAGAGAGAGAAAGAGAGAGGAGAGAGGTATACTTTGCACCCCACACCGCTAGCCAGGGCAGCCCCCCCCCCCCCCCCACACACACAGGCACACGCACACACACACACACACCTACTAACATACCTACAAGCACACACACACACACCAACACACACACACACACACACACCACCAGGGCAGCGCCACGGCCTCCCCCCCTCCCCCGCGCGTGTGGCTCTTGGACTGTGGGCCAGACA
>VFSX01000063.1:170000-240000 GCA_016618255.1 Chlamydomonas sp. UWO 241
GCACAAACACCAGCAATTCCTCTTTTGCACAAATCGCCTCGATCAACCAAACTAACAAGCAGGATCGCCCACGCGGCACCCCACCAAGAGCTCCGTCTCGTCGACGGAGCTCCGCCCATTACGCCGTTTCTGCCACCGCTCATCGCCATCGCCAGCAACTCCTCCTCCGCGCACATCGCCTCAACCAAAACGTCTCCTGAGACCTCGATCCACAGTGCCTCCTGGATCCCCAGTCTCGATCCACCATCCATGTCTCAATCCACCACCATCCACATCTCAATCCATCCGCCTCGTACGCGCACTACCTAGGGCTCTTTGACAGAAGACTCAGCCCACGAGCTGCCACCCATTGCGCTGTCGCTCATTGCAAGCTCCTCGGCGCACATCTCGTCAATCAGCAGGTCCTCGTCTGCGTCCGCGTCCGCCGGGCCGCCGGCGCCAGAGCTCCCTGCGCAGTGTGTGCGTGTGCGTGTGCATGTGCGTGTGCGTGTGCATGTGCGTGTGTGTGTGGTGAGCCGGGCCGCCCGCGCCAGAGCTCCCTGCGCAGTGTGTGCGTGTGTGTGTGCGCGTGTGTACACGTGTGTGTGTGTGGTCAGCCCGGCCGCCCACGCCGGAGCTCTCTGTACAGTGGGCATTTGTGTTGGGAGGTTCGGGGGGGGGGGGAGGGGGTTGCTGAGGGGGCCTTAGGGGGTCTGCCTACTTATTTGCGTAGCTACAAGGGCTCATGGGGTCTCTCTCTTTCTCCCTCCCTCTCCCTCCCACATACATCCCACGCCAGCCAGGGGTCCCTCTCTCCCAAGACCCACCGACAGCCGCGGCGCGCAGCGTGAGCGCACGTGGTCGGTATGCCTACTCGTCGCCCTAGGGACCTCTCTCTCTCTCCCTCTCTCTTACATCTCTCTCTCCCAAGACCCACCTAGTGTCGCCGAGCGCAGCATCAGCTGGATGTCCTCGACCGACTGCGCGCCAAAGTAGTCAGCGTGCGCGTTCTGTCTGCCTTCTAGCATCCCTAGGGACCTCTCTCCCTCTCTCCCTCTCTCCGTCTCTCTCTCTCTCTCTCTCTCTCTCTTTCTGTCCTAAGACCCACCGACTGCTGTCGAGCACAGCATTCACTGGATGTCCTCGACCGACTGCACGCCCGAGCAGTCAGGGAGCGCGTTCTGTCTGCCTACTTGTCTCCCTAGGGATCTCTCTCTCCCTCTCTTACACCTCTCAAGACCCACCAACTGCCGCTGAGCGCAGCATTTGTTGGATGTCCTCGACCGACTGCACGCCCGAGTAGTCAGCGCTCGCGATGCACGTGTCGTTCATGTTGAGGGCCTCAGGGGGGAGGTTGGTGAGGAACCAGGGGTGTGCCTGCGTGTGTGTTTGCGTGTGTGTGCATGTGGGGAGGTGAGAGAGGGAGAGTAGGATATAATATATATAGAGAGTAAGAGAGAGTAAAATGGGGAGTAAGAACGAGAGAGAGCATCTCGGAGGGGGAGGTTGGTGAGGAACCAGGGGTGTGCCTGCGTGTGTGTCCTGAGTGAGTGAGAGAGCAGTAACAGTAACAGTAAACAGTAACACGGGGTTTCCAGCTAAGCAGGCTACTCTTCTACTAGAGACACCCGCTGATACTCCAGCACACTTAAGTACTAGAGTACCGCCGGCTCCCGGCCGATAGACCACCGCTCCCGCCGGCTAGACTACCCCAAACAGCGGTCTCTGAGAGACATGTCTGGCAAGGAGCATATAGGAGAGGACCTTTCTCAGGGTCACAGTAGTGGCCTTGTGGCCAGTCAAGCCGGCAGAGCCGACTGGCGCTGACTGGAACGGTCCCCGCCTGGCAGTGCATGGCTGTCCAGCTCTCGTTTGCATGGGGCTCAGCCGGCGCCCCATGCCTCATGCATGGCCAGGTCCCACCCTCCAGGGGTGCATGGACGACAGAGTTGTCATGGAGGCTGCCTGAAGACCTTCCAACGCCAGTCACCGGCAGACGAGCGACCCCGAGGATGAGCGCGGTGACGAACGCTGCGATTGGTGAAGCGGATTTACTCTGTGTTGCCTCGGCGGTCGCCACCGCTGAAGCCGTGATGGTAGCCCGCCTCCACGGGCAGCCATCTTGACCAATGTCCAGCATGCATTGACGGGCGCCAGCTCCTCCGCTCGTCGATCAACTCGTCGAGATCGGTGCCGCATGGCGTCCTGCATGGGGGGAGGATAAGGGCCGTCTCCCAGCACGGGCCGCGGCAGCGCCGCGGCTACTCGCCAAGCCATGGCAGCGCCGGGCAAGCCGCTCCTGAAGTGTTCCACCGAGGGGCAGATGAGTGAGAGAGAGTCAGAGAGATTCAAGAGTGAGAGAGATAGGGAGAGAGGCATGTTGTTGCAGTGAGGCAAGCATTATTCATCTTCATGTCGAGGGCCTCAGGGGGGAGGTTGGTGAGGAACCAGGGGTGTGCCTGTGTGTGTGCAGTGTGTGTGTGGGGGGGGGATGAGTGAGAGAGAGACAGAAAGATACAATATAGAGAGAGAGTAAGAGAGTAAAATGGGGAGTGAGAACGAGAGAGAGAGGGCCTCGGAGGAGGAGGTTGGTGAGGAACCAGGGGTGTGCCGGCGTGTGTGTCCGAGAGTGAGGGAGAGAGCACCAGAGAGAGTCAAAAGGGAGAGAGGTGTTGCATGCATGCTGCATGTTGCTGCAGCGATGCACGCATTGTTCATGTTGAGGTCCTTGGGGGGGAGGTTGGTGAGGAACCAGGGGTGTGCCTGGAGAGAAAGTAGAGAGTGAGAGTGAGAGTGAGAGTGAGAGTGAGAGTGAGAGTGAGAGTGAGAGTGAGAGATTGAGAGATTGAGAGATTGAGAGAGTGCGAGTGCGAGTGCGAGAGGGAGTGGGAGTGAGAGTGAGAGTGAGAGTGAGAGTGAGAGTGAGAGTGAGAGTGAGAGTGAGAGTGAGAGTGAGTGAGAGTGAGAGTCAGAGTCAGAGTGAGAGAGTGAGAGAGAGAGAGAGTGAGAGGGGGAGAAAGAAAGAGAGAGGGTGAGGGAGAGGGGGCGAGGCAGGCGTGGCAAGGCACACACACACACATATAATACATCGCACGCACGCACACGCATCTTGCACGCACGCACACACGCGCTCACCTGGATCTGCGCCATGTTGAGGCGCTGCGCTGGGTCTGCAACGATGAGGCGCGACAGCAGGTCCAGGCACTCGGGTGAAACCTACGTGTGTGTCCATGCCATGATGGGGCTGTGGTAGGGAAGCTTGCCAGAGTACTGCATCCAGCATCCAGCCTTTGAATCATATACACCCTTGCACGTAGCCCTGAGTTTTGCACGCAACGTTTTTTTCTTCTTCAGGATTTCAAATTAATTATTTCACAGCCGCATTTTGCTTTGACCGCGTTGACCGTTGACCTCCCGTCTACCGTTTGTCCTAATGTATAAGTAACTTCAAAGCTCTTGACGAGCTCTATCTGGCGGGCTTGTCGGACTTACAATCCACTGAACGGGTTAAGCCACATATGTTTGAGGTTGTTTTACAGCCGGAATACAGCCAAATGGCTGTGTAGAGCCGAAAAAGGAAATCACTGCCTGGCCGACTTAGCTCTGGAAGAGAGGGCGCATGCGAGCAGTATGTCAGCTGTGGGAAGCTCTGGCATCCTCAAGTTTAATGATACAACCCCAATACAACCCCCCTGTAGTAGTCTTTGCTGGAAAGCCGATATTACTGCGATGTTACTGTTACTGTGACTGTTACTGTTACTGTGACTGTTCACAATATGCCCCCCCCCCTCCTCCTACCTCTGCGTCCTTCGGGATGGCCCACCGCATCGCCAGGATGTTGGCCATGATCGTCTGCGTGCGTGGTGCGCGTGCATGTGCGTGAGCAGGATAGATGGAGACAAGTGAGAGAGAGAGAGAGAGAGTAAGAGAGAGAGAGAGAGAGAGGAGAGAGAGAGAGTGAGTGAGAGAGAGACAGAGAGAGGCAGAGGACCAGAGAGAAAGGCACAGAGAGAGAGGAGGGATGGTGAAAAAGAGAGAAGGAGAGAGAGAAAGAGAAAGGGAGAGAGAGAGTGAGAAATATAAAGAGAACACAGACAATTGAAGCAGCAACCGGCACACCTGCCGCCGGTCCAGGTGCTAACACAGTCTCGCGCGCCGATTTGACGTATTGAAAGAGAGAGAGAGATAGAAAGAGAGAGAGAGAGAGAGAACGGGAGAGAAAGACACAGAGAGATGAGAGAAAGTGAGACCACTCAAGTATGTTGGCCCAGCAGCCCTAGGGACGGCGTGCCCTGTACACTCTCTCCCTCCTGCCTCCCTCCTCTCTATCTCCTTCTCTCCTCCCTCCCTCGCTCCTCTCCCGCGGGCCCTCCCTCCCTCCCCCCCCTCCCTCCCTCCCCTCCCTCCCCCCCCCCCCCACCCCCTCCCTCCCCCCTCCCTCCCCCTCCCTCCCCCCTCCCCCCCCCCCCCCCCCCTCCCGCCCCTCCCCCTCCCCCCCCCTCCCCTCCCGCCCTCCCCCCTCCCCCCTCCCTCCCCCCCCCTCCCCTCCCCCTCCCTTCCTCCCCCCCCCTCCTCCCCTCCCCCCCTCCCCCCTCCCTCCTCCCCCCCCCTCCGCCCTCCCTCCCTCCTCCCTCCTCCCCTCCCCTCCCTCCCTCCCCCCCCTCCTCCCTCCCTCCCTCCCTCCCTCCCTCCCTCCCTCCCTGCACTGCATGCACACACACACGCACACACACACACACACACACACACATACACACACACACACGCATGCACACACACACCTCTGTCGCTTGCACCAGCGGTCACACCGCGTGCGCTGCATGCACATGCACACACACACGCACACACACACACATACACACACACACACACACACACACGCATGCACACACACACACACCTCTGTCGCTTGCACCAGCGGTCACACCGCGTGCGCTGCATGCACACGCACACACACAAACACACGCACACACACACACACACACACACACACACACACACACACACACACACGCATGCACACACACACACACCTCTGTTGCTTGCACCAGCGGTCACACCGCGTGCGCTGCATGCACACGCACACACACAAACACACGCACACACACACATACACATACACACGCACACACACACACACAACACGCACACACACACCTCCGTCGCTTGCACCAGCAGAGATGGAAGGAGAGGGAGAGAGAGAGAGGGGGAGAAGGAAGACCGAGAGACAATTAAAGCAGCGACCGGCCCACCTGCTGCCGGTCATGGTGCTGCCGCGCGACAGTTTGACATATTGAAAGAAAGAGAGAAAGAGAGATATATAGAGAGAGATCAAGAGCACAGAGAGATGATTGAAGCAACCTGCTGCCTGTCCTGGTGCTACAGCAGTTTCGCGCGCCAGTTTCACAAGTGAAGGAGAGAGAGAAAAAGAGAGAAGAGGGAGAGAGAGAGATAGGGTGAGAGAGGGAGAGAGAGGGAGAGAGACGGAGAGAGAGGGAGAGAAAAATAAGGAGAGAGACAGAGAGGAAGAACAAAGACAATTGAGGCAACAACCGGCACACCTGCTGCCTGTCCTGGTGTTGACGTGCGCCCGCGGGCGCCGCCGCCGCCGCTGCCGCCGCGGCTGGCGTGTCAAACGGGTACGCACCAAACAGCATCACCTGTGTGTGTGTGTGTATGTGTGTGTGTGTGTGTGTGTGTGCGTAAGTGTGCGTGTGTGTGTGTGTGCGTGTGTGTGTGTGATGGCGTGTCGAACGGGTACGCGCCAAACATCATCACTTGTGTGTGTGTTTGTGTGTGTTTGTGCAGCGACGTGTGCAGGAGCGTGTGCATGTGTGTGCATATGCCTGCCTGTTTGTGTGTGTGTGTGTGTGTGTGCGTGTGTGCGCGTGTGTGTGCGTGCGTGCACGTCATGAGAGTTTGGGTTTTGGGGTCCAGGGTGTGGGGTTTGGGGGTTTGGTTCCCAGGGATTGGGGTGTAGGGCGCACAGCGGCGAGTCAAAAAGGATGGGCACCGAGAAGCATCACGCATGCACACGAGGGGTGGCGGTGGTGATTGTGGTGGTGACTTTTGTGGTGGGCGTCAAGAGGGGGCTCAGCTTACGTGTGTGTCAAACCTACACGAAGACCTATAGGACAATGCAAGCAACATCCATACATGCAGGCGATCCCACTCACGCAGAGCATGATCCCGCACACAAGCAGATGTCGGCTAAACCCTCGACCCCCCCCCCGCGAACCCACTCACGCCGCACGGCTAGAGGTATAGCAGCCGCATATCATGCCCAACTTAAGTCTGGAAGGGGGAGCACGTGCATGCAGGATGGTGGCTGTGGGAAGTGCTTGCATGCTCAAAATTTACAATTTGCCCCATTGATAATTTACCCCCGCTCCTCCTAGGTGTCGACAGTCACCGTCTCATCCCTGAACCATGGAATGATGCAACCCACTCACGTAGAGCATGATCCCGCACGACCAAATGTCTGCGGTCACTCCGTCGAAGGGCAACGCAACGCATGCTCCCGCGCGCTCCCGTATGCTCCCGCACGACCAGGTGTCGGCTCAAGACTCAAAACCTCAAGCCTCCAGCCTAAAACCACAAGCCCCGCCAGATGCGTAGTCTAGGCCTTACCTCAAGCCCCCGGATCCTCCGGGTACGTACATGTAAAACCTGTAAGACCTAAACCCACTCACATAGAGCATGATTCCGCACGACCAGATGTCGGCCGTGACTCCGTCGTAGGGCGTCGTCGTCTGCGCAAAAACGACCTCGGGGGCCATGTCTACAGAGGGGCGGTGCGAGTGTGTGTGCGTGCGTGTAAGTGTGTGTGAGAGAGAAAGAGAAACAGGGAGAGACAAACGAGGGAGAGAGACAGAGAGGGAGAGAGACAGACAGGGCGAGACACACAGGGAGAGCAATGTAGACGCTGTGCATCGTGGTTGTCTTCGCGAACACCACCTCGGGGGCTATGTTGGCAGAGGGAGTGTGTGTGAGTGTGTGTGTGTGTGTGTGTGAGAGAGAGAGAGAGTGAGTGCGTGTGTGTTTGTGTGTGATAATAAGAAAGAGACAGGGAGAGAGAGAGACGCACAACCCCTCACCCCCAGCACCCTGGCGCACCAAACTAAGAGACCGAGACTCGCACGTTAGCGTGCCGAGCTTGTACTTTGGAATGAACTGCGCCTTGGAGTGCGCAACACAGGCATCCAAAGGAATCTAACATCGACCCCCCCCCCTCCACCCAACACACACACACACACACACCAGGGCCGTACAGGGGGGTGGTGGTTGACGTCCGGGACACCGAACGTGGGGTGGCGTCTGCGTCCGGGACCCCGGACGCGGGTCTGGCTGGCTGTCCGGAAGTGTGATAAGTATGGACTTTTCACACTTTCCGTTTTTTTCTTTTTTTGCAGTGCCTCTGTCTCTCCCTGTCTACATGAGCCCTTCGACCATCACAAAGCCTGCTTATTCATGATGCCAATTTATATGTACAAAGCGTGTTGATTCTCAGTGCTTTTCTGTATTCGTATGTACGGACACGTGTGTCTGCGCCCTCTGCGCACGCGCGCGTAGCCCTTCTCAGTCGTTGTCCTCGTACGTGATGGCATCGTGTGCAGTCTATGACAGCAGCCTGGGGGGCAAAAAAAGCTGGCTTGAGTCCACGCTCGCTCAGACGAGTTGTTGCGCATGGCGCACGCATGCGCGGCGCATGCGCACGCATGCATGCGTGCATGCATGCATGCATGCAGTGGGGGCCGGGGCGCAGCCTGTCTGGAGAACCAGCGATACAATGTGTGTTAGTCTAGATAGTGGCATGATCTGCTGCAGCAGAGCCAGGCAGGGAGGGATCTTGGCGGCGGTCACACTTGAATCAAGCAACAGTGCGACCAACCACCGCGCCTCTTCCGCATCACGGCTCTTGGCGCGCGATGCAAACTGATTTAATGCTGGTCGCAAGAGGTGCCACAGGCCAGAGGAGAGGAGAGAAGAGGGGCCGGGGGAGAAGAAAAACGGACGGAGGCTAAAAATGGCGTCCGGCTTGCCGGACGGGCCCTGCGGGCCCCAGCGTTGACGTCCAGAAAACCGGACGGAGCCTGCCGCGCGCGCCCGGATGGCCGCCCCTTCGGGGCGTTGGCGTCCGATCCGGACCCGTTTGAACGGCCCTCACACACACACACACATACACACACACACACGCACACACGCACACACGCACGCCGCACCACAAATACAAACCCCCACACCCAGCACCCTTGCCGACCAGACTGAAGACTCATGCAAAAACCATGCGCAGATCGTCCACAGGCCGAGGGGCCAGTGGGCCAGAGCAGTTTCTCAGTTCTCAGATTCAGATAAAGCCAGCACGGAGCAGACCAAGAGCAACAAGCGCGAGCGCAAGCAGAACAAGAGCAAGCAGCACAAGCAGCCCGACGGCTGGACGACAGTTGGCGGGGAGCTCGACCCCGCATGCACACCTCCACGAGCAGACATCACGGTGCTGGAAGGCCTGCCCTACCCTCCCCCCTGCAGCTGCAGCGGCCCTGCCGTGCGTGGCTGTTACGACCACCTCTGCGCGCGGTTGGATGTCAAGGCTGGCCGCGCGCTGCGGGCGCGCCAGGATGCCGGTCTATGTGGGACCCAGTGGTACTCAGACGCTGCATGCACGATCCCACAGAAGCGGCTGGCCCTGCCAGTGCCGCACTCAGATGTCGACATCCAGACAATCGCCTCACCGGGCCCCTCAGACAGCGGCAGCAGTGGCCCCGCACGCAAGATCCAGGTTCTCGCATGCGAGTCACCATCATCACGCTCAGACACCACGCCCCCCTCGCGTGTTGACGCAAGCACGCAGGTGGACCCTGTCCACCTACGCTACACAGACGCCTCCACGCAGACCACGCCGGAGCCGGCCCCGCTGGCGACGAGCGTGGCCAGGGGCACGCAGGTGGAGGCGGCGACGCTCCCTCCTGCTGCCCACATCACCACCGATGGCACCATCGCCGCGGAGCGCCGCGCGGCGGACGCGGCGATGATGCGCCTGGAGGCCGGGTACCTGAGCATCATGCAGGCTGTGCAGCAGCTCAGGCTCGACTTCAACATGCAGACCATGCAGCCTGCCACCATGCAACCGGGCGCCGCGGGTGGGAGAGCCAAGCCCTCCTACGCCGCGGCTGCCTCACCTGCCTCCAAGGGGGGGGACCTGCCGCCGGCCGCGCCGCTGGCCGCGCCGCCCAGGCAGTGCCGCTGGCAGTCCCTGGCGGCCTCCCAGCGCGACCGGCGCACCTTCATCCTGCACGTCACCGCCGTGGCCAGTGCCAGCTCGGCCATGGCCGTGGTGCACAGTGTTCTCCAGTCCCTGCCGGGCAAGTGGGCTGATGGCCTCGGGCCGAGCTCCCTCGACCAGGTGGTGGACGCCAACTTCCTTGGCGCGCGCCCGAACGGCACCGGCGGAGTTGCTCGCATCCTCTTCACGGTTGTGGCTCGGCCGACGTGGCTGACGCGGTGGTCCGCTCCCGCTGTGGCCTAAAGGGCTCGGGCTCCTCCATCTTCGAGGCGCGAAGTAACCGCAAGCAGGCGCAGCACAAGGCGCAGTGGCCCGCGTACGAGGCGGCCTGCGCGTCTGGGCAGAAGGCCCAGTTCCGCCGGGCCCGCCTGTTTGTTGACGGCCTGCCTGTGCCCGCGCCTGCGAGCTGAAACCCTGACTGCCTATTGAGGCCCCAGCTTTTGCTGCTGGCCTGTTTCTGACTTTCCAAGCCGTATGTGGCTTGTCAACATTGGCGGGCTGTGCGAGTATCCAACCATGTCCAGTGCTTTTGTGGGGGGGGGGATCCTAACTATATGTGTGTACTCCCCGGGGTTTCCTTGCGGACCGGGGTGTTTTGGCTTGAGGGTCCCTGACTTTTTCTGGCTCTGGTTTTGCCCCTTTGCAGGATCCGCTTACGCGACGCAACCCTCCAGCGGGGGGCAATGCTCCCTTTGTCAGGGGGAGGGAGAGGGATGGTGCTGAGGCACTCCGGGCCGTGTGGGGCCCTGGGGGTGGCGGAGGAGTTGAGGTGGAAACGAGTTAGGGGCGTGCCGCCTCAGTGATTGTCGAGTGTGGAGATGGGCTCGCATTCCCGCACCTGGCTCTCAGAACCGTGTGGGTAGTATTTCTTTGCGGTTCGTCACAACTGGGGACTGTGCTGGGGGGATGTGTGTGATCGCCTCGCTGGCTGTAGCTTTCTTTGGGTCTTGTGTTTTTACTCAGGGTCTAGGCGCTCCCGTTGTGTTATGCAAACGACGACGACGACATGCGAGCGTGCCGACCTTGGACGTTGGCTCAGGCATGAACTGCGCCTTGGTGTACGCCACAAACAGCATCCGACAGAATAAACCTTCCACCCACCCACCCACCCCAGCACCCTGGCCGACCAGACCGAGACTCACATGCGAGCGTGCCGACCTTGGACTTTGGCGCCGACATGAACTGCGCCTTTGAGTAGCCGAAATCGCAAATCTTGAGAAGCGGCAAGGGGAAGTCGGGGACGACCTGGCGGCGTTTGGTAGTGTTTGAATTTGAGTTTGAATGAAGGGCGGTTGGGAGTTTGGTGTGGACGTTTGACGTTTGAACCAGTGATGTCCTTAGCACCCCCGCAGCCCCCGCTGCGGGGGCAAAACGGGAAATTTGGGGGGGGACCTGTGGGGGCGAATCGCGGAAATTTCGCTTCGAAAAGTGTGAAATCGGCAATTTTCACATTTTTTTTTCTCGAAAAAATCGCCCTCTGCACGATTCGGCATGTTCCCTCCAATGTCGCGGGGGCAAACCGGACATTCTCGGTTTCCTCAAGGACACCACTGGTTTGAACTGCACCTCGGGAGAAGCCGAAATCGCAGATCTTGAGGAGCGGGAGGGCGGTTAGGAGTGTTTGATTTTGAATTTGAGTCAATGTTTAGGCAGTTTGAACTTGGCGCAGACGTTTGAATTGCACCTTGGAGTGTTGCCAAGCAGCGGGGGGGGGGGGGGGGAGGGGGCGGGGACGACCTAACGGTTGGGCGGTTGGGAGTGTTTGAATTTGATTTTGAATTGATGACCGAGCGGCTGGGTTTCGAAACAAATTTGAATCGACATTGTGGCAGTTGGGAGTTGTGCGCAGACGTTTGAACTGCGCCTTGGAGCTACCAAAGAGTCGCAAAGGCAGAATGGAGCCTGGGACGACCCAGGCAGTTGGGCAGTTGGAAGTTTGAATTTGAAACGACGTGTGCGTGGTTGGATGTTGGCGCAGACACTGGCACAGGATTTGAGAATTTCCTCCCACACCAGCAGCGTGTCACGGTTGACGACGCCATGTACTGGTTGATTTATGTGATGTAAA
Organism: Chlamydomonas sp. UWO 241; assembly: GCA_016618255.1. Lineage (NCBI taxonomy): Eukaryota > Viridiplantae > Chlorophyta > Chlorophyceae > Chlamydomonadales > Chlamydomonadaceae > Chlamydomonas > Chlamydomonas priscui. Next base: position 181,331 of record VFSX01000063.1, read on the forward strand.
TTTCGTTGAACCATTCGTTAAACCACCCGCCCTGACCACCCGCCCCCTGACCACCCGCCCCCTGACCACCAGCAGCGTGTTGCGGTTGGTGACGCCCACCCAGTGGTTGATTGCATTTTGGACATTTTCACATTTAATTCATTTTATTCTGATATTATCACCCTCCCACACCCCACACCCCGAGTCCACACTTGAAGCTGATGTTTTCAAGCTTCACGTCGCGGTTTGCATACACACGGTGGTTGATTTATTAGTTTTAAAATATTTCATATTTTGTTGGGGTTTTTTAATCACTCGTTTACACTTCACACCCGCCCACACTCCACACCTGCAGCAGCGTGTTCTCAAGCTTCACGTCGCGGTTCACGACGCCCACGCGGTGGCAGTAGTCCACCCCGCAGATGAGCTGCTGGAAGAACCAGCGCGCGGGGGCCTCGTGCAGGCGGACGCTGCACATTTGTGTGTGCGTGTGCGTGTGCGTGTGCGTGTGCGTGTGTGTGAGTGTGCGTGTGCGTGTGCGTGTGCGTGTGCGTGTGCGTGTGCGTGTGCGTGTGCGTGTGCGTGTGCGTGTGCGTGTGCGTGTGCGTGTGCGTGTGTGCGTGTGCGTGTGCGTGTGCGTGTGCGCGTGCGCGTGTGCGCGTGCGCGTGCGCGTGCGCGTGCGCGTGCGCGTGCGCGTGCGCGTGCGCGTGCGCGTGCGCGTGCGCGTGCGCGTGCGTGCGCGTGCGCGTGCGCGCGCGTGCGCGTGCGCGTGCGCGTGTGCGCGTGTGCGTGTGCGTGTGCGTGTGCGTGTGCGTGTGCGTGTGCGTGTGCGTGTGCGTGTGCGTGTGCGTTGCGTGTGCGTGTGCGTGTGCGTGTGCGTGTGCGTGTGCGTGTGCGTGTGCGTGTGCGTGTGCGTGTGCGTGTGCGTGTGCGTGTGCGTGTGCGTGTGCGTGTGCATGTGCATGTGCGCGTGTGTGTGTGTGTGTGTATGTGTGTGTGTGTGTGTGTGTGTGTGTGTGTGTGTGTGTGCCATTCCGCACCTGCTCCGCACGTAGTCAAAGAGGCTGTGCCCGCTCGCATACTCCATCGCAATGCAGATGAAGCGGGGGGTCAGGAAGACCTCCTGTGACGTTCGGTGGGGCGGGCGCGAGGGTTCAGGGATCAGGGTTCAGGGTTCAGGGGTGAGGTTTGAGGGTTAAGGGTTCAGAGCTCAGGGTGGCTCCATTGCAATGCAGATGTAGCGAGGAGTCAGGAAGACCTCCTGTGATGTTCGGTGGGGCCGGCGCGAGGGTAAAGGGATCAGGGAGTAGGGTTCAGAGGTTTTAGGTTTCAGGATTCAGGTTTCAGGATTCAGGTTTCAGGTTTCAGGATTCAGGTTTCAGGATTCAGGTTTCAGGATTCAGGTTTCAGGCTTCAGGCTTCAGGCTTCAGGTTTCAGGTTTCAGGCTTCAGGTTTCAGGCTTCAGGTTTCAGGTTTCAGGTTTCAGGTTTCAGGTTTGAGGCTTCAGGTTCCAGGTTTCAGGTTTCAGGTTTCAGGCTTCAGGTTTCAGGTTTTAGGTTTCAGGTTTCAGGTTTCAGGTTTCAGGTTTCAGGTTTCAGGTTTCAGGCTTCAGGTTTCAGGCTTCAGGTCTCAGGGTTTGTGGAACTCCATCGCGATGCAGATGTAGCGGGGATCAGGAAGACCTCCTATGACGTCGGGCGGGGCACGCGGGAGGTTCAGAGATCAGGGTTCAAGGTTCAGGGCTCAGGGCTCAGGTTTCTCGGTGTCCGGTTTCAGGTTTCAGGGTTTGTGGTGACTCAATCGCGATGCAGATGCAGCAGGGGGTCAGGAGGGCCGCCTGTGTCATTCGTGCAGGCGCGGATTGAGGGATGAGGGATGAGTTATGAGGCAGAAGGGATCGGGCTCAGGGATCAGGGCGCACGGCTCAGGGCGCACGGCTCAGGGTTCAGGGCTCGGGGCTCGGGGCTCAGGGCTCAGGGCATAGGGCACAGGGCACAGGGCACAAGGCTCAGGGCTCAGGGCTCAGGGCTCAGGGCTCAGGGCTCAGGCCAGGAGCTCTCGGTTCTCTCCTAACGGCACACATTCAAATTCGAATTCAAATCATACGTCACCTTGGATTCGATGACGTGCGGATGCCGCAGCATGCGGCATGGTGGTTGAGCTCAGGGCACAGGGCTTGGGAGCTCTCGGTTCTCTATTAACGACATAACATCAAAATCAAATTCGAATTCGAATTCAAAATCATATGTCACCTTGAATTCGATGACGTGCAGATGCCGCAGCATGCGGTGGTTGAGGTCAGGGCTCAGGGCTCGGGGCTCAGGGCTCAGGGCTCAGGGCTCAGGGCTCAGGGCTCAGAGCTCAGGGGCTCTCGGTTCTCTCTTCTAACGGCACGAATTCAAATTCGAATTTAAATTCATATGTCACCTTGAATTCGATGACGTGCGGATGCCGCAGCATGCGGTGGTTGAGGACCTCGCCCTCGACGTACTTGGACACCTGTGTGGGGTTTGGAGGGTGTGGGTGTGGAGATTTTGGGTTGTGGAGGGTGTAAGGTGCTGAGGGTGTGGAGGGTGTGGAGGGTGTGGAGGGTCTTCGATGTTCGATGTTGGTGTATTTAACGGGTGCGTGCACACCCTATAGCTAGAGGAGAGGCCGGCAGCCGTCAAAAGTATCATACCGCTGTGTGGTGTGGAGGGTGTGGAGGGTGTGGAGGGTCTGCGATGTCGATGTTGGTGTATTAGACCTGTGCGTGCACACCCTATAGCTAGGGAGGAGGCCAGCAGCCGTCACAAGTATCATACCCCGTCGTCGTCGTCGTCGTTTGCATAACACAACAGGAGCGCCTCGACCCTGAGTAAAAGCACAGACCCAAAGCTACTACTTCTGCAGCCAGCGAGGCGCACACCAACCCCCCAGCACAGTCCCCCGTTGTGACGAACAGCAAAGAAATACTACCCACACGGTTCCGAGGGCCAGGTGCCCCTGGGTGTGGAGGGTGTGGCTGGGGTGTGGAAGGTGTGGAGGTGTGGCTGAGCACCATATACCATACTGCTCAATGTATTTCACGTCAAGAGTAGTTAACGGCAGCCAAAATGGCCATTTTCTGCTTCCTAATGTCCCAGAGTTCACGGCAGCCCCAACCCCAGACCCTGCTTCACGGCCCAGTTCGCGGCACACAAAAAAACGCACATGGGCACTGCATGGCACTGCATGGGCTCATTCTGACATGCTTCCTCTTCCCCAGGAGCGTCCCCCTTGAAAGGTTTATCGCCGCTGCCAGGCGACAGGTACGGGCACGGGGGCGAGTGAGCGGCGACGCGGTGCGAGTCCCACACTTTTCTCTTCCAGCTCGGGAGTTCAAGGCGCCCCCGGCGCCGGACCCCTCTTCACGTCGCAGTTCACGGCAGCCTGTCGTGAACTGTGACGTGAAGTACATTGAGCAGTACGGTACTTTGGCATCTGTCACAGTGTGTCTCGATTGACGGAGGCGCGTTCTCGTCGCCGAGCCCTGGACCCAGCAATGCGGCGCTGCTGGTGACGAGGATCTCCGTGCCGCTGACGAGCGGGGTAAAATACGACTGGCCCGCTCATCCTCGGGGTCGCTCGTCTGCCGGTGACTGGCGTTGGAAGGTCTTCAGGCAGCCTCCATGACAACTCTGTCGTCCATGCACCCCTGGAGGGTGGGACCTGGCCATGCATGAGGCATGGGGCGCCGGCTGAGCCCCATGCAAACGAGAGCTGGACAGCCATGCACTGCCAGGCGGGGACCGTTCCAGTCGGCGCCAGTCGGCTTTGCCGGCTTGACTGGCCACAAGGCCACTACTGTGACCCTGAGGAAGGTCCTCTCCTATATGCTCCTTGCCAGACATGTCTCTCAGAGACCCCTGTTTGGGGAAGTCTAGCCGGCGGGAGCGATAGTCTATCGGCCGGGAGCCGGCGGTACTCTAGTACTTAAGTGTGCTGGAGTATCGGTGTGTGTCTCTAGTAGAAGAGTAGCCTGCTTAGCTGGAAACCCCGTGTTACTGTTACTGTTACAGTGTGTGGGTTGTGGAGCAGTGGTGTCCTTGAGGAAACCGAGAATGTCCTGTTTGCCCCCGCAACATTGGAGGGAACAGGCCGACTTGCCCCCGCAGGAGACGACTTTTTGCGGTTAAGTGTGAATATTGCCGATTTCCACACTTTGTGGAGCGAAATTCCCACGATACGCCCCGAAGTTTCCCCCAAATTTCACGCTTTGCCCCCGCAGCGGGGGCTGCGGGAGCTGCGGGGGCGCTAAGGACATCACTGTTGTGGAGCAGTGGTGTCCAGTGATGTTCTTGGCGCCCCCGCAGCCCCCGCAGCCCCCGCTGCGGGAGCAAAGCGGGAAATCTCGGGGGAAAATGCGGGGGCGCTTCGAAAAGTGTGAAATTGGCAAATTCCACACTTCCGAAAAAAATTGTGGAGATAATTCGGCATGTTCCCTCCCATGATGTGGGGGCAAACAGGACATTCTTGGTTTCCTTCATGACACCACTGACACACATTGACACCGCGCTCCAGGACCGTGACGGCCACGCGCCCTCGGCCTAAACCCTTAACCCTTGAACCATAAAATCTTCACCCCTAACCCCTTAACCCTAAAACCCTTCATTCTTAACCAAACACACACACACACACACACACACACACGCGCACGCGCACGCGCACACGCACACGCACACGCACACGCACACGCACACGCACACGCACACGCACACGCACACGCACACGCACACGCACACCAAGAGTTTCCTTCCCGATCGGGAAACGAAAAAAAGCGTGCTCAGAGGGCCCGATCCCGATGGTTTCGGGTAGGCTACATTCGGGAAAAACGAAGTGAGGAGGCGAATTTTCCGGGGAAAAGTGTGGAATCGTCGATTTTCACACTTTTGACGCGATTCTCCGGGCTGCAACCCGAAATCCCGACGAAACCGGGAAAGCCTCTTCGGGAGAAACGAAAGGATGACTGACCCCAAGGAAACCCCTGACGCACACGCACACGCGCACGCACACGCGCACGCACACAGTGTCGTACAAACGGATCCGAATCGGATGAAAACGCCCCGAAGAGACCGCGATTCGGATGGCGAGCGCAGGCCGGCATCCGATTATTCTGATGCAAACACTCGGGCCCGAAGGGCCCCATCCGTCTTGTCGGATGCCAAACCTACCCTCCATCCGATATTTTTTACTCACCCCCCGGCTCCGGGGCCTCTGGCTCCGGTCACCTCTCGCGACAAGCATCAGATCAGATCGCAGCATGCGCAAGGGGCGGTGGTGGAGGAGGAGAGAACGCGGAGCACAGGCGCGGTGGTCACACTGTTGCTTGCTTAAAGTGTGACAGCCTATACCCCCCCCCCTGGCTGGCACTGCTGCAGCAGAGCACGCCATTCTCTAGTCTAGCACAATGCATCACTGGTTCCAATATTGCCTGCGGGGGCTGCGATCCGGCCCCTGCTGCATGCATGCATGCATGCATGCAAGCACGAGTGCGCCATGCGCGGGAGCTCGTCTGTGAGCGAGAGCTCACGCCAACGTTTTTCAACCCTAAAATCATAGCATTAATTAGTTGGCCATTCAAGAATTATATTATGGCTCTGGCTTCCGCTACGCTCCCTGCCCCCGCTGCTTGCATGCACGAGCGCCACACGCGGCAGTTGGGGGAGGGGGGGTGGCGTGTCGCGCCATGCTACGCCAAACATCACCCAACATTAGTTGTCTGCTTTATGGTCAGATTGGTTGTGTCCTGATCCGCGCTGGGACACGCAAGCGCGCGCACAAGGGGCGCAGGCGTGGTGGTGTACACGCACCGAGGATCTACAGGATTTGTGACGGGTCGACGGCACAGGGAAGAGAGGAAGAGTGTCATAGAAAGAGAGAGTCAGAACACGAGAGGAAGGCGAGAGGACAGGGTGAAAGGGCTGCGATGGCAGCGTAAAAAAAAATCACACCTTCGGACGGCCGGCCAGACTCCTGCCAGACCCCCATCCGATTATTCAGATGCCTCCGCCAACCCCCGTCCGATTATTCGGATGGCGACCCCCCCCCCTCTCTACGACCCTGGCACACATAGGTATCAATATACACACACACACACGAGCACGCACACACGCACATGCACACGCACACGCACACGCACACGCACACGCACACGCACACGCACACGCACACGCACACGCACACGCACACGCACACGCACGCATATGCATACACACACCTTGTCACCGCGCTCCAGGAACTTGACCGCCACACGCTCACCGGTTGGCTTGTGGAGGTAAAGCAGCACAAAACCAAATGTGCCGCTGCAATTGGGTGGGTGGTGGGTGGGTGGGGTTTGTGTGTTGTGGAAGGGGGGGGGGGGCATGCACAAATATGATGTTTTGAGTGCACAGGCGACACGACGCGATGAGCTCGGGTTGTCGCCGGCACGCGACGGGCTCTGCGGCAGCACTCGTCGCACGAGCACACACTCGCACGCACTCGCATGCGCACACACGCATGCGCGTATGCGCACACACACGCATGCGCACGCTGACCTGCTGATGGGATCGATGAGCTCGTATGAGGGGTGGCCCGCGAGGGGGTCGGCCGCGGTACCCGCGACCAGCGACGGGATGGAGACCATGGGTGACGACGGGTAGTGAGAGTTGGTGTCTGTGCTGTGTGGCTGCTGGCTGTGCTGGCTGTGCTGGCTGCTGTTGTGCTGTTGGAGGTAGTTTGCTGGCTCCAGGGCTCCACCTACTGCCGCGAGGGTGTGCCACCGGCAGCTGCCTAGTTGTTGAGGAAGGTGTCCAGAAAATCCTGCAGCAGCCACTCAATCGGCAAGCGGCTCAAATGACCGCTCAATCAGGCGCTGAGGGCAGGGCGGCTCCGCGCCACGCAGTTGGGAGTGCGTGTTACTCGGGGACAGCAGCCCCAGCGGGCTCGCCTGCAGCGTGCATGCGGTGGCATGGTTGACGCATGCATGCACGCGTAGTATACCGCGCGATTGGGCGTCGTGGCGTGCTCGACGATCCCCACTGTGTTGGCGCGCCATGTGATAGACATCCATGCATTCACATCATGCACGCTCACCTCTTGGTCTGACGGGGCGGACGCAAGGGGGTGGTAGGAGGGTGGCAACGCAAGCAGGAATGGCAGGGAGCAGGGGGAGAGAGAGTGGTGTGAAGGTTTCACCCCACGCTTGTGTGGGGCTGACACAATTGCATGCGCATCGCGAGAGCAATCCGTAGCTTGAGATGGCCCAGGGTAGTACCGGGAGAGAAAGATAAAGAGACACAGGTGAGGGGTGCCAGCAGGCACGGGAGCGTACGTGTTGGCTAACAGCTCCATGCATTGCATTGCGAGCAGCGTCAGAGGCCTGCGATGCACCCCTGCTCAAGCTGCATGCTGAACTATGTGCATCTCCATCGCGCGATGCAGCGCAGGGCGTACACGTGTGGTGTGTGAGCAGCCGACTCACACTGCGCAGCCCTCTTTTAGCCTCCCAAAGCCCAATCAATCTGGGCACGCTCCTCATGAGGGGTGGTGCCATGGCGCCCGGCGCTCAAGATGCGTCTCTGGGCTCGGCAGGGTGAGCGTGGCGAGTGGGGGCGTTGGGGGAGTGACACATAACGAATGTGTGTGCTGCATGCATGTGGAAACCCGGCACCTGTGCGCGACTCGCTCGCTCACACCATCAGCACACTGTGCATCGCGCATCCACAGGGCTCCCTCCGTCAGCGGTCGTCAAGGATCAAGGGAGCTGGAGCCTGCACGAGCCCCCGACGACGCCCATGCAGGCGCGTCTCCAGAGCATGAGCGTGCTCGCATGGGCGGGGGCGGACCGCACCACACGGGGCCTGCCACGGCTCCCGGTGGCGGCATCGACGCTGCGTTTGAGGCGCGATGGGCTGCAGCGAAGGTCACGCGCGCGCGCTTAAATGCAGCGATTGAGGACATAGAGGCGAGCACCGCAAAGCCGCGGTGCGAGCTCGGGTGGGTCGGGGAGCTGTGCCTGGCGGGCTCGCGCGGCCACTCGCGCGCGGCGTGGCGCCTCGTGCGCTGCCTCGACTGCTCGCGGCTGGTGCTGGCGGGGCGCGTGCTGGCGCACAAGGCAGAGTGCGGCGGGCCGGGCAGCGGCGGAGAAAAGCGGCCCGCCCCGGGAGGGAAAGCGGGAGGAAAAGCAGCGGCAGGAGGGACAGGGGGCGGAGGGGCCAAGGGCGGCAAGGGGGCGGCAGCGCCCAAGCCGCCAAAGGCGCCAAAGGGCGCCGCGCTCGCGGGGGGGACGAAGAAGAAGGTCGGGCGGCCGCTAAAGGTGCGTGCTTTGGTGCTTGTGGTGTGTGTGCATGTATGTGGTCGGCAGCTTTGCGCGGGTGGCATGAGACTCTGGCCTCTTCAAGAGGGCGGCAGGCAGCCGCCAAGGTGCGGCCTCGAAACAGAGCTGCATTGCGATGCCCTTCGCTGCGATGCGAGTGGACCCCTGCCCGGTCCCTCCTCCACCTCCTGATCCCCACCCGCCCGCCCCCTGCCCCCACCAAACTTGCAGCAGCAGCAGCAGCGCACGCCATCGCCCGTGCCCGTCCCCCCTGGCGAGTGGGCGGCGGCCCTCGGGCCGAGCGGCCTCAACAACGTGACCTACCCCGCTGTCAACGCTGGCGCACTAGGCATCGGCCTCGGCTCCGGCGTGGTGCCCCCCGCGGGCGGCCTCCAGCAGCAGCACCAGCAGCAGCAGGTGCCACTGCAACAGCAACAGCAGCAGCTCCGGATACCAATGCAGCACAAGCAGCAGCAGCAGCAGCTCCCGGTGCCAATGCAGCGCCAGCAGCAGCAGCAGCTCCCGATGCCGCTACTCCAGCAGCAGCAGCAGCAGCCGCTGCAGCAGCAGCACACGTCAATGCACCAGCAGCAGCTCCAGATGCCAATGCACCAGCAGCAGCAATACGTGGCGCTGCAGCAGCTGCAGCACCAGCACCAGATGCCGCCGCCGCCGCCGCAGCTGCAGCAGCAGCAGCAGCAGCACTTCGTGCCGCTGCAGCAGCTGCAGCACCAGCTCCAGATGCCGCCACCGCCGCCGCAGCTGCAGCAGCAGCAGCTTCAGGTGCCGCTGCACCAGCACCAGCACCCGCACCACATTCCACTACGCCACCAGCAGCAGCAGCAGCAGCAGCCGCACCACATGCCGCTGCACCAGCTCCAGATGCCGCTTTGCCAGCTCAAAACGCCGCTGCTGCACCAGCCGGGCGTGCTCATCGGGTTGGACGGAGTCCTGCCCAAGGCGGAGATTGGCAGTGGCGCCGGATTCGCGGCCGGGCGGGAGGCGCCGGCGGTGGCGGCGCCCGACGTGTTTGACGTGTTTGCCGAGACGGACAGCTTCATGGACGCATACCTTGACGCCCTCACCGACACGCTAGCGTTTCCGCCGCACCTGCGGAAGCGGCGCGGGCGGCGGCGCGGCGGCGCGCCCGCCCCTCCTGCCCCTCCCGCCCTGCAGCAGCAGCTGCCCAGCGCCCCCGCGCACGCGCGCGTCGGGAGCGGCCGCGGCCGCGCACAGCCCGCCCCCCCTGTGCCCCCTCCCCCGCTGGCGGGCGCCAACGGAGGCGGCGGCGGCGGCGGTGGCGGCGGCGGGACGGGGAGAGCCAGCGGCGCGGCGTCGGCGGGGGCGTCGGGGCGGAGCGGGGGCGGCAGGCGCGGCGGCGGGGTAACTCGGGCAGGGCCGGTGGTGGTCGCGGCGGCGGTCGCGGCGGCTCTGGCTCCGGCGCGGGACCGCTCTGCGCGCCGCGGGGGTGGGGGTGCGGCTGCGGCGGCGGCGGCAGCGGCGGCGACGGCGGAGTGCGAGGCTGCGGTGCCCCACGGCGGTGCGGGAGTGTGGGCGGCGGGGGCGGCAGGGCCGGCGCCTGGGGACGGCAGCGGCAGCGAGCGCGCGGGCGGGCTGTCTTTGCAGCAGCGGACGGGCTCAGCGGGGCTGGGGGTGTCGCCAACGGGCCATCACCCGCACTTGCACGCTGCCGCCGCTGCTGCTGCTGCCGCTGGCGCGCACCAGCACTCGCAGCACGCAGCGACGGCGGCGGCGGTGCCGCACGGCGCGTCGCAGCCGCCGGCCGCGGCGCTCGCGCAGCGGCAGCAGCAGCAGCAGTGGCAAGACTGGCAGCAGGTGCAGGCATCGTGGCAACAGCAGCAGCAGCAGCAGCAGCAACAGCAGCAGCAGCAGTGGACGCCTCCGGGGGCAGCGGCGTATGGCGCATTGCCGAGCGCCGGGTACTCTGGCGGCTACGCTGCCCCGGGCCCGGGCTCTGCTGCTGCGGCGGCCGCGGCGGGCGCCAGCTTGAACCCGCTGCGCCAGCGGCCGCTCGCACACCAGCAGGTGCAGCAAGCGCAGCAACAGCAGCAACGACAGCATCAGCAGGCGCAGCAGGCGCAGCAGGCGCAGCAGCAGGCGCAGCAGCAGGCGCAGCAGCAGGCGCAGCAGCAGGCGCAGCAGCAGGCGCAGCAGCAGGCGCAGCAGCAGCAGCAGCAGCAGCAGCAACAGCAACAACAGCAACAACAACAGCAGCAACAGCAACAACAACAGCAGCAACAGCAGCAGCAGGCGCAGCAGGCGCAGCAGGCGCAACAGGCGCAGCAGGCGCAACAGGCACAGCCCTGGCCGCTGCAACTCACAGGCCTCGCCGCCACCGCGACCGCAACCGGCAACGGCCGCGCGCCCCGCGCGACCGCCCCGCCTGCACCAGGCGTCGGCGGCGACGTCGGTGGTGGCGGCGGAGCGGGGAGATCGAGCGCGCGCGTGGAGGGCAGTAGGCCCGACGGCGGTGACCCGGCCTCCTCGAAGAAGCTCGGGTCGCTCAACGCGCTCGCCTCGCGTTGACCGCCGTAGTTTGCACGGGGGGGTTGGTGCCAACTGACCGTGGTTATACAGGTTTTACACGTATGCACCCGGAGGACCCCGGGGCGTGATTTAAGGCCTAGACTACACGTCTAGGGGAGCTCTACTAATAGAGCCCGCAAGGCCACGCAGCGCGCCAGCCTACTAGGGACCAGTCAGCGGGGCTAGGCTAGGCCGCCCTGCCGTTAGCGAAGCGAGCGCCTAGGAGATGTGTTTGAGGGGGGGGGTAGGGTAGTGTCGTTCCACGCAGGGGAAGAGGTCTCTCAGGTTGACATCAGCGAGGGGGGTGAGTGGGGGAGCAGCAGCAGCAGGCACAGGTGACTAGACGGCGCGGGCTCGGCAGTGGAACTCGAATCTTCTGTAACAGAGCGATATCCTGACTTGGTGGCGGTTTCTGTACAGCGGGGGTCAAGTCACGGTCGTGGGCGCGCATGGCGACCACCTCTACGATCACGTGGCATCTCCCAGGACAGTGTGACAGAGCGCACATGGCGCGTCAGAGCCCCGCCCCTGTGTCTGTCCTGGCTCGTTACAACACATGGCACATGCATCCAGATGACGCCATGTCCTTGCTTGCCATGCACCTGAGGTGCCCGGGGGTGCGTGCCATATGCTGGCACTGCCATCCTTGCTGTGTTGTGATCATGATGACGAGAAGCGCAGAGGGAACACGGGATTCGCAAAAAAGGGTTGCAGTGGCTAGGTGCTGCATCCGCATTGCGTCCGTTGAAAGCAGGCCATCCGAACACAAACACACATGCCACACACGCCCAATTCACTTACTTGGTGAGGGAATGGAAGTGGGGCGTGCTGCCTGTGCGTCTTCTCGGCTTGCGTGCGCGTCCACGCTACGCCCGGAGGTATCACGCTACCCCCCCCCCCCCCCCCCGTCGTCTGTGCAGCTTAGCTTGGGACAAGGAGATCAGGCGCATGCGGTGTGGGCGGGGAGCACCGGGCGGTGCCACATGTGTGGTGTGTGTGTGTGTGTGGGGGGGGGGGGAACATGGCCAAGTGACTCTGGCAGGGGAAATAAAATGCATGTGCACAGGTTGGCTTGGGCAGGAACTCACCCTCCAGTTTATAATCTTCCTCGTGGCCTTTCCAAGCCCAAGCCCTCTTGAATAGAAGATGAACGAGCACGCATCGGCAGCCGTCTCCACATCTTGTTTGAATACCACTCACCTCACATACATATGGGCATGTGCCTTCCCCGATTCGTGCCTGGGCTCTACCTTGCTGAGCGCCCTGGACTCAGCAAGGGGGCAAAAAATGGAACCATCCAGTGTGGGGTGTGAACGTTACAAGGAGCAAATTTCAACGTATCGGTCAACCAGCGCTGTAAACGCGCCCCCCATACCCCTTAGATCTCCGGGTCGCTGCTGCGCCTGTGTACAGTTGACAAAAATGCAGAACGGCTTGCCTTATGGACTGCAGTCCATGCTCAAGGATGGCCACAAGCACATCAGCGGCTTGGAGGAGGCGGTGATGAAGAACATCGAGGCATGCAAGGAGCTGTCTCACATCGCGCGCACGTCACTGGGGCCAAACGGTGGGGGGCTGGAAGAAAGGAATTTGTTAGATCGTCTTTGGGCGTCTAGGTCGTCCTCGGCTCGGGCACGCCCCCTGCCCACGCCGCATGCGCCTGATCTCATGCAGGCATGTCCAAGATGGTCATCAACCACCTTGAGAAGCTGTTTGTGACCAAGGACGCGTCCACTATCATGACGGAGCTCGAGGTGCAGCACCCCGCTGCCAAGATGCTCGTGCTGGCGGCCATGGCGCAGGAGAAGGAGATTGGAGATGGAACAAACTTTGTGAGCAGCTGGGAGGAGCAGCAGAAGGAGCACGCGGGCCGCTCGAAGATGGCACTTGCATGCGCGCTCCCCATGCCGCCGCGCACGTCCTCGATCTCACGCATGTGCCTTTCACATGACGTAGGTGCTGTCCATGGGGGGTGAGATGCTGGGCAACGCGGAGGGGCTGCTCACGGATGGACTTCACACAGCTGAAATTTCGGACGGGTACTCCAGGGCAGCGGCCAAGGTGCGTGCATGCGTGCGTGGGGGAGGCAGCGCATGCACGGGGTACATGCATGCTGCTGTATGCACGGGGCACGTGCCTGGAGGCCCCCGCATGGCACGCGCGCCCATGCATGCTGCTGCGCCCCCCAAACGCCCGCAGGCGCTTGAGATCCTGGACGAGCTTGTCATCCCTGGATCTGACGCGTTCGACATCCGCAACAAGGAGCTGGTAAGAGCTGCTGCTGGGGTCCATGCACGCTTGCACTGACGCCATGCATGTGTGACAGGCAGCATGCGCGGTGGTGGTACTGGTGGCACCGTGCCGCGTGTCGGGGGAGCCGGGGGAGGCGCCCATGGGCACAAGCATGGCCGTGCATGCCAGTGCAGGCCTGGATCCCACGCGCTGCACTGCGCTGACGCCTGGGATCTGTAGATCACGCACGCACGTACGTGTCGTACCGTGCCGCACGCACGCACGCACACACGCACGTGCCGTATTGCATTGCCTCGCGCACCGCAGGTCCTGAAGCGCATCAAGGGCGCAATCTCCTCCAAGGTTAACGGCATGGAGGACATGCTGGCGCCGCTCGTCGCGGAGGCGTGCATCGACGTGTGCCCCAAGGTGCGTGGTCTTCGGGCTTTGGGGCGGTCTGGGGATTCGAACAGGGCCCCAGGCGTGCCTACTGTTTGTGTATGTGTCCGCGTCTGGTCCGGTCGGTCTCGCTATCACGCTCTCCATGTTGATTGCCAACCAGCCAACCCTCAGCTAGCTCCGTACACACACACACACACACACTCATGCGCGCACACACATACACGCGCACACACACACACACACACACACACACACGCACACACACGCACACACGTACACACACACACATCGATGCCCTCGCAGAACCCGATCAACTTCAACGTCGACAACGTGCGCGTGGTCAAGATCCCCGGCGCGTCGCTCAACCACTCGCACGTCGTTAAGGGCATGGTGCTGCGCCGCGACGCCGAGGGCACGATCAAGAGCGTCGACAACGCAAAGATTGCGGCGTACACGCAGGTGAGGGCGCACAACAGTGTTTCTGTCGGCCAACCTGCTACCCGCAAACCTGCAGCAGCGGGTTGAGTTTGGAAGTTTTGGGCTGGCGCCGCGAGTTTAAATTGCGCGGACTTCGACCCGAAAAGTGTGGAAATGACTTTTTCACACTTTTTGCCAAAATCGCCTCCGGCGGGTTGAGAATGGGGAGTGAGTCGTGAGGCCACGGTTGAGCCATCATTTCCCCAAGATCCTTAGCGAAACCACTGGTGCACAAGCGATGATCGTCGAATGTGCCGTAAATGCTGTGTGCCTTCCCCGGGGACGTCGGAAACTAGACTTGCTTGATCAAATCACAGATGACAGTCCAGGCAGCTGTCTCAGACCTACCACATTCCCAACAACGCCTGAGGCGCCGCCCTAGGCGTTGCGCATTTACTTGTGCCTCAGGCGGCGCATTTACTTGCGCGGATCAGGCGGCGCCTCAGGCGCGTCGACCGCCTCAGGCGGCGCCTCAGCCGCACCCCTGATCGCCTCGGGAGCCACCCCGACAGCCGTAGACTCCCACCACCGCCTCAGGCGTTATGACCGCATTCACTTGCGCGGATCGGGCGATTGGGGCTGTGGTAGGGCAGTCCTTATAAGCGCAGATGCAACAGTTCCTCCATGTCGGTCGCATCGACTTTCCATCGACACTGTCAGCCACAATCTGGACGATCCTGCACGCCGGCCGTGCCCCAACGGGGAGGAATTTGTATACGGGGACCGAGTGCCCTGTCTAGGTCCAGCCCGGACCCACTAGCCCCCCACCACCAGTAGCCAGCCACCCGGTCTGAAGTGCTCGGGCGTGATACGCCGAGCAAGGTCGAATACACTGCCTGCAGTAGGTGCATCACGCACGACTGTAAAATCCATCATCAACATCACACGCAACTGTGACACATGCGCGTCCAGATGTAATAGAACTAGTGGGATGGACACAGTCATGCGTGTCCGCTCAGTGGACTAGCGCGGGTGCTATCTGCATGCCTCAGGGATTGAGTGCGCAAGCACAAGTCTAACATGCCACCAAAGGCGTCCGACAAGACTGTAAATCGACCACCACATGCAGGGCATCGACACGTTGTCAAACGACACCAAGGGCACGGTGCTCATCAAGACGACGTCAGAGCTGGAGAACATCTCCAAGGGCGAGGAGAACAACACACACACACACACACGCACGCACGCAGGGCATCGACACTTCGTCAACCGACACCAAGGGCACGGTGCTCATCAAGACGGCGTCAGAGCTGGAGAACTACTCCAAGGGCGAGGAGAACAAGCTGGAGGAGTACATCAAGAGCATCGCAGACACGGGCGCTAAGGTGCGCCTCTCTTGCGGCGCGGTCGGGGACGATGGCGATGGCGACTTCTCAACACACTCACACACACACACACACACACTCGCGGACACGGGCGCAACGGTGCGCCTCTCTTGCGGCATGGTCAGGGGCAATGGCGATGGCGATGGCGACTTCCCGACACACACACACACACACACACACGCTGTATGTACGCAACCACGGAGCCCGATGCACGCAACGTCGCCACACGCACCGCATGCATAGAAATAATGACGGTCGGGGGATGGCGATGCACTTCTCAACACAACCACACAGGCACACAGGCACACACACACACACACACACTCTACGCACGCATCCATGCGCCCCGATGCACGCAACGCCGCCACACTCACGCGCCTCGTGCATAGCAATCATGACGGCAGATGGCAACTAGGGGCCTGCTTTTGACAGCTGCCGGCCTCTTCTCGAGGGTGTGCAAGCACCGGTCAAATCTGCTAACACTGGCGTCCGACAGACTGTGCAACCGGTGATTTCCTTTTCGGCTGTACACAGCCATTTGGCTGTACTCCGGCTGTACTTTGACCATGAACACAGCTCGACCCATTCAGTGGATAAGTAGTCTGACAATCCTGTCAGATAGAGCTCTTCAAGAGAGCTTTCAAATGACCTGTGCACAAGGACACACGGTCAACGGGGAGTCAACAGTCAAGGCTTAAAAATCCGGCCGTGGAATAATGTATTGGAACCCAGGAAAACAAAACCATTGTGTGCAACCGGCCTCACGACAGGTGCTCCTCTGCGGCAGCGCGATCGGCGTGATGGCCATGCACTTCATCGAGAAGTACAACACACACGCACACGCTACGTACGCAAACACTCATACCATGCACCCCACCGCCGCAGCACACACGGCAGGTGCTCTGCGGTGGGGCGATCGGCGAGGTGGCGATGCACTTCATCGAGATGTACAATATGCCCCCCACCACCACCACACACACACCTCTTACGCAACCACCCACACCACGCGCCCCACCGCCGCCGCGGCAGGTGCTCCTCTGCGGCGGGGCCATCGGCGAGATGGCGATGCACTTCATCGAGAAGTTCAACATGATGGCGGTGCGCTGCCCGTCCAAGTTTGAGCTCATGCGGCTGTGCAAGTCGACGAACACGACGCCGCGGTCGGCGGCGGGGCCACCGTCGCCAGACGAGCTTGGGTTTGCAAAGTCCATGCACGTGCAGGTGCGTGGTTGGGCAGGCCAAGCTCTAGGGAGGTTGCGTGCGTGGGGGAGGGGGCGCGTTGGGAGGAAGGGTGTGTGTGTTAGGGAGGGCGAGGGCCACCGTCGCCAGACGAGCTTGGGTTTGCAATGTCCATGCACGTGCAGGTGCGGGCTAAGTTGGGAGAGCTTAGGAGGGTGCTTGTGCGTGTTGGGGAGGCAGGTTGTGGTGTTGGGAGTGTGCGTGCGTGTTTTGTTTAGGTCGAGGGCCACCGTCGCCAGACGAGCTTGGGTTTGCAAAGTCCATGCACGTGCAGGTGTGTGTGTGTGTGTGTGTGTGTGTGTGTGTGCCATTATCAAGGCGTCTGTCAAACTGTGACACCTCCCCTCCACACACACTCTCACCACCACACACAACCAACCAACCAAGCGTTACGTGAGGCCGTCGGCATGCACCGGCGATGCCTGTTTTACTAACAGCAATGCACCCCGGCAATTGTTACGAGGCGTGACCCGTGCACTGGGATGTCTTCCGAAGAACGGGTGACCGACCACCGCCATCGAGTGGATAGTATCCTTGGTCACCACACACACACGCTCACACACGCGCAGGAGATTGGGGGCGCCAACTGCGTCGTGCTGGAGCAGGACTCGTCGATGGGCGCGATCAGCACGATTGTCGTGCGCGGCTCGACGCAAGGCTTCATGGACGACGTTGAGCGGGCGATCAACGACGCGATCAACTGCTACAAGGTGCGTGTGTTTGTGAACAAGGCATGTCTTTGTGTAGACAGCGTGTATTTGAAGTGATCAAACATGTGCATTTGTGTACAAGGCGGGGTTTCGGGTATATGAGCGTCTAGGTAGTGCTGGGATAGATGGACGACGTGGAGCGGGCGATCAACGACGCGATCAACTGCTACAAGGTACGCTGCTCACTCGGTCACTCACTTTTGAAATGTTTGAACAAAAGTGAGGTGTTTGCTGTGCTCTGTGGGTTGGTGCAAATCGCTCAACAGACGACGCGGAGAGGGCGATCAACAATACGACCAACCGCTCCCGCCGGGGATTGTTTTTGTTTGCGCGTGTGTGCGTACATACGTCGGCAGCCTTGCCACGCCCCCCCCCCCCACACACACACACACGCACACACACATGTGCGCACCCCCCCCACACCATTGTGCCTATACAGGCACTCGGCCGCGACCCGCGCGCCGTGCCCGCCGGCGGCGCCACCGAGATCGAGATTGCGCGCCGACTCGCTGAGTTTGCGCGCAAGCAGACGGGGCTCGAGCAGTATGCGATTGCAAAGTACGCCGAGGCGTTCGAGGTCGTGCCACGCACGCTTGCAGGTGCGCCACACATGCACCGCACACATGCACCGCACACATGCACACACGCACGCACCGCACACATGCACACACATGCACCGCACACACACACTCACACACACATGCACCGCACACACACACTCACACACACATAACTAACCAGCCAATCGTTGCACGAACACGAGCCGCATGCGCCGGCAACGCCACTGCTATCAGTAACGCTGTCTTGTACACCCGGCAATTGTTGCGAGGTCTGACCGGAGCGCTGGGGTATCTTTCGAATAGAGTGGCACACACACACACACACGCTCGCCCGCAGAGAACTCGACTGGCGTGCTGTCAGGGTTATGCGCCGCACACACACACACACGCACACACATGTGCACACGCCATCAGATGCATCCAACAGACTGTTCAACCAACTGCCTCACACTCACACACACGCGGAGAAGTCAGGCCTCAACTCGACCAACTCGACGTGCTGTCAGGGTTGTGTCGCGCGCGTGCACACATGCACCTCACACACGCGCTCACACACACACGCAGAGAACGCGAGCTTCAACTCGACCGACGTGCTGCCAGGGCTTTACGCCGCGCACGTGCACACATGCACCTCACACACGCGCGCACACGCGCACGCACACACGCAGAGAACGCGAGCTTCAACTCGACCGACATGCTGCCAGGGCGTCACGCCGCGCGCGTGCACACATGCACCTCACACACGCGCACACGCACGCACACACGCAGAGAGCGCGAGCTTCAACTCGACCGACGTGCTGCCAGGGCTTTACGCCGTGCACGTGCACACATGCACCTCACACACGCGCGCACACACGCACGCACACACGCAGAGAATGCGAGCTTCAACTCGACCGACGTGCTGCCAGGTCTTTACGCCGCGCGCGTGCACACATGCACCTCACACGCGCACACGCACGCACACACGCAGAGAACGCGAGCTTCAACTCGACCGACGTGCTGCCAGGTCTTTACGCCGCGCGCGTGCACACATGCACCTCACACGCGCACACGCACGCACACACGCAGAGAACGCGAGCTTCAACTCGACCGACGTGCTGCCAGGGCTTTACGCCGTGCACGTGCACACATGCACCTCACACACGCGCGCACACACGCACGCACACACGCAGAGAATGCGAGCTTCAACTCGACCGACGTGCTGCCAGGTCTTTACGCCGCGCGCGTGCACATATGCACCTCACACACGCGCACACGCACACGCACGCACACACGCAGAGAACGCGAGCTTCAACTCGACCGACGTGCTGCCAGGGCTTTACGCCGCGCACGTGCACACATGCGCCTCACACGCGCGCACACACACACCCGCAGAGAACTCGGGCCTCAACTCGCCCGACGTGCTGTCAGGGCTGTACGCCGCGCACACACGCACCACACACACACGCGCGCACACACACACACGCTGAGAACTCGGGCCTCAACTCGACCGATGTGCTGTCAGGGCTGTACGCCGCGCACGGGCACACACGCGCAGACACACACGCGCACACCCGCAGAGAACGCCAATCTCAACTCGCCCGACGTGCTGTCATGGCTATGCGCCGCGCACGTGCACACATGCACCTCACACACGCACACACGTACACACACGCAAACACACACACACGCACACACATACACACGCACACACACAACTCGAGCCTGAACTCAACCGACGTGCTGTCAGGGCTTTACACGCCGCGCACGTGCACACATGCACCTCACACACGCGCACACACACACACACACATACACACACACAGAGAACTCGTGCCTCAACTCGACCGACGTGCTGTCAGGGCTATACGCCGCGCATGTGCACACTTGCACGTCATACACACGCGCACACGTGCACACACACGCACACACACACACGCAGAGAACTCGGGCCTCAACTCGACCGACGTGCTGTCAGGGCTATACGCCGCGCACGCCAAGGGCAAATGGCGCACGGGTGTGGACATCGAGACGGGCGCGCCACGCGACGTGAGTGTTCTGTCGCAATGCGGCTCGTGCGGTGTTCTTGCGGTGTTCTGTGCGATGTGCTGTGTGCTGTGCTGTGTGCTGTGCTGTCGCAATGCCGCGCATGCTGTGCGGCGTGCTGTGCGATGTGCTGTTGTGTGGCTCGCTGTGGCGCTACGTGAGTGCTGTTGTGCTGCGCGGTGTGCTGTGCGATGTGCTGTTATGTGGCTCGCTGTGTCGCTACGGACGTGCTGTTGTGCTGCGCGGTGTGCTGTGCGGTGTGCTGTGTGATGTGCTGGCGCACTGCCCCCCCCCCACACACACACACGCACACAAATGGCAACAGCGGCCTGCCTCACGCGCTCGCACAGAACATGTCTATTTATGCGCCAGCATAGAGGCTTCGGACAGACTGCACAATCAACCACACACGCGCGCGCACACACATCACACAAGCTCACACACACACACGCAGCTCGCGGAGGACGACAGCGTCGACCTGTACACCGCGCGCACACACACATCACACACACAACACACACGCAGCTCGCGGAGGACGACATCACACACACACACACACACACACCACACCACACGCAGCTCGCGGAGGACGACATCGTGGACCTGTACACCGCCAAGTGGTGGGCGATCAAGCTGACGACTGACGCGGTCACGACTGTTCTCAAGGTCGACCAGATCATCATGAGCAAGCAGGCGGGCGGGCCGAAGCCGCGGGACGGCATGGACGAATGAGGCGGCGTTGGGGGCGGGGCGTGTTTAGTTTTGGGTGGCGAGCGGCGAGCGGCGAGAACGACCGAGGCGCGGCCCTAGCGTGTTGGCCGTCGCTTGCTAGTTGTCGTTTGTAAATACGGCTTTCAAGTGGCCCCGCGCCTCCACAGCGTGCCCTCCTACCACGGCATGGGCCGTGCACGCCCCTGCGTACATCTGGCGCACATGGGGCGCGGTCACCGACACCAGGAACGGAGCAACCGACCGGCCACTCGGCGCGCGCTCCTTAAAGCATGGCTCGCGATGGCTATGGACGAGGAAGGGAGACTTATGGGGCTGCTGCGCATCATGGGCCGTCCTTGTTGGAAGGAGCAAGGACCAATCCTGGGGGACTACAAGAGGGGCACTTCGCAAGTGTTGGGATCAGCTCGACGGCGAATGATGAGCCGTAGCTAGGAGTTCCTCCTAGTAAGTTGGACGTGCGTGTTGGCAAGATCTGGTGCTCCGCACGCGGTGTTGTTGAACGCGCCCAGTGGGGACTCAAGCTGCCTGCGGTTATTAGAACAACCCAAGCTGCAGCATGCATGCTCATATGAGCGGGGGTGGGGTGGGGTGGGGCAGGCGGAGTGGCTGCGTGTGCTGCTGCAGGCGGGCGACGAGGCGCCATGCTCGTCGTGCTGACGCCTCAGCCGCTTGTGACCGACTCACCAGAGGGGCTGCAGCCTCGGCCGCTCGTGCTCAACTCACCAGGCTGCAGCAGCTGCAGCAGTCGGCGGCCGCAATGGTGGGGCTCGTCGGCGGCTCAGCAGAAGTGGTTGGACTACGCGGCACCTGCAGCTTGATGAGTGGCAGCGGCACAGCAAACGAGGTGGCGACCCACGTGCGGGGCGGCGGCATTGGGCAGCGCAAGCGGATCCATGGGCGTGCGGTGGTGGTGGCACCAGCTACCCTCTGTTGATACAAGCGGTCAGCCATCTGCCTTCCGCCCCTGGGGTGCCGCTGCGGCAGCGAGCTGCAGCCAGGCGGGGATGGGGGGGGGGGAGGTTGGCTGCAGGGCCCCTTGTCTGCTAGCATCCTTCCTCGGGTTGTCGAATGCGTTGGGACCCTGCAGGGTCCTTAACAGTTTTTGTTTTCAGCTTCGTGCCACCAGCCGATTTTGTCGATTTTGTCCATCCTAAAAAAACGAAAACGACGAGAGCGCGTCAGGCAAATTTGCTTCGGTAGTAGTCGCTTGGGTGGCGACTGTGACCGAGTGAAAAGGTGCGAAGCCCCCCCAGCGGAGTAGATCCGCGTAGGGTAACCAACACGACCGCTGGTGCACCAAGCAGCAGCGTCCCCAGACTTGCATCTGACACCGTCATTAGTGGTGCTCGGCGCGTGCACGAACATGCCCCCCTGTTGCAGCCCCTCTGGTGGAGCGTGCGCGGGGGTCCAACTCACACGCATGGCGCGCGTGTGTGCATGGCCCTCGCACACAGCTGCAGGGGAAGCGCAGCTGTACCGCCAGCTCACATGCCGGCGCTGGTGCAGGTGACACTGCTCGCGCCCCTACCTGCGGCCATCAGCCCCTCTGCACCGGCTACTGCTGGCGGCCTAGTGCCAGCCGCCGCACAGGCCGCACTGGCCCCTGCGGCTGCAGCACTCGCGCCGGTGCTGCTCGCCCCCGTGCTGCTGACGCCAGTGCTGCTGGCGCCAGGGCTGCTCGCGCCTGTGCTACTCGCGCCCGTGCTTGCCGCGGCAGCGCTCGCAGACCTCATGTGCGCCGTCACGGCGGCCGCGCCAGCGGCTGCGCTGGCCGCCGCGCTCACCACCGGCGCCCTGCCCCACGGCGCTGCCCCGCCGTTCACCACCGGCGCCCCGCCCCACGGCGCAGCCCCGCTGTGCGCCGCCGCAGTGGACGGCGAGGGTGCGGCACACGCCTCGACTGCCCAGCTCGCCCGCACGCGACCGCAGGGGCCGTCCCCGCCGGGGACCCCCACCCGGGAGGGGACCGCGGCGCGCGCGCCCGCCCGCCCCGGGAGCCCCATCGACACCGCGCGCGTGGACGCGATGATGGCAACGTGGGCGGGCGCCGGCTTTGGGGACGTGTGCCTGTCGGACCTGTTTGACGAGGCGGACGACGGCGAGCGACGGCCCACCGCCGTTGCCGTGGCCAGCACGACCATCACCGCCGCTGCCGAGGGCACCGCCGCTGCCGGGGGCACCGCTACCGCCACTGCCGTCGAGTCCGAAGCTGCGGCCGCTGCCGCCGGTAGCCAGGCCGCGGCGCCTGGTGTGGCAGGCGGCAGCAGCGGCACCGCCAGCAGCGCCGGCAGCGGCAGCAGCGGCAGCAGCGGCGGCAGCGCCGCCAGCGGCCAGGCACCACCGCCGCCGCCTGCTGCGGCCAATCCGCCGCCACCGCAGCGGCCCCCGTACGTCGTGTTCCGCTTTGGGGGCCAGCTGGTGTCGCTGCCGACTGGCACGCACGCTGGCGGGGAGATCAGCAACCACGGCGGGCTCGCTTACAAGGTGGGGTCCGTGTATGCGTGCGTGCATGCGTGCGTGCGTGTATGTGTGTGTGTGTGTGTGAGTGAGAGCGCGTTTGTGTGTCCTGTGCATACGCACGCACGCGGGCGGGGGGATCAGCAACCACGGCGGACTGGCCTACAAGGTGGGGGGGGTCTGTCGCTGTGTGTGTGTGTGTGTGTGTGCGTCTGTGTGTGTGTGTGTGCACACATGCACGGGGGCGGGGGGATCAGCAACCACGGCGGACTGGAATTAAAGGCGGGTGGTCCCTGTGTGCGTGTGTTTGTGTGTGTGTGTGTGTGTGTGTGTGTTTATGTGTGTGTGTGTGTGAGAGAGAGTGTGTGTGTGGGTCCTGTGCATACGCACGCATGCAAGGGGGCGGGGAGGTAAGCAATCCCAGCGGAATGACGTGTAAGGTGGGTGGTCTGTCTCTGTGTGAATGCGTGCGTGCGTGCGTGCGTGCGTGCGTACGTTTGTGCGTGTGCGTGCGTGGCCACCTCCCATGCTAACATATCACCACAAACGCCCATATCGTGACCTTGTGCTGCGCTGAGCTAAGCTGTGCTGTGTTGGGCCGGGCTGGGCTGGGCTGGGCTGGGCTGGGCTGCGCTGTGCTGTGCGCGGGTCTGGCGCTCATTGCTTGTTACAGCCATGCACCTGTCTGGCAACAGGACCACGACACACGTCCCCCCCCCCTCCCCAACCGAATCCCTCCTAGCAAATGACATGCCTTGTGCTGCCACTGTGCTGTGCTGTGCACATATCTGTGTAGCTTTAGCGTTTATGTTTGGGGCGGCCGTGCGCCTCTCTGACAACATGACCCCCTCCCACCCCCCTCCCGCCCTCTGTCCCTCCCATTGCTTCCAAAGAACTGCACCCGCCCATGCCATGTCCGTCTGCTGTGCTGTGCTGTGCTGTGCTGCGCTGCGCTGCGCTGCGCTGCGCTGCGCTCGTCGCTCGTCGCAGCCGTGCGCCTGTCTGGCCACATGAAATCGACGCACACCTCCCCCCTCCCCAATTGAATCCTAGCAAATGCCACGCCCCTGTGCTGTGCTGCGCACAGATCTGGCGCTTGTCGCTTGTTGCAGCGGTTTGCCTGTCGGGCAACAGACCCACGACACACGCCTTCCCCCCTCACCAACTGAATCCTTTCTAACAAATGCCTTGCCCATGTGCACTGCTGTGCTATGCTGTGCCGTGCCGTGCCGTGCCGTGCCGTGCCGTGCCGTGCCGTGCTGTGCCGCGCCGCGCCGCGCCGCGCCGCGCCGCGCCGCGCCGCGCTGCGCTGTGCTGTGCTGTGCGTAGATCTGGCGCTCATTGCTCGTCGCAACCGTGCGCCTGTCGGGCAACATGACCACGCCCCCCCCCTCCTCAACCGAATCCTAACCACAAATGCCATGCCCCTGTGATGTACTCCGCGCAGATCTGGCGCTCGTCGCTTGTCGCAGCAGTGCGCCTGTCGGGCAACAGGACCACGCGCGACGACGCCCAGCGCGCGCTGCCTACCGCGCAGCCCTCCGCGCCGTCTTCCCCACACTCTTCCGAGCAGTCATCATCAGCGCTGTGTGCAGCGCACTCGTCCGCTCAGCCGTCCGCGCCGCCTGCTACGAACTCTGCTGCACAGCCATCAGCGCTGCGTACCGCGCACTCGTCAGCACAGGCATCAGCGCTGTGCGCCGCGCACTCGTCAGCACGCCTGCTGCGGTCGGCGCTGCTGGCGCGGCCCGGGGGCGGCGACGTGCTGGAGCTCGGGTGTGGACGCGCGCTGGCAGGTACAACACACACACACACACACACACGCAAGACACACACACACACACACACACAAACATACATGCCTCTTGGCTGACCACCGCCACCACCAACAACAACGCTAACACACACACACAAGACACACACACACACACACACAAACCTACAGGCCTCCTGGCTGACCACCACCACCAGCAACAACAACGCCAACACACACACACACACACACGCACACAAACACACACACACGCACACACACGCACACACACAAACATACATGCCTCCTGGCTGACCACCACCACCACCAACAACAACGCCAACACACACACACACACACACACACAGAGAGAGAGATAATCGTTACAGATCCCACCGCTGGGCATCCTGGTTTACGGCTCTTGCCTGTGCCAAAGCACATACCCCGGCAATCGTTTCAGAAGTCAAAAACACCCATGGATCTTAGGTTCGTTCGCTAGCGGGTGACCAGCCATATGCGCTAGTACGAGAGGATATCCTTGGGCTCAGGGATTTTGGTAGCATCATCATCAGCATCATCGTCATCTTCAGGGGACACGGGGACAGGTAGTGCGGCGGCGATTCTTGGCTTCATGGGGAGGAACAGATCGGCGGAGGTCGACTGATAGTAGGTGGTAGGCGGTGGATGTCGCAGTCTCTCTGTGCATGGGAGGGGGGGTTGCAGGAGTGGGGGCAGTGACCATGGGGCGGTGACTGCATGGCACCTGGAGCGCATGCATGCATGGGGTGCGGGCCATGCATGGGTGTGGTGGTGGGCTCCAGTAGGGCGCGTGAGCGGGAAGTCGTCGTCAGGGCGTCAACCGCGGGGGAGGGTGGACTCTGTAGTTGTGGTGGTGTCGAGGGCGGAGGCGCTGGTGGTAGGCGCTCCATGAGGTGGCGGCGGCGGCGGCGATCTCTGTGTTGAACCGGAGGCTCGCTCCGGCGCCAGGTAGAGGGGGTCCCTGTGCATACGAGGTGAGGCAGAGCTCAACGCGTGGGCGTTCAAGGTGCCACAATGGGGGGCCGACGGAGGTGCCCTCGAAGCGGTACAAGACGGGCCTGTCTGGCGTCGGTAGCGAAGAAAGAGGCGGGAGCAGACGATCGTCGACGTCGTACAGGGGGGCGACGGCGGTGGCGGAGAGTCGGGGCGGAGGGGGGGTGGGTCGATTGTGCCGCCATGCACGGCCTCAATTAATCGGGTCGGCACGGCCGACCAGCAGCCCCCCCCCCTGTGGGGGAGGACTGGAGCAGGAGGACTGGAGGAGGAGGACTGGAGGAGGACTGGAGGAGGACACACACACACACACACACAGGCCTCCTGGCTGGCCGCCTCGGCGCGGCGCGTGTCGTGCTGACCGACTGCAACGACGGAGCGCTGGTCGAGCTCAGGGAGTTGATGGAGGCGTCGCCATCAGCAGCAGCAGCAGGCGCAGCAGGCGCAGCAGGCGCAGCAGGCGCAGCAACAGCAGATGCAGAGGCAGGGGCAGC
This sequence comes from Chlamydomonas sp. UWO 241, assembly GCA_016618255.1. Lineage (NCBI taxonomy): Eukaryota > Viridiplantae > Chlorophyta > Chlorophyceae > Chlamydomonadales > Chlamydomonadaceae > Chlamydomonas > Chlamydomonas priscui. The sequence continues at coordinate 207,614 of VFSX01000063.1, forward strand.
AGAAACTCCGTCGTCATCATCGGGCGGCGGCTGCCGGTACGAGGTTGCGCACCTCCTATGGCAGCACGACGCGGCTGCGGTCGAGCTGGTGGGCGGGGAGCCCTACTTGAGGGCAGTCGCGGAGGCTGCGGCTGCGGCTGTGGCGGCAGTGGCGGTGGCGGTGGCGGTGGCAGGGGCAGGGGCAGAGGAAGCATCAGTGGCAGCAACAGCGGCAGTGGCGGTGACGGTGGCGGTGGCGGTGGCAGTGGCAGGAGCGGGGGCAGGGGCGACAGCGGAGGGGGGAGCAGCGAGCGAGGCGGAGGCGGTTGCTGTTGCGGCAGTGGGGGCAGCTGCGGCAGCAGCAGCAGTGGCAGCAGCGCGGGCAGGCGCAGGGGCAGCAGCAGCGGCGGCAGCAGCGGTGGCAGACGTGTGGGCATTGGCAGCGGCAGGAGCGGGGCCAAGGGCGGCAGCGGAGGTGGCAGCAGCGGACGAGGCGGAGGCAGTGGCAGCGGCAGCAGCGGCGGTAGCAGCGGCGGCAGCAGCGGCGGCAGCAGCGGTGGCAGACGTGGGGGCATCGGCAGTGGCTCAAGGGGAGGCGGCAGTGGCGTTGGGTGCGGCGAAGGCCGAGGCGGGAGCGGCGCTGCTGTCGCGCCACGAGTCCATGCTTTCTGCCGCAGAGGCTCTCCCTGAGCGCCACTGGTCGTCCGGGATGCGCGAGCCCTCGCTGCCGGCGCTCAGCCCGCGCGAGACGTTTGACCTGGTAATTGCTGGTGAGAATTTGGAGGGGGCCCTACTACCACATGTCCAAGGCGCCTCAGGCGGCGCATTTACTTGCGCGAATCAGGCGGCGCCGCAGGCGCGACGACCGCCTCGGGCGTCGCCTGAGGTGCCCCCCTGATCGCCTCAGGCGCCGCCTTAGGCGTCATCATGACCGCCTCAGGCGCCAACCACCGCCTGAGGCGCACCCCCGACCACCTCAGACGTTTTCACTGGACCGCATTCACTGGATCAGACGATGGGGAGGTGGTAGAAGGGGGGGGGGGGCAGCGGGGGGGAGTGCCTTGTTTTGTTTCGTCCGCAGGGCTTGAGGGCAGCTTGAGGGCTTGCGGGGGGATAGGTGCCACTGGGCGGATGGGACATGCGCAACTTCTCGCTGCCGGCGCTCAGCCCGCGCGAGAGGTTTGACCTGTTCTTTGCAGGTGTGTGTGTGTGTGTGTCAGTGTGTGTGTGTGTGTGTGTGTGTGTGGCTGACAGGCTGGCTTGCTGTGGCCCTTGCCGTTTGTGTTTTCTCTGCGGGGCTCTCTTCTCCGCATGGCTCTGCTTGAGGGCAGTTTGAGTGGGGGTGGGGGTGGGGGTGGGGACTGGTTGCCGGGATGTGCGCCCCCGCGCAGGCGACGTTTAACCTGGTGATCGCAGGTGCGTGCGTGTGTGTGTGGCTGGCTGGCTGGCTGTTCCCCTTGCTGTTTGTGCATTCTCTGCAGGGGTCTCTGCTCTGCAGGATTCTGCTGCCGCGCAATTGGGAGGTTGACGTCTGGGGGCTAGGCCAGCAGGGGTTCAGAAGCTCTAGCCTCTTTGGGGGGGCTAGGCCAGCAGGTGGCGGCGGTTTTCCACGAGGACACACACACGCACACACACACATGCACACACATGCACACACACACAAACGCACACACACAACACACACACACGCACACGCACAAAACACACGCACACGCACACACACACACACACACACACGCAGCCGACTGCCTCTACTTTGCTGACCAGGAGGACCCCCTGGTGGCGTCGTTGCAGCTGCGCATGCGGAGGTAAATAGGGTTTGTTCGTCTTGGTTTTAAATAGAGTCTTGTGTTTACCGTAGTACCGCTTTGCCTTGCCGATTAAATAATTCCGAGGACGTGCAAAGTCGATTTCTAAATCATATTGCCAAAACAGTCAAAAAAGCCAAAAGTGACGTCATAACAGAGAACATAAATAACGCGGCAAGGCACCCAAATTCTAAACAATTTCCCCCTTCATAAAAGTGGCGGGAAGGCAAGGTACTACGGTAGGTCGGTGGGGCTGTCACACCGAAACCTGCTCACCAAAATCAGCCACTCTACACGCGTAGGCCCCACGGCGCCGCCCTCATCGTTTTCCAGCCGCGCAACAACAACTAAGACTCCTTCGTGCACCTGTTGTCCAAGTTGCGTGCCGCGGGCATGCACCCAACCACCCCACCGACCAACCAACCAACCAACGAAAGCATACACCAACGTATGCGCAGGCCCCACGGCGCCGCGCGCATCGTGTTCCAGCCGCGCAACCAACCAACTGTCCAACCAACCAACCAACTGACCAACAACTGACTGTCCAACCAACAAACTGACCAGCTGACCAACAAACTGACCAACAACAAGCAACAAACTGACCAACAACCAACAACTGACTGTCCAACCAACCAACTGACCAACAACTGACTGTCCAACCAACCAACTGACCAACTGACCAACAAACCAACAAACTCACCACCAAAACCATACACTCAACGACCGAAGCCAACCCGCCAACCGACCAACCACCCAACGCGCAGGCCCCACGGCGCCGCGCTCATCGTGTTCCAGTGTTCCAGCCGCGCAACCAACCAACTGACCAACCAACCAACCGACCAACCAACCGACCAACCGACCAACCAACCAACCAACTGCCAAACCACCGAAACCATACACCTGATCCCCGAAGCCAACCAACAAACACGCGCAGGCCCCACGCCGCCACGCTCATCGTGTTCCAGCCGTGCAACAAACCAACTGAGCAACCAACAAAGCAACCAACCAACCGACCAACCAACCGACCAACTACCAAACCACCGAAACCATACACTCTACGACCAAAACCAACCAACCACCGAAACCAACCGCCCAACGCGCAGGCCCCACGGCGCCGCCCTGATCGTGTTCCAGCCGCGCAACAACAACTACGCGTGCTTCGTGCGCCTGCAGTCCAAGCTGCGCGCCGCGGGCATGCATGTGCTGGTGTGTTCGTGGAAGGGGCTTGGGGCATGGGGCTTGGGCTTGCGTGTGTGGGGGAGGGATGGGGGGGTCCCGTGCGTTGCGCGCCTGCAGTCCAAGCTGCGCGCTGCGGGCATGCACGTGCTGGTGCGTACGTGGAAGGGGCTTGGGGCATGGGGCTTGTGTGTGTGTGTGTGTGTGAATGTGTGTGTGTGTGTGTGCGTGTGTGTGTGGGGGGGTCCCATGCTGTGTGCGCTTGCGGTTCAAGTTGCGTGCCGCGGGCATGCACGTGCTGGTGCATCCCTGGCAGGAGCTTGGGGCATGGGGCTTGGGCTTGCGTGTGTGTGTGTGTGTGTGTGTGTGTGTGCGTGTGTGTGCGTGTGTGTGGAGGGGGGGGGGTCCCATGCTGTTTGTGCCTGCAGTCCAAGCTGCGCACGGCGGGCATGCATGTGCTGGTGCGTTCCTGGCAGGGGCATGGGGCTTGGGCTTGCGTGCGCGTGTGTGTGCGTGTGCGCGCGTGTGTGTGTGTGTGGGGGGGGGGTCGTCCCATGCTTTTTGCGCCTGCAGTCCAAGCTGCGCGCCGCGGGCATGCATGTGCTGGTGGGTACTTTGGGGCCCTGGGGACTGTTGGGGTCCCGGGGTCATCTGCACCCCCCAGTAACACGTGGTTTCCAGCTAAGCAGGCTACTCTTCTACTAGAGACACCCGCCGATACTCCAGCACACTTAAGTACTAGAGTACCGCCGGCTCCCGGCCGATAGACTACCGCTCCCGCCGGCTAGACTACCCCAAACAGCGGTCTCTGAGAGACATGTCTGGCAAGGAGCATATAGGAGAGGACCTTCCTCAGGGTCACAGTAGTGGCCTTGTGGCCAGTCAGGCCAGCAGAGCCGACTGGCGCCGACTGGAACGGTCCCCGCCTGGCAGTGCATGGCTGTCCAGCTCTCGTTTGCATGGGGCTCAGCCGGCGCCCCATGCCTCATGCATGGCCAGGTCCCACCCTCCAGGGGGGCATGGACGACAGAGTTGTCATGGAGGCTGCCTGAAGACCTTCCAACGCCAGTCACCGACAGACGAGCGACCCCAAGGATGAGCGTGGTGACGAACGCTGCGATTGGTGAAGCGGATTTACTCTGTGTTGCCTCGGCGGTCGCCACCACTGAAGCCGTGATGGTAGCCCGCCTCCACGGGCAGCCATCTTGACCAATGTCCAGCATGCATTGACGGGCGCCAGCTCCTCCGCTCGTCGATCAACTCGTCGAGATCGGTGCCGCATGGCGTCCTGCATGGGGGGAGGATAAGGGCCGTCTCCCAGCACGGGCCGCGGCAGCGCCGCGGCTACTCGCCAAGCCATGGCAGCGCCGGGCAAGCCGCTCCTGAAGTGTTCCACCGAGGGGCAGTCTAGCAGGAGCCGGGCCAGTCGTATTTTACCCCGCTCGTCAGCGGCATGGAGATCCTCGTCACCAGCAGCGCCGCATTGCTGGGTCCAGGGCTCGGCGACGAGAACGCGCCTCCGTTAATCGAGCCCCAAGCACCCCCCACCCCCCACTTACCTGCACACACAAACGCTTCTCCCTCCCCCGACACAAACGCGCAGCATGAGGCCGGCCACATGACCAAAGAGCACCTGCGCTCGGCCCACACAGCCCTCCCCTGCGCCCCCATTGCTGTTCCAACAACCACCACCACCCCACACACACGCCCTCCCACCCACCCCCACACACACCCTCACACACACACGCGCGCAGCACGAGGCAGGCCACTGGGGCGTGGCACACATGACTGAGGAGCACCTGCGCTCTGTGCCCAGGCACTGTGGGGCCGCCCCACTGCTCCAATCATCACACACGCGCACACACACACACATGCAGCACGAGGCAGGCCACTGGGACATCGCACACATGACTGAAGAGCACCTGCGCTCTGTGCCCGGGCACTGCGGCGCGAGCCAGCGCGCCATGGATGTGGCGCGCACGGAGAATGAGCAGGGGGACATGGAGGCTCTGACGGTGGCGTGGGTCGGCTTTGAGGGGGCGCTTGGACCGGATCCTGAGGCGCCATGACAATGAATCGGCGATTCCAAAGATGTTCGTGCGCACGGAGAACGGGCAGGGGGGCATGGAAGTGCTGGCGGTGGCGTGGGTCGGCTTTGAGGGGGCGCTGGGCCTGACTTAAGTAGGGGCTCAGCCAGGGGCGCACCATGGACGTGGCATGGCGCGCACGGAGAGCGAGCGGGGGGGGGGGGGGGCATGGAAGCACCGACGGCGGCGCGGGTTGGGTTCGAAGGGGCGCTTGGACCAACGTTCGCAGAGCAACTGCCAGGATAGCAGCTGGAGGCGTGAGTGACTTGAGGAGAGGTACAGACGGCAGCGTGGGTCCGGGTTGTAGGGGCGCTCGGATGGGAGGCGCCATGGTGAATCAGCAACCACAACATGATGCGAGCGCACAGAGATCGAGCAGGGTCACGGACCAGATGCGGACCGGAGGTGCCATGACGATTGATCAGCAGTAAACAAAGCATGTGCGCGAACGCGTCCGCACGGAACGAGCAGGGGGGCATCAAAGCGCTGACGGTGGTGTGGGTTGGCTTTGAGGGGGCGCTGGGTCCGACTTGAGTTAGGGGCGCGTCATGCACGTGACGCGGAGAACGAGCCAGGCGGGCGGGGGGGGCATGGAAGCCTGTGACGGTGGCGTGGGTCGGGTTTGAGGGGGCGCTGGGCCCAACCCTGTGCGGAGAAACAGGAGGGTGCGTTAGCAGCTGTCGAGATTGAGACATTCAGGTTGCAATAACGTCCACCGTCGCCAGAAAGCGGGCCCACTGCCATCGGCGCTGACGACGCTCCAAACACAGCACTAGCTAGTGGTGGTGGATGTTAGTGACATCATGTGATAGGCACTGGCACTAGCGGCCCTGTCAGCACACACCCGTATTTGCGCGGCCTAGTAGAGCCCCCCTAGACTTCCCTCCTTTACACGTACGTGCTCGGAGGACCCCGAGGTGAGTTCAGGCCTAGACTACACGTCTTGGGGAGCTCTACTAGGAGAGCCCGCAAGGCCACGCGGCGCGCCAGCCTACCAGGGAGCAGCGGAGACTAGCAGTAGCAGCAGCAGCACGTCCGCAGCCACACCGCCTCCTCCCTCATCAGAACGGCTGGTACGCCTTGGGGAACGTAACGTGGTGGCGTGCCCGCCCCTGGGGCCATGAGCCACCCAGCAGCAGCGCAGGCTAGCAGCAGCAGCAGCAGCAGCAGCAGTAGCAGCAGCAGTGGCAGCAGTGGCAGCAGCGGCGGCAGCAGCGGCGGCGGCAGCAGCGGCAGCAGCAGCAAAAACCTCACTCCACCTCATTCCTCCCACCCAGCCCTGTTGTCACACAGCATGATCATCAGAACGGCTGGTACGCCTTGGGGAACTTCACGTGGCGCGCCACCCTCTCCGCCCGCTCCAGGTGCCCCCACCCAAGGCGGCCCAGCAGGACAAGGCGCAGCTCCTGCGAGCGGTGCGGAGGGAGGGGGAGAGCGTGTGTGTGTGTGTGTGTGAGAGAGAGAGAGAGGGGGGATCAAGGTGTGTGTGTGTGCTCAAGGGTGGTGGGGTCAAGTGCGCATACACACGACCCTCTTGCCTGCATGTCGTTGTGGCTCGTCAGCCAGCCCGTTGTCGACCGCCGTGAGTGCAACCACACTAGGACTCTTCTCTACGGGGACCACTGGGCCGTGCGTGCATGCGCACCCACACACACAGCGCCCAGACACAACCGCTTGCCTGCATGTCCTTGTGGCTCGTCTTGCACGCTTCGTCAGCCAGGCCCTTGTCGACCGCCGTAAGTGCAGACACGAGACGGGCGGCACGCGCCTCGGCACGCGCGTGCAGTAGGAGGTGGGCGGACTCGGTCGAGGTGTCGGACCACCTGGGAAGGGTGTGAGTGTGCGTGTGTGAGCATGTGTGTGTGTGTGTGCATGTGTGTGTGTGTGTGTGTGTGCGCGCATGCAGCACAAGGTGGGGGGGCTCCGTCGAGGTGTCGCACCACCTGGGAAGGGTGTGTGTGTGTGTGTGTGTGTGTGTGCAGCAGAAGGTAGGCGGACTCGGTCGAGGTGTTGCACCACCTGAGAAGTGTGTGTGCGTGTGTGTAGGGCGCGGCATTATACCGTATACGTGGGCCCGTATACCGTATAAAACCGTATAACGTATACCGTATACAAGGGTATACGTGTACCCTTGATTACGTGGGCCCGTATACCGTATACTACCGTATAACGAATACTGTATACAAGGGTATACGTGTACCCTTGATTCCTTGATCCGATTGAGACGGGAATGGTGGATTTGGATTCCTTACATGATAAGCATCACAAATCCGGTCTGTAAAAGCTGACTTTGCTATGTTTGGTTTACAGGAAACACAGAACTAGTTTTTCTCACTGCATGGCAGCCGGAGCGTCCCTGCGCCCCATGCAAACACCATATCCTTCCCTCCACTCCATGCTGCATCCAAGCATTGTTCTGGATAGCCCTGGTCATGAGCTGTCTAATGCAAGTCGAATCGTCAAAATCCATGCAGTATCAAGGGAGTTGGAGCCTATACGCCTGTTACTTGCCGCACAAAAAATACTGTTAACGGTATACATCCCGCCGTGTCCCGCCGTTTACGGTACTTACACCGTAGCGGTATACATACGGAAGGTATATACGGTATACGTATACCGTGCCGCGCCCTATGTGTGTGTGTGTGTGTGTGTGTGCAGCAGAAGGTGGGCGGACTCGGTCGAGGTGTCGGACCACTTGGAAGGGGGGGGGGCGGGGAAAGTGAGGGCGGTGGAAAGTGTGCGTGTTGGTGTGTGGAGGCTGTGTGTGGAGGAGGTGTGTGCAGGCGGTGTGTGGAGGCGGTGCGTGCGTGCAGGCGATACAAAGTGTGCGTGGTTCTGGTGGTGAGGTGCTGGAGGTGGGACCCGTGTGGTGTGTGCTGGGTGTGAGGTGTGGGCGAGTTCCACACCTGCGCAGCTCTGTGAACGCTGACTTGAATGCGTCGACCGACGGACCCTCCTTCTCCCTCTCCGCCGCGCCCGCGCCGGCAGCAGCTGCAGCAGCAGTCGCAGCAGGAGCAGCAGCGGCAGCAGCAGCAGCGGCGGCAGCAGCGACCGCCGCAGCAGCAGCAGGCACAGCAGGCTGGCCAGCCGCCGCCGCGCCGGCGGCAGAGGCAGCAGCAGACGCAGCAGCAGCAGGCGCAGCAGCAGCGTCGCCCACAGCAGCCGCCATCGCCGCAGCCGCTGCCGCAGCAGCAGCAGCGCCAGCCGCCGCAGCAGCAGCACCGGAAGGCGCATCAGCACCCGCACCAGTAGCAGCAGCAGCAGCACCGCCAGGCTCCTCCGCCACCGCCGCGCCCGCCGCCGCGCCCTTGGTGAGGTCCTCGAGTTCCAGCAGCGCGCGGCACTTGCGGGCGAGGGCGTCGATGAGGGCAGCCTTGCCCTGCGTGCGTGTATTTGTGCGTGTGTGTGCTCGTGCTAGAGCACATGGCTGGTCCCCCGCAGCAAACGATCTTAAGATCCAGTTGTTTTCAACTTCTGAAATGATTGCCGGGCTGTAAGCTTCAGTTAGGACAGGCATGAGTCGTAACCCAGGTTGCCCGTGCAGTGGGAACTGTTACGAACCTCACTTTCTCTCTCTCTCTCTCTCCCCCTCTATCTCTCTCTCTCTGTCTCTCTCTGTCTTTCTCTCTCTTTATGTGCGTGTGTGTGTGTGTGTGTGTGTGTGCGTGCGTGTGTGCATGGCCCACTTACCTCGTCCGCCTTCTTCTTAGCTGCCTTTGCCTCGGGTGTGTCCTCTGCGCACTTCACAGCAAGCACGACGGCGACCTCCTTGGCATCAATCGCAGCCACCTGTGTGTGTGTGTGCATGTGCATGTGTGTGTGTGTGCGATGGGGGTGGGGTGGAGCGCACTTGACAGCCACAACGACGGTGACCTCCTCGGCATCGACCTGCTGTTGAGCACGATGCACAGCCAGAAAGGATCACAGAAAGGCCCCCCACCGAAACCCCTTGTTCTACGCACCGCGCCCTCGGCAGCGGCGATGACGGCAGCGAGGCCTCTCAGTCTGCCTGGCTGCCACTATGGCGCAGGCTACATACAGCAGAAGTGGTCTAACTGACGGACGGCGACCACAGAGCCTTCCAGCCAGCTAACCCCCTCTACTACGCAGACCCCCTCTAATACGCACTACGTCCTCTGCAGCGGCGATGACGGCAGCGAGGCCCGCCTCCGTCTGGCGAGTTGACGCGTCGAGCGAGTCCACCTGTGTGTGTGTGTGTGTGTGTGTGTGTGTGTACCCTACCAAAATCCCAACGTCTGATCCGTGCCATGGAATGCGGTCATAACGCCTGAGACGTTCCGGGGTGCGCCTCAGGCGGTGGTGGGTGCCTGAGGCGGTCGGGGTAGCACCTGAGGCGGTTTGGATAACGCCTGAGGCGACGCCTGAGGCGATCAGGGGTGCGCCTCAGGCGGCGCCTCAGGCGATCGGAGCGCCTGAGGCGCCGCCTGATCAGCGCCATGGAATGGGACGTCTGAGGCGCCGCCTCAGGCATTGTGAATGTGGTAGGGGTATGCGTGTATTTGAGCGCGCGTGTGTGTGCGTGTGTATGCTCAACCATCCAACCATCATATACAACTTCCCAACCACCCAACAGACACCAACCAACCAACCACCCAAGCGTTACATGAGGCCGTCCGCATGCACCGGCAATGCCTGTACTACTAACAGCAATACACCCCGGCAATTGTTACAAAGTCTGACCCGTGCACTGGGATGTCTTTCGAATAGCGGGTGACCGACCAGCGCCTGAATCGAGTGGATAGTATCCTTGGTTTGGGAGGGTCTGGGGGGGGCTGCCACTCTGGCCAACCAACTTCAACCAACAGACACCCAACCAACTTCAACCAACAGACACCCACCCACAACCACCCACAACCACCTTCTGCAGGTGCTCCGTCAGCAGCGGCAGGTTACCCAGGGTGCGCCCACTTGGAACCACTCAGTTACCCAACCGTCCCGCGGACAAAATCTACCCACAACCACCCAACCACCCACAACTACCTTCTTGAGGTGCTCCGTCAGCAGCGGCAGGTGCCCAGGGTGCGCGGCCTTGAGCTCTGCAAACAGAGACGTGTACAGCGCGTCCGCCTGCGTTGCGGCCTCGCCCTCACCACCCAGCTTCAGGTCCTGTGAGGGTGGGTGGTTTGTTGGTTGAGTTTGTTTTTGTAGGGGAGGAACGTTTTGCACGAAACCTAAACCTGACAGAGTGACAAAGTGAAAAAAGGTGACAGAGTGACAGAGTGACAAAAAGGTGACAAGAGTGACAGAGTGACAGAGTGACAAAAAGGACAGGCCGAGGCCGGGTCAGAGAAGAAGACAAACAAGAGAAAGAAAAGGGTGAGTGGGTGAGAGAATGAGTGAGTGGGCTTGAGAGAGAGAGGCGGGGCACCACGAGACAGAGGCAGAGAGAGAGAGAGAGCGAGAGTGAGAGAGCGAGAGTGAGAGAGAAAGACGTGTACAGCGCACCAGCCTGCGTTGCGCCCTCGCCCTCGCCGCCCAGTTTAAGTTCCTGTGCATGGGCGAAGCTGATGCTGGTTGGGTGAGTGAGTGAGGGGGTGGGTGGGGGAGCGAGAGCGAGAGTGAGAGCGAGAGAGCAAAAGAGAGCGAGAGAGGGGGGGGAGGTAGAGGGGGGAGGGAGAGAGAGAGACAGAGCAAGAGAGAGGGGGAGAGAGAGTGAGAGAGAGGCAGAGAGAGAGAGCAGAGGGAGAGAGAGAAGCGAGCGGGCGGGTACCGCCCTCGCCCGCACCCCCCAACGTCTGATCCGCGCCATGGAATACGGTCATAACGTCTGAGACGGTCCGGGGTGCACCTCAGGCGGTGTTGGGCGCCTGAGGCGGTCGGTGTGGCGCCTGAGGTGGTTTGGATAATGCCTAATCGTGATCGTGGGTGCGCCTCAGGCGGCGCCTCAGGCGGTCGGGCGCCTGAGGCGCCGCCTGATCCGCGCCATGGAATGGGACGCCTCAGGTGCCGCCTCAGGCATTGTGAATGTGGAAGGGCCTCTGGAATGAAACTGCTGATATTTACAGCAAATGACTGGACTGGACTGAAATGTGTGCGTGCGCGTGCGGCAGGGATAGATAGATAGAGAAAAGAGATAGAGAGACACCCGCCCCCACACTCCCCCCCACTCTCCCACACTTTCACACAGCCACACCCCCACACCTTCAGGAACGCGATCTTGGCGTCCCGCAGCGCAACCGCCAGCGCCTCGTCAGCCGCGCTCATCTCGGCGCCCTTTTCGTCACTTTTCTCGCCACTTTTCTCCACCACTGCCTGTTGTGTGTGTGGTGTGTGCGTGTGTGTGTGCGTGTGTGCTTGCCTGTGTGTGTGGGGGGGTGTCTCGCCACCTTTCTCCACAACTGCCTGTTGCGTGTGTGTGTGCGTGCGTGTGTGCGTGTGTGTGTGTGCGCGCACGTGTGTGTGTGAGTTTCTGGCGGGGTGTCTCGCCACCCTTCTCCACAATTGCCTGTTGCGTGTGTGTGTGCGTGTGTGTGTGTGTGTGTGTGTGTGTGCGTAGGTGTGTTTGTGTGTGGGTCTCGCCACCCTTGTTGGCACTCTTGTCTCCGTCACTCTGTCACTGACGGCCAGCTTGTCCTTGTCACTGCCGGCCGCCTGTGGTGTGCGAACACACATCTTCACACACATCTTACCAGTGGTGTCATTAGCGCCCCCGCAGCCTCCGCTGCGGGCGCGAACCGGGAAATTTGAGGGGAAACTGTCGGGGCAAATTGCGAAAATTTTGCTACGAAAAGTGTTGAATCCTGCGAGGGCAATTCGGCATGTTCCCTCCAATGTTGCGAGGGCAAACAGCACATTCTCGGTTTCCTTAAAGACATCACTGCATCTTACGCTCGTTTTGTGTGTGTGGTCGATTTTACAGTCCGTCGGACGCCTTTGATGGCGCATTAGACCCTAGGAAAGAGGCCGGCAGCTGTCAAAATTAGACCCCTAGCATGCCATCTGCCATCATGATTGCTGTGCACGCGGTGCGTGTCTCAAAACAGGCGACAAGGAAGTCAGCCAGCTCGTGCCAAAACCTGGGGTTCTCCTGGCCTGGCCGAGGATTCATAAACTCCCGCATCCGCTCATCTAAATCGGCCTCCTCGGGGCGAGGGATGGACCGAAACAGGCTGTGGGCCTGCACCCGTGCCTCTTCATAGGCAGGGCACTCAAATACCATGTGTGCCTCATCCTCTAGCCCACCGCATAGGCAGCACGCCCGCTGGCTGCGTCGCTGCCTCTGTCCCGCCACGGCGTAGCGCCCCCGCTCTATCTGCAGCTCATGGAGCCCCATCCTGAACCTAGCTAGAGCCGTGATCCGGGCAGCACTGTTCAGCCCTGAGCTCAACAGGGCCGGTGGCTCGCTGTCGCTACCCGCCATCCACCGCATGTAGGTCAGCATCTTAAAGCCGCGCGACCACTCCTCAGGTACATCACGCACGGTAGTGCCGCTCGGCAGCGCCGGTGTGCTTGTCGCGGCGGCCAGCCACGCCGCGGTCGCCACGTCCAGCAGGTTGGTGATGCGTACCGGTCCCACCTGGTCCCACGCCAGGGTGTGCCCCACAGTTCCGAGGCACACCTGCAAGCGTGCCGCCCAGCACGTCCCCCCCGCTTCGGCCAGCCCCCAGCTCTCCCGCATTGCATCTTTAAGCAGGTCACCGTCAGGCCGCCCCCGCGCCTTATCCCAAAAGCGCGTCGCCTGGCGCAGCCAATCTGCCGCCAGCGGCCGCCACCCTGCCTCCCGCGCCAAAATCCCCAGTTGCTGCCCGTTGCTGCGGACTCCTAGGGACGCACGGGTAAATTGCAGAAGCACTTCCTCCAGGGTGCGCCATCCGTCGCGTGCGGCCTTAGCGCCCCTCCCACTCCTGCCTCTCTCCCACCGTCCGCCCGCCCCGGCAAACACGCCCCCCCCAGCATCCGCCATCATCGCAGGGCCCCACACCTCACACCCGTAATTTAGCACAGGCCGTACTTGCGTGTCGAACAGGTGGGCCTTAATGCCAATATTATTAAGGCGTATCATATAGCATCTGCGAGTTAGCGCGTATCTGGTGCGCTGGCCCCTAGAGCGTCGGGTGCCCACGTCCCCCCCCACTGCCCGCCGGTGGTGGAAGAGCATGCCCAGATATGGGAACTCGTGTGTCATGGGTAGATCTGCTCCTGCAAACTTCAGCGTTACCCTCCCCCCTGCCGCCCGACTGGGCAGAACTGGTCATTGAACACCACCCCTTCTGACTTCTTAACGTTTACTGTTAGTGCGCGCGTGCCGCAAAAGGCGTGCAGAGTATCTAGCATGCGTTGAAGCGCTTCGGGCGACTCTGCCAGCAGCGTCAAGTCATCAGCGTACAGCAGCAGCCGTAGTAACCGCCCCGCCATCTCCACCCCATCACCCGGGAGCTCTGCGTCTAGTGCTCTCTCCAATGCGTCAATAAAAAGCCCAAACAGCAGCGGTGACAGTGGGTCGCCTTGCATGACCCCCTTGTGTGAAGGAAACGCGGGTCCCACTTTCCCATCGATGCGCACACACATTGCGGACCCATCGTACATGGCAATCAGCGCCGCCATGAACTCCCCATGTACCCCCAGGCTCCTTAGGCACTCCCAAAGCAATGGGCGGTGCACGCAATCGTAAGCCTTCCTGAAGTCAATAAAGGCGGCGTACAGCGGTTTGCGCTGGAGGCCGCTCTTCTCAATAAGGTGTTGCAGGATGAAGGCATTATCTGGGGTCCCCCTCTTCTTCCGGAAGCCTGCCTGGCCCCGCGCCCTGTACCCCTCCCGTTCTGCTAAGGCGTCCAGCCTGTTCATAAGCACCAAGCTGTATAGCTTGGCGAGGGCATTCCCCACCGTGATCCCTCGGTAATCGTCCCGCACGTCTAGGCTGCCTTTCGGCTTTGGCACCGGCGTGGTTGCCCCCAAGTGCCATGCAGTCGGGTACCCCTCACGGAAGACCCGATTGAGCAGGTGTGTGATGGGGCCAGCGAGCAGGTGCTCCTCATCCACAGCATCCGTTGCATGTGTGTGTGTGTGTGTGTGTGTCATCTTGTAAGTAACCAAAAAGCAACCGACTTGAAACCAAGGTCTAACCGAACTTCGCGTCCTCCTCCGTCTTGTCCTCCTTCTTGACTGGCGGCGGCGGCACCGCACAAGACACACACACACACACACCTATGGACCAGATCTTGTCGATAACCGAAAGTAACCGAAAAGTAACCGACTTGTAACGGACTTGTAACCAACGTGTAACCGACCTTCGCGCCCTCCTCCTTCTTCTGCTCCTTCTTAACTGGCGGTGGCGGCACCACACAAGACACACACACACACACAAACACACACACACACACATTTTCACCAGATCTAGTAAGTAACTGACAGGATACCAAAAAGTAACCGACTTGTAACCAACGACCTTCGCGCCCTCCTCTGTCTTGTCCTCCTTCTTGACTGGCGACGGCGGCACCGCACAAGAAACACACACACAAACACACCTATGGACCAGATCTTGTCGGTACAGTTACAGTTACATCGGCTTTCCAGCAAAGACTACCTCTAGTCCTAGTACCACCGCCTAGACCCAAGTCCAGTTCTGGCCCTAACAATTACTTGTGAGGGGCGGTAGCCACCAGCCGGCTGCCTGCCAACGTGTAGTCCCAGAGCAAAAAGGAGAGCTATTGTGCGACGCCTCCAAAATAGGTCCTAACTGCTTCCAGGGGATAGGGGGTCAAGTGGCGCTTGCCAATCTACTTGACCGCCGTGGTGGAGGGGCCGGCGCCTGAGGGGCAGCCGGACCGTACACCACGGCTCTCCACCCGACCCTATCCTGAGCACGCTCAAACGCCGTGTCCGAAAAAGTCTTCCAATCAGAACGAGTGCCACTAGTTTCGCCTAGCTGCTGAATCAGTAGCTTAAGAAAATAGTGTCGGGAGGAGGCTGGAGGCCGGCCTTGCTGCCGAGCCACATCCATTGTGCAGTCAAAAGTCGTACGAGGAAGACGAGAAGCCGGCATGCGCATCACATGGCCTAGCCACTGCATTGATCGCTTTGCCACAAGGCTTTCAATTGGCTCAGTTTCGCACGCCTGCCGAATATAAGTTAATCTGTGCCGGTCGACCAGGCGCACGCCCAGAATGCGACGAAGGCAGTTAGAGTGGGCAACCTCCAATCGAGTCAGTTGTGTTTTAGTAGGGGCCCATGTTTCGCAGCCGTACAGAAAGTGGGGCAGCACGAAAGTGTTGTAAACCCGCATCTTAGACTGCACTTGCATCTTCTTGCTGGCCCAAATCTTATCAAAAGACGCAAACACGCCCAGCGCGCGACCGACACGCACACCGATCTCCTTTTCCACACCACCACTCTGGGTTATCCAACTCCCTAGATACTTAAATGCAGAGACGGTCTTCACTTCACCACCAGTCAGCGCAAACGTGGGCAGATCCGCGTCAAAATCTGCTGGCAAAATCATCACTTCTGTCTTGGCGGCGTTGATTTGCATGCCAAAGCTAGAGGACACTTTGTCAAGGATTTTCAGCATAAGCGCCAACTGAGCTGGGTCATGCGAGAACAAACATAAATCGTCGGCATACATCAGCATTACTATGCGCTCAACCGACGACGACAACACAGAGCCGCCGGCTCGGGTCACGACTGACACGCCAGCCCCCTCTGGCATCATGTCTAGCGCCTTTTTCACTATGTGGTCAATAAAAACATTGAACAACACAGGAGCAATGACGCACCCCTGTCGCACACCAGACGACACGGGGAATTCGTGCCCGATTTTCCCAGCCAGCCGCACGGCAGCTGCGGTGTTGGTGTGAAGATCCTCCAACAGATCAATAATGTGCGGATGAACACTATATAATCTAAGGACTCTCCACAGTGCCGCACGGTTTATGCAATCGTAAGCTTTAGAATAGTCGACAAATGCCACAGCCATGCATTGTTTGTACTCGGCATGTGCCGCGCTCAGCGAGCGCAGAGTAAAAATCGCATCAACAGTGCCTCTGCTTTTTCTGAAACCACACTGAGCCTCATGCAACTGACCATCAACCTGCGTGGAGACGCGGTGCAGAAGTATGGCAGCGTACACTTTCCCGGCAATAGAGAGAAGGCTTATACCGCGGTAGTTACCAGGGGAGTCACGCGGACCCTTCCCCTTATATAACGGTGTGATAATAGCAGTTTTCCATTCCCTCGGGGCTCTCCCCGACCGCCATACGGCGATGATGACCCGGTGGAGCCATGCGATGGCAGGTGGGCACCGCAACAGCATGGCGTCCAGCTGGTCACCGCCCGGAGCGGCGGCCGAGCGCAACGCTCGCACACACGCCTCCGTCTCAGCCAGGTCAGGGGGGCGCCCATGCGCCTCGTCCACCTCTGTGGCGCGTGTGAGCTCAAACGCCGCTACATCGTTCTCCAGCTGGTTCAGGGTCTCGTCGCTGAGCTTGGTCTCCCCGCCATATAGCTTGTCGAATGACTCTGTCATGGCCTTCAGCACCCCGTCTGGACCGCTGTGCAGCGCGCCCGAGACGTCCCGCATGGCAGGTGGGATCTGATGGCTGCGGCTGCGGCCCGCCAGCCTGTCGCACGCGCGCGCAAACTGGCGCAGATTCTTCTTGCGTAGCATGTCTTGCGCCTCCGCCACCTGCTGGCTGATCCACCTCTCCCTGTCTCTCTGCACAGCTGCGTCGGCCGCGCGGTTGGCGCGGTTGCGCTCTCGTTTGGCAGCAGCAGACTTGCTCCTGAGCCATGCCGTGTGCGCGCGCTGCCGGGCGTCCATGAGCCGGAGGGTGCGCTGCGACAGAGTGAACTGCCAGCCGCGCCGCCGGCTGCTTGGAGCGAGGTGGTTGGTGGCCACCTCGCGAATGGCAGCAGCCATCGCGTCGTACTCCGCCTGGGCATCAGCGCCCTCGGGTGGCACGGCCTCCAGCAGCCCAAAGCGATCGGACAGCTGGAGGTTGAACTCACGACGGACAGCCGGGCGCCGCAGTTGTGAAGAGTCCCATGCGCGCCGCTGAGAGCCGCCTGCATGGCGGGAGGCTCGCATGCGGAGGCGCATGGACAGCACCACCATGCGGTGATCGCTGTCCCAGGTTGGGCTCCTATCTTGTCGGTAACCGAAAGTAACCGAAAAGTAACAGACTTGCAACCGACTTGTCACCAACGTGTGACCGACCTTCGCGCCCTCCTCCTTCTTCTCCTCCTTCTTAACTGGCGGTGGCGGCATCACACAAGACACACACACACACACATTTTCACCAGATCTAGTAAGTAACTGACAGGATACCAAAAAGTAACCGACTTGTAACCTTCGTCTAACCGACATTTGCGCCCTCCTCCTTCTTCTCCTCCTTCTTGACTGGCGGCGGCGGCACCGCACAAGACACACACACACACACACCCCTTTGGACCAGATCTTGTAGGTAACCAAAAGAAACCGAAAAATAACAGACTTTTAACCAACTTGTAAACTCTGACCTTCGCGCCCTCCTCCTTCTTCTCCTCTTTCTTCACTGGCGGCGGCGGCACCACAAACGTGAAGGGCAGCATGGTGGGCGCGGCGCCGGACCCTCCCTTGTGCAGGAGTCCGACAGACATTGTTCCGACGAGGGTGCGGCCGGGGGTCGCGTCCTAGGTCGCCAAGTGGGGGGGGGGGGGGGGGGGAGGCGCGTCATCCCGGGTATTGGTCAGCATCAAGGGGTTGGGGGCTGGGGGCGGGGCAATGGATGCAGCAGGCCATGCGCCACCTATCTGAGAGGCTGCGTGCGTGTGTGTATGTGTGTGTGTGAGTGTGCGCTGATTGGTCACCCGCTGTAGACCGACACACATGTGCCTTTTGACCTCTGGAACATTGCCAGTACTTTAGTACGGGAAGTGCTGTTGCAGTCGTGCAACACTATGGAATGGAATGAAATGAATGGAATGGAATGAAATGTGGTCAAGGTGGGGTGGGGTGGGTGGGGTGGGGGCAATGGATGTTTCAGGCCGTGCGCCGACTAGCTGAGAGGCTGCGTGTGTGTGCGTGTGCGTTTGCGTGTGCGTGTGTGTGTGTGTGTGTGTGGGGGGGGGGGGGGGTAAGGGGGAGGGGGGCTGTCTGCGAGCGCGCTGCTTGCGGCTGTTGTGTGCCATGGCGGGTGGGTGACGACACACACGCGGTACCCCCCCCCCTGTGTCTGTGCGTCCCTGGCCACGAGGCGGCCGGACTAGCTACTGCGCGACACACACGCACGCACGCACACTTGCACACACACACACACTTACACACACACACACTCACACACACACACACACACGCACGCACGCACCCACGCACACATGCAACACACACACACACACACACACGTACACACACACACGCTCACACACACACACACGTACCCACGCACGCATGCACGCACGCACACATGCAACACACACACACACACACACACACACTTACACACACACACACGCACGCTCTCTCACACACACACACACGCACACACGCACGCATGCGCGCACGCACGCCCACCCACCCACCCACCCACGCACGCACGCACCACCACCACCCACCCACCCACCCACCCACAGTCAACACACACACACACCTTTGGTAGCTTGTCGTCCGGAAGCGGTCCGAGGAACAGCGCGACACCCTCCCCTGAGCGTAGCTGAAACTCTGACGAGAGCTGGGTGCCTCCGGACACCGCGTCGCGCTTGCACGTGTAGACGGGCACTTTGCATAGATAGTGTGTGTGCACGTGCGTGCGTGTGCGCAAGCGTGTGTGTGTGTGTGTTTGGTGGTTGATTTTACAGTCTTGTTGGACGCCTTTCATGGCGTATTATACTTGTGCTTGCGCACTCAATCCCTGAGGCAGGCGGATAGCACCCGCACTAGTCCACTGAGTAGAAGTCCACTGTGTGTGTGTGTGTGTGTGTGTGTGGAGCCCAGCTAGAACTCGGACGAGAGCTGGGTCCCTCCGGACACCGCGTCGCGCTTGCATGTGTAGACGGGCACTTTGCATAGATAGTGTGTGTGCACGTGCGTGCGTGTGCGTGCGTGTGTGTGTGTTTACGTGTGTGTGTGTGTGTGTGTGCGTGTGTGTGTGTGTGCGTGTGTGTGAGTGTGTGTGTGTGTGTGTGCGTGCGTGTGTGTGTGAGTGTGTGTGTGCGTGTAGAGCCCAGTTGTAACTCGGACGAGAGCTGGGTCCCTCCAGACACCACGTGTCGCTTGCACGTGTAAACTGGCACTGCGCATGGAGAGTGTGTGTGCACGTGTGTGTGTGTGTGTGTGTGTTTGTGCGTGTGTGTGTGTGTTTGTGTGCGTATGTGTGCGTGTGTTTCTGTGTGTGTGTGTGTGTGGAGCCCAGCTAGAACTCGGACGAGAGTTGGGTGCCTCCGGACACCGCGTCGCGCTTGCACATGTACACGGGCACTGCACATAGAGCGTGTGTGTGCACGTGCGTGCGTGTGCGCGTGTGTGCATGTATGTGTGTGCGCGTGTGTGTGGTGGTCGATTTTACAGTCTTGTTGGAGGCCTTTGATAGCGTAGGAGACTCCTATTAGACTTGTGCTTGCGCACTCCATCCCTGAGGCATGCAGATAGCACCCACACTCGTCCACTGAGTGGAAGTCCACTGTGTGTGTGTATGTGTGTTTATCTGTGTGTGTGCGTGTGTGTGTGTGGAGCGTAGCTGGAGCTCGGACGAGAGCTGGGTGCCTTCAGACACCGCGTCGCGCTTGCACGTGTAGACAGGCACTGCGTATAGAGAGTGTGTGTGCACGTGCGTGCGTGTATGCGTGTGCGTGCGTTCGTGTGTTTGCGTGTGTGTGTGTGTGCGTGTGTGTGTGTGTGTGTGCGCGCGTGTGTGAGTGTGTGTGTGCGTGTAGAGCCCAGTTGTAACTCGGACGAGAGCTGGGTCCCTCCAGACGCCACGTGTCGCTTGCACGTGAAGACTGGCACTGCGCATGGAGAGTGTGTGTGCACGTGTGTGTGTGTGTGTGTGTGTGTGTGTGAGTGTTTCTATGTGTGTGTGTGTGTCACACCCTGCTATGCGTGTGTGTGTGCGGGGCCCAGTTGAACCAGTTGAGAGCTGGGTGTCGCCAGTGACCGCGTAACGCTAGCAAGCGTGCAAGGGCACTGCACATGGTGTGTGCGTGGTCGGTTTTACAGTCGGTCGGATGCATTTGATGGCATGTGTGCGTGTTTGTACGTTTGTGTGTTTGTGTGTGTGCGTGTGTTTGCATGTGCGTGTGTGTGTGTGTCACACCCTGCTATGAGTGTGTGTGTGTGGAGCCCAGTTGAACTTCGGATGACAGCTGGGTGCCGCCCGCGACCGCGTCGAGCTAGCAAGTGTGCACGGGCACGACACATGCTGGCGGCGCTGGGAGCGGCGGACGGTAGTAAGGAGGAGGAGGAGACGGAGGAGGAGGAGGAGGAGGAGGAGGAGGAGGGGGAGAAGAGCGGACACACCTCGGAGGATGAGGGCAGCGTAGATGAGGGCGGCATGCAGGCCCTTGACCGCCTCAGAGCGTCTAGGGGGCAGCGTGCACGGGCACTGCACATGGGGAGTGTCTCTGATGAGGGTTGGGGTCTTCCTCTTGTGGAATTGAATTAATTGCTCGTACACCGGGTTAAGACGACCAGCTCCAGCAGCTCCATTTGTGTAGTAAATTACTAAAATCAATTAAACAGCAATTTGCTGTTGAAATAATTCAACACATTTGAATGCAATTTAAGAGAATCCCCACACCTGCGAGCGCAGGCTCCAGCTTTCGGCACACGACAAGCGGCAGATTGAGAGCCGCTCCAGCAGCTCTATTTGTGAAGTCAATCATTTATTGCCGTTGAATTAATTCAAAACATTTGAATGCAACTTAGAAATCCCCACACCCACCAGTGAGCGCAGGCTCCAGCTTGCGGCATACAACCAGCGGAAGGTTGGACAGCCGCTCGAGCAGCTCCTGGCTGTCGTGGCGCAGCATGAGGCGCACCGTGTAGTCGCCCTTCTTCAGCGTGCAGTACTCGGGGTAGATGTCCGATACCTTCATGTGTGCGTGTGTGTGTGAATGTTTGTGTGGGGTCATAGCGTGGAGTACTGAAAGAGGGCGAGAACGGTTTTTTGTATGTTTTGTAGGGTGTTGAATTCACGTGTAGTCGCCCTTTGTCAGCGTGCAGTACTCGGGGTAGATGTCAGACACCTGCACGTATGTGAGGGGGTACGGGTGGGGGTGGAAGGGGGTGGTGGTGGCAGGTTTCAGGGTGTAAGGTTAAGGTGTTAGGGTGCAGGGTTGAAGCTTCAGCCGTAGTCGCCTTTCTTGAGAGTTCACTGCTCGGGGTAGATGCCAGACACCTGCATGTGTGTGTGTGTGTGTGTGGGGGGGGGGATCAGTTCTGGGTGACCCCCAAAGTGTAGTCGCCTTCTTGAGCGTACTCGGGGTTAAGGACACTTGAGGGAGAGGGCGATGGTGCTGACTACTGAGCGCGCAGTACTCGAGGAGGATGTCGAGACACCTGGAAGATGAGGAGCAAGAGCCCCGCCCCGCCAGCTGACCTCTGATGTCTTCCAACATAGCAACAGGAACGCAGAACACGATGACAGCGACGCGTTCGCACCAGCACGAGGCGCTTGTGCACGTCATACGTCATCGTCATCTGCGCCTTGAAAAAAACCTAAAGCAGGACCAAAATGCGCAGACACGACCACGAAGACAGCGACGCACCAGCACGAGGCGCCTGTGCCATCGTACGTCATCGTCATGTGTGCCTACTCTTAGTTCACGCCGTATCTTAGTTCAAATACAGAAAAACCCTGAAGCAGGACCAAAATGCGCAGACACGACCACGAAGACAGCGACGCACCAGCACGAGGCGCTTGTGCACGTCGTGCGTCATCGTCATCTGCGCCTCAGAAACACCCTAAAGCATGACCAAAATGACACACACACGAGCAGACACGAAAAGACACAAACAGAGACGAACAGGCACGAGCACACGCACCAGCACGAGGCACTTGTGCACGTCATACACCATCGGCATCTGCGCCTCGGAAAACCCTAAAGCAGGACCAAATGACACGCACAGACACGACCACGAAGACAGCGACGCACCATCACGAGGCGCTTGTGCACGTCGTACGTCATCGTCATGTGTGCCTAAGAAAACCATAAAGCAGGACCAAAACGGCACAAACAGACACGAGCAGACACGAACAGACACAAACAAACACGAACAGGCACGAGCAGACGCGCGCACGTGCAGACGCGTGCACGAGCAGACGCGCGCACGTGCAGACGTACACGAGGCGCCTGTGCACGTCGTACGCCATCAACATCTGCGCCTCGGAAACATCCTTAAGCAGGACCAAAATGTGCAGACACAAACACGAAGATAGCGTCGCACCAGCATGAGGCGCTTGTGCACGTCGTGCGTCATCGTCATCTGCGCCTCAGAAACACCCTAAAGCATGACCAAAATGACACACACACGAGCAGACACGAAAAGACACAAACAGAGACGAACAGGCACGAGCACACGCACCAGCACGAGGCACTTGTGCACGTCATACACCATCGGCATCTGCGCCTCGGAAAACCCTAAAGCAGGACCAAATGACACGCACAGACACGACCACGAAGACAGCGACGCACCATCACGAGGCGCTTGTGCACGTCATACGCCATCGTCATCTGTGCCTACACAAAAACTAAAGCAGGACCAAAATGACACGAACACACACGAGCAGACACGAGCAGACACAAACAGACACAAACAGACACAAACAGGCACGAGCAGACGCACCAGCACGAGGCGCTTGTGCACGTCGTACGTCATCGTCATCTGCGCCTCGAGCGCGCCGTCGTACACGTGCTTGTTGATGGACGGGAGCTTGACCTGTATGTGCGTGTGTGTGTGTGTGTGTGTGGTTGTGGTTGTGGTAGTTGCGGTGATTCATCGTCATCCGCGCCTCGAGCGCGCCGTCGTACAAGTGCAAGGCTATCCCTCATCTATCGATTCTGAGCTACTGTCAATCAGTCAGTTACGGAGCACTACATGCACTCCACACTACCCAGCACTGCTCACAGTAACAGTAACATCTGCATTCCAGGGAAGACTACCTTCTAGTCCTAGTACCACCGCCTAGACCTAAGTCAAGTTCTTGCCCAAACAAGTAAATGCGAGGGATGGTAGCCACCAGCCAGCTGCCTGCCAACGCGTCGTCATTACACAAGCAGCATCAAAACACCAAGCTGGTCTTCTCCTCCGGTACACTCAGTGTGCAGGACAGCGCGAGGCTACCCCTCATCTATCGACTCTGGACTGCTCTTAATAAGTCAGTTACGTATTCATGCACTCCACACTACCCGGCACTGCTCGCCTTATTTCACAGTTACAGTTACATCGGCTTTCCAGGGAAGACTACCTTCTAGTCCTAGTACCGCCGCCTAGACGCAAGTCCAGTTCTTGCCCTAACAAGTACTTGCGAGGGACAGTAGTAGCCACCAGCCGGCTGCCTGCCAACGCGTAGTCGTTACACAAGCAGCATCAAAACACACCTGGTACTTGCCAGCCTCCTGTGCGGTCAGCTTGTACGAGAGAATCAGCCGGTAGAGCACGCGGCCCTGCAGCGAGGGTGTTGGGTGAAGGTTTCTGTTGTTCGGGCGTATGGCGTTGGGCTTTAGACTTTCAGGTGTTGCGCCCAGCTTGTACGAGAGCCGGTCGAGCACGCAGGGTTCAGGAGCGTTAGTGATGGTGATCTTAAGACCCACCTCCGGCACCCGCACATTTGATTCAAAAGCTCCAGTAGGACATCATAAGCGCAGGTGGTAGAGCATAGCGACTATAGAGAGCAGGTGGCAGAGGGCAGAGCATAGCGACTAAACTAAGAGCAGGTGGTAGCGCATGGTGGTAGAGCATGATGGTAGAGTATGGTGGTGGTGGTAGAGCATGCATCAGAATGTTGGAGGAGAGCGGCGAGGGTGTTCAACCACTCAGCATAAAAGCCACCTAAGAAGTAAATGGAGGCTAATGCAGCCATTACAGCCATATTAGCGTACTCCGCAATAAAGAAAAGAGTTCAACCACTTACACAGAAACAGCAGCAGTATCATCGACTGTACAGAAGAGACAGACGGGACTTCACAGGGACAGAAGCGAACTTACAGAAGGGACAAGAAGAGACAAAAAGAAACACCGACACCCGCACACACACACACATGCTGACTCACACACACCCTCACCTCTGGCAGTGTGTCGCGCGGTGTTGCAAGCGGCTCGAGAACACTCTCCGTCGGGCGCAGGCCCCACTGCAGGGCGGTGAGCTGCGGCTTGGGCGACACCTGCACATTTGCGATCGCACAGCTGGGTTGAGGCACGCTGTTGTAGTTTGTACACGTAGTCATTTTGATTTGCCTTCATGGCTCGCCAGTGAGCGCTCTGTCGGGCGCAGTGCCACTGCAGGGCGGTGAGCTGCGGCTTGGGAGACACCTGCGCTTGCACGCACACAGCTGGGTTGAGGCATTTTGTCTACATAGCTTGCCAGGCGATTTCAGTTTGCATGCAGGGAGAGTGCTCCGTCAGGCGCGCGGGGGCGCAGCCCCCACTGCACGACAGCTGCGGCTTGGGCGACACCTGCGTTTGCGCGCACACCGCATGCCGCGTGGGTCGGCCGTGTTTCAGATAGTCTGCCATGGCAGGGCGGAATGCCGTTGTAGCATGGGCAATGCCGTTATTATTATATGCCGTTACTATTTTAGGCTGGCAATCATTATAGACTGGCAACACCGTTATTCCATCGGCAGGCACTGCGCAGTATTTTCGTCCTGTTTGTTGCACGCAGAGGAAGCGGCGCAAGCCGGCCGAGCCATCTAGTCAGAGGCCCCCCACACACCAACTCAGCATTCTGACCGCCCGACTGCCCTACCACAGCCCCATCGTCTGCTCCGCGCAAGCCAAGGCAATTGTACCGCCGGAGGCGGTCGGAGTGCGCCTCTGGCGGTGATGGGCGCCTAAGGCGGCGCCTGAGGCGCTTGGTAGTGCGCCTGAGGCGGTCTCAGCGCGTCTGTATATCTGCAACCCGTCTTAAAACAGCGACAGGCAGATCCAATTCCGTGCCTGACCCCTCTTTTCTACCTGTTCGTTGCGAAGCAAAGCCTTGACGAGGAACGTTGAGAGGTACACAGTCACGAGAGATCTAGACAACATAAACACATAGATCATTATCGAGACGAAAAAATGATGTTACGCCGATATAACAGCCAAGCTGGTACATGGCATGGGAGCCCACTTGTTTGTTGCGCAGCGAGCCGTTGACAAAGATGGTTGAGAGGTATAGGAGTCCTAAAGACGCGAGAGATATCTAGAGATAAGATCAACACATAGATCATGATCTGAACTAAGATACCGTCCGGGCGTTTAGCCTTTGAGTACAATTATCGGTTTTTGCCTCTCCGCGAAGCTAAGAAACTAATGTAAATCGTCGGAAATCGCGATTTGGGGCGTCAAAACGACTAGAAACGACGAAAAACGACCCCCGCCGACCATAGCATTAAACAACTATAGTTTCGACCCCCCCCCCCCGCAAAGGCAAACAATATGGACGGTTCTTGTGCAAGCTATTATGATTAACCGACTGGGATCTCACCTGCTCGTGGCGCAGCGGAGCCTTGATGAGGAAGCGGCGCGTGCCGGCAGAGCCGTCGAGGCACCCGCCCACTCCGCCCTCGCCCCTGCCAAACACCAAGGGGTATTCCTATCCATCGATACACATAGACAGGCGGATCCAACCCCCTGCCTGACCCCTCTTTTCTACCTGCTCGTTGCGCAGCGGAGCCTTGACGAGGAAGCGGCGCGTGCCGGCAGAGCCATCGAGGCACAGGCCCACTCCGCTCTCGCCGCCCGCGCCACCAGCGCCGTCGACAAGCACGCCGTGGAAGCAGACCTGCACAAGATGTTGCTGCTGTTGTTGTTGTTGTTGTTGTTGTTGTTGCTGCTGTTGTTGTTGTGTTGTTGTTGTTGTTGTTGTTGTTGTTGTTGTTGCTGCTGCTGTTGTTATTGTTGTTGTTGTTGTTGTTGTTGTTGTTGTTGTTGCTTCTGCTTCTGCTTCTGCTTCTGTTGCTGTTGTTGTTGTTGTTGTTGTTGTTGTTGTTGTTGTTGTTGTTGTTGCTGCTGCTGTTGTTGTCGTTGTTGTTGTTGTTGTTGTTGTTGTTGTTGTTGTTGTTGTTGTTGTTGTTGTTGTTGTTGTTGTTGTTGTTGTCGTTGCTGCTGTTGCTGTTGTTGTTGTTGTTGTTGTTGTTGTTGTTGTTGTTGTTGTTGTTGTTGTTGTTGTTGTTGTTGTTGTTGTTGTTGCTGCTTCTGCTGCTTCTGTTGCTTCTGCTGTTGTTGTTGCTGTTGCTGTTGTTGTTGTTTGTTGTTGACCCCCCCCCCCCTCCCACACACAAACACACACCTCAACATTCATCGAGCTTGGCCCCAGGCTGCTCCAGTACTGAGCACACGACAAGTGCCCCCCCCCCCCATGCACACCCACACCCACAGCCACACATACCCCCCCCCCACACACAAGCACACATGCACACAACTCAACACCCATCTAGGTTGGCCCCAGGCTACTCAATAACTGAGCAAACGACAGGTGCCCCCCCCCCCACGCACACCCACACCCACACGCACACAAGCACACAAGCACACACCTCAACATTCATCGAGCTTGGCCCCAGGCTGCCCCAGGCTGCCCCAGGCTCCACACCAGAGCACACGACAGGTGCCACACACACACACACCCGCAAGCACGCACCTCAACATTCATCGAGCTTGGGCCCAGGCTGCTCCAGAACTGAGCGAATGTGAGCTCCAGTGTGGCGCTGGGTATGACCGGCACGGCCCACACCAGCTCACTCCCACCAGAGAGCGTCGCGGTCTGTGGCGGAGGGGGGTGAGGTGGCGAGTTTGAGTCAAGTGTTGAGAGTTGAAGGTTTTGTTGGTTGTGTGGTCATGTGTGGCGCTGGGTATGACTGGCACCGCCCACACTAGCTCCCACCAGAGAGTGTCGCTGTCTGTCAGCGGGGGTTGTTTGCCCGGAGCCCTCAAACCCACGCCTAAAACCTACACTCTCTAACATGCCGTGCTCGTCTTGGTGCTCTGATATGAC
This sequence comes from Chlamydomonas sp. UWO 241, assembly GCA_016618255.1. Lineage (NCBI taxonomy): Eukaryota > Viridiplantae > Chlorophyta > Chlorophyceae > Chlamydomonadales > Chlamydomonadaceae > Chlamydomonas > Chlamydomonas priscui. The sequence goes on from VFSX01000063.1 coordinate 234,788, forward strand.
AGCTTGGGCTGGGTCTGAATCGAAGCCCCGAACCCCTAGAAAATTGAACCATGAAACCTGCCTTGCTCGTTTCGGTGCACCAGGACGAGAGGTGTGGCTGGATCTGCGTCTCTACCATAACAAACCCCTTGAAATTGGACCATTAGACCTGCCTTGATCGTCTCAGTGCGCCGGTACAACAGGTATGGCTGGGGCTGAGTCTCTACCATAACAAACCCCTGGAAATTGGACCATAAGACCTGCCTTGATCGTCTCAGTGCGCCAGTACAACAGGTGTGGCTGGAGCTGAGTCTCTACCATAATAAACCCCTTGAAATTGGACCATAAGACCTTCCTTGCTCGTCTCAGTGCGCCGGGTGCGACAGGTGTGCCTTCATCTGCGTCCAGGTCAAAGTATTTTTAATTTACAGCTTGAAACCTGCCTTGCTCGTCTCGGTGCGCCGGTACGAGAGGCGTGGCTGGATCTGCGTCTAAGCCGTAATAAACCCCTTGATATTGAACCATGGCAACTGCCTTGCTCGTCTCAGTGCGCCGGTACGAGAGGTGTGTGACTGGGTCTGCGCCCAGGTCTTAGGATGTTTTTAATTTACGCTGCTGGTAGGTGCGTCACACACGACTATAAAATCCATCATCATCAATTCACAGCTTAAAACCTGCCTTGGTCGTCTAGGTGCGTCGGTACGAGAGATGTGGCTGGGTCTGCGTCCAGGTCTTACAGCTTGAGTCCTGCCTTGCTGGTCTCTGTGCGCCGGTACGAAAGGTGTGGCTAAATCTGCGACCATGAACTTCACCAACATGCAGTCGAAACCCCATAACCTGAGAAGCTCGTCTTGGTGCAGACACAGGAGGTGCTACTTGGACCTGACTGGAGCCTAGAGCCTATTCTCCAAGACATGTCTCGGTGCGCCGCGTACGACGTTTCTTTTTATTTTTATCCACAGCTTGAAACCTGCCTTGCTGGTCTCGGTGCGCCTGTACGAGAGGTGTGGCTGGATCTGCGTTGCACGCAGCATGAAGACCTTGGGGCTGTCGTGTCGGCTGGCGCGCATGACGATCTGTGTGCCGGAGTGAGAGAGAGTGAGAAAGAGAGAGAACGAGAGAGAGATAGTGTGAGAGACAGAGACAGTGAGAGAGAGACAGTGAGGAAGACATAGAGAGAAAATAAGTGTTTGGCCTTTGGGCTGCCGTGGCGGCCGGCACGTATGACAAATCTGTAACGTTCTGATCAGAGGTTTCGGTGAAACTCAGTTTCATTTTTTGTTGTTGCATGTTTTGCATGGGCGGGAGAGTGGGAAACAGCGAGAGGGGTGAAACGGAGAAAGGGGAAGGGAGAGAGAGAAAGAGAGACAGGGGGGAGAGAGGCAGCCCCGCCAGCCCCTGTGCGACTCGCCTCTGCCCACGTAGCCCCCTCTGGCACCGAGATGGTGTTGTGTGTGAGATGGCGGCGATGCATGGGACAGAAGGGAGCCCGCACACACATGGGGAGGATAATTGGAGAGGTGGAGAGGAGGAGAGAGAGGGCTTGGGTGGTCTTGGCTAGCCCTTTTGCGACTCGCCTCTGCCCACGTGGCCCCCTTTGGCACCGAGATGTGTTTGAGCGGGTGGAAAAGATAGGAAGAGAGGGCACGCACGACAGTGAGAGAGCGAGGGGGAGAGAGAGACCCTCGGTGTGCACAGTTCCAGAGCAACTCGCCTCTGCCCACATGTCCCCCTGGCAACGAGATGGTGTTTTGTGTGAGATGGTGGCGATGCATGGGACAGAAAATCTCTTTTCTGTCCCATGCACACACATGGGATGGATAATTGGAGAGGGGGAGAGGGGGAGAGAGAGGGCTTGGGTGGTCTTGGCTAGCTCTCTTGCGACTTGCCTCTGCCCACGTGGCCCCCTCCGGCACCGAGATGAACTGGCGGTGCTCCGTGCCTGGCAGGAATTCAAGGGGCGAGAGTGCCAGGTTGGGGTGGCTCGACGGGCCTGCGGGAGCAGCAGCAGCGGGAGCACCATTGTCAGCAGCGTCAGCAGCCGGAGTATCAGCGTCAGTAGCAGCAGTGTAAGCGGCAGCAGCAGCAGCAGCAGCAGCAGCAGCAGTGGCGGCAGCAGCAGCGGGAGCATTGGCGTCAGTAGCATACGTGTAAGCGGATGCAGCGGCAGCAGCAGCGGCACCAGTGGCGGCAGCAGTAGCGGCAGCAGCAGCAGCGGCAGCAGCAGCAGCAGCAGCAGCAGCAGCAGCAGAGCAGCAGCAGCAGCAACGGGAGCACCATCGTCAGCAGCACTAGTGTGAAGCGGCGCAGCGGTGTGGTGGTGCATTGTTCGTTGTGCATTTGTTACCTCTCTCTATGTTCTCTCTCTCTGCCTTTCTCTCTGTCTGCCTCTCTCTGTCGCTGTCTCTCGCGCTAGCTCTGCCTCTCTCTGTTGTCTCTCTCTCGCCCTGTGTGTGTCATGCCTCTCTCTGACCAGTCGCCTCCATTGAGAGAGGCTAGATGACAGTGATGCGCAGTCGGAAGAATACACGTGTGCGCACAGTGTGGTGCGTTGTGCGTTGCTTCAACACCTGTCTTTTATTTTTTCTCTGTTTCCCCGTGCGTGTGTGCGCCTCACTTGACGTCCCCACAGTGAGGCTTGATCACGGTGATGCGCAGCCGGTAGAGCGGTCCGCGCCAGCGCGTGGTGACATCGTACTTATTTTAATGTCTGCAGTTTATTTTTCAACCTCTCTCTCTCTCTCCCTCTCTCTCCCTTTCTCATTCTCTCCCTGTGCGTGTGTGTGCCTCACTTGTTGTCTCCACTGAGGGAGGCTAGGTGACGGTGATGGGCAGCCGGAAGAGCGGTCCGTGCCAGCGTGTGGATACCTGTTGTAATCTCTGCAGTTTCTTTTGCAACCTCTCTCTCTCCCTCTCTCTCCCTCTCCCCCCCCTCTCCGTGTGCGTGTGTTTGCCTCACTTGTTGTCTCCACCATGATAGGCTTGATCACGGTGATAGGCAGCCGGAACAGCGGATGCGTGTGCCCACGGTGTTGTGCAATGCGACTTGTTTTAATCTCTGTGATTGTTTGCAATCTCTCTCTCGCTCTCTCTCTCTCTCTCTTTCCCTCCCTCTCTCTCTCACTCTCTCTCTCTGCATCTCTCTCTGTCACTGCCTCTCTTTCGCTGTCTCTCGCGCACTGTGTGTCATGCCTCGCCAGTCGCCTCCACCGAGAGGCTAGGTGACGGTGATGGGCAGTCGAAAGAATACACGCGTGCGCACGCGTGCGCTCGGTGTGGTGCAATGATACCTGTTTTAATCTCGCCGATTGTTTGCAACCTCTCACGCTCTCTCTCTCTCCCTCCCTCCTCATCTCTCTCCCTTTCTCTCCCTGTGCGTGTGTGTACCTCACTTGTCTCTCTCTCTCTCTTTCTCTATCGCTGTGGGTGTGTGTTCCTCACCAGTTGTCTCCACCGTGAGAGGCTCACTCACGGTGATGGGCAGCCCGAAGGGCGGACCTGTTTTATCTCGGCAGTTTCTTTTTCAACCTCTCTCTCTCTCTCTCTCTCCCCACCCCTTTCTCTCTCCCCCTCTCCCGGTGCATGTGTGTGCCTCACTTGTTGTCTCCACCGTGAGAGGCTTGATTACGGTGATGGGCAGTCGGAAGAGCGGACCGCGCCAGCGCGCGGTGACGTCGTACCTGTTTTAATCTCTTCAGTTTCTTTTTCAGCCCCCGCTCTTTCTCCCTCCCTCCATCTCTCTCTCTCTCTTTCCGTCTCTCTCCTCTCTCTCTCTCTCTCTTTCTCACTGCGCGTTCATGTGCCTTACTTGTTGTCTCCACCGTGAGAGGCGTGATCACGGCGGTAATGGGCAGCCGAAACAACGGTCTGCAAGCGCGCGGTGACATCATACCTATTGTAATCTCTGCAGTTTCTTTTTCAACCCCCCCCCCTCTCTCTCTCTCTCTCTCTCTCTCTCTCCCTTTCTCTCCCTGTGCGTGTATGTGCCTCACTTGTTGTCTCCACCGCAAGAGGCTTGATCACGGTAATTGGCAGCCGGAACAGCGGTCCGCGCCAGCGTGCGGTGACGTCGTACCCAGCGACCTGTGTGACCACCGTGTGTGTTTGTGTGGGTGGGATGTGGGTGTGTGCGTGTGCGTGTGCGTGTGTGTGTGTGTGTCTGTGTGCTAATGTGTGCGTGTGCGCGTAAGTGTGTGTGTGTGTGCGTGTGTGTGCTTGTGTGTGTGTGTGTGTGCGAATCTGTGCCGAAAAAACGTGTGCGTGCATGCGTCTTCACACGCATGTCTTCTGATACTTACCTCAGCGTAGTGCAGGCCAACGGGTAGGGCGGTCGCGTCCACACGCACCTGGAGCGTGTGTTTGTGTGTGTGTGCGTTTGTGTGTGTGTGGTTGTGTGTGTGCGTGTATGTGTGTGTGTGTGTATGCGTACGTACGGCGTAAGGGGGCCCTACTACAGCTGCTGTCCCAACTACCCCGGGTTTACAGGCCACGCGAATATGTTGATAGCTCAGTTACCAGTCACTACCAAAGAAAAGAAATGAAGAACAATTTTACGCTAGGCACGCAGCCAGTGGCCCCAACGACATCGGCTGACACAATGTGGTGAAATGATTAGTTTGTCAGCAGGGCTCCATACTTCAATCCATCCAGCCGATGTGAGTGTGAGTGTGTTACTGCTTCACACTTTGATCCATCTCAACCCGCCCCTGCAAATACACACGCAATGGCCGTACAATACAACACCATCGAACGTGGCGCCGCAGCGTAGCGAAGTACAATACGGTGTAGCACAGTACAGTACAGTACAGTACAGTGTAGCACAGTACAGTACAGCACAGCACAGTACCGTACACTTCAGTCTAGTACAGCACAGCACAGCACAGCACAGCACAGCATAGCACAGCACATTGCAGTACAGTATCACACATCCACCACACACCAGTACCAACCAACTCTTGGTAGTGCCCGGGCGCCATGCGCCGCGCCGCAGTGTAGCACAGTGCAGTACAGTATCACACATCCAACACAATACAGCACCATCGAACACCGCGCCGCAGCGTAACGAAGTACAGTTACAGTTACATCGGCTTTCCAGCAAAGACTACCTCTAGTCCTAGTACCACCGCCTAGACCCAAGTCCAGTTCTGGCCCTAACAATTACTTGAGAGGGGCGGTAGCCACCAGCCGGCTGCCTGCCAACGTGTAGTCCCAGAGCAAAAAGGAGAGCTATTGTG
>VFSX01000063.1:245000-252500 GCA_016618255.1 Chlamydomonas sp. UWO 241
TTTGGCACTGGGGTCGCACTCTGGTGCGCGTTGCGGTGGATGCTGCGGGGGGCTGGCTGGCCGCACAGCCCGTTGTTGCCTGCAGCACAGCATCGAGAGGAGCATTTGGGATAGTGAGTTGGGGGCAGGCAAGCAACCGGTTTGGGAGGACCGTGTGTGTGCGTGTGTGTGGGGAGGAGGGCCAGGGGGGGGGGCGCTGTGATGTGCGCATCGTTTTTGTTTATGTGCATGGCGCAGGTAGATGCCGCGGGGGGCTGGCTGGACGCGCACCGTTATTGCCTGCGGTAGATAAAATAGTTTTTTGTGTGTGGGTGTGTGGGTGGGGTGGGGGGTGGACCAGTTGCGTGTGTGCGGGTGGGGAGGCTCCTGCTGTGCTTGCAGGTAGATGCCGCGGGGGGCTGGCTGGTTGTGCAGTTTGTTGTTGCCTGCAAAACAGCATCGAGAGGAGCGTTTGGGATGGTGAGTTTGGGGCCAGGCAAGCAACCGGGTTGCGAGGACCGTGGATGAGATGAGGCAGGCCGAGCTAGGCCAGTGACAGGTGTGACAGCCGGGTATGTCAAACGGTGCACACACGTGCACACGTAATAGTAGGTTCTGGGTTGCGCTCGATTAACGAGCCAACTGGCGCTGACTGGAACGGTCCCCGCCTGGCAGTGCACGGCTGTCCAGCTCTCGTTTGCATGGGGCTCAGCCGGCGCCCCATGCCTCATGCATGGCCAGGTCCCACCCTCCAGGGGTGCATGGACGACAGAGTTGTCATGGAGGCTGCCTGAAGACCTTCCAACGCCAGTCACCGGCAGACGAGCGACCCCGAGGATGAGCGCGGTGACGAACGCTGCGATTGGTGAAGCGGATTTACTCTGTGTTGCCTCGGCGGTCGCCACCGCTGAAGCCGTGATGGTAGCCCGCCTCCACGGGCAGCCATCTTGACCAATGTCCAGCATGCATTGACGGGCGCCAGCTCCTCCGCTCGTCGATCAACTCGTCGAGATCGGTGCCGCATAAGACAGCAAGTGTGTGAAAACACTCACCCGAGGGAGACACAGTTAGGTCGTAGCGCGTCGCCATGGCGTCGACCTCCTCAGTTGACTGCAGGTAGTCGAATGCTGCATCGACCTGCACATGTGTGTGTGTGTGTGTGTCTGCGTGTGTCAATGGCCTCGGTTGATATCAGATACTTCACCCCCCCCCCCACCCCCCCCCCCCCACACACACCCTCACACGCGCATGCACACCACCCACACATTCACAGATACTCAACAAAAACCACACACATGCACACACACACCCACCACCACACCCACCCACCCACCTGGATGATGCCCTGTCCGTTCGTCAGCACAGCGTCAGGCGCACCACCGCCGAGCGGAAGGCAAGTAGCCTCGATTGCCCGGCGCACGCGCACGGACTCTCACACACACACACACACACACACACACACACGCACACCCACATCCACACACCTGGATGATGCCCCGTCCGTACGTCAGCACCGCGTCCGACATCCCCCCCGCCCAGCGGATGGCACGTCACCTCAACTGCTCGGCGCACGGACACACACCCACACACCCACACACACATACACAAAACCACACACGTGCACATGCACCCACACCCACACCCACACCCACATGCCCACACATCCACCCACCTGGAGGATGCCCCGTCCGTGCGTCAGCACCGCGTCAGGCGCACCACCGCCGAGCGGAAGGCAAGTAGCCGCAATCGCTCGGCGCACGCGCACGGACCCACCCCCACCCACCCACACACAAACACACCCACACACCCACACACCTGGATGATGCCTCGTCCGTACGTCAGCACAGCGTCCGGCGCCCCCCCGCCCAGCGGAAGGCAAGTAGCCTCGATTGCCCGGCGCACACGCACGGGCAGGCCCGCGCTGGCGCATGGGGGGCCGGCGTGTGACGGGAAAGCAGCGGGGTCGGCGGGGGGCAAGGCGTCCGAGGTGGCTGGGGGTGCGAAGAGTGGCTTCGGCAGGGTGGCTTGCCACTGCGGTGAGGAGGGCGCGTGTTGTGTGTTGGTAGGTGTGTAGGCGTGTGTGTGTGTGTGTGCGTGTGTGCGTGTGTGTGTGCGTGTGTGCGTGCGCGTGTGTTACGAAATTCAGCAGAGGCGGCCGTTGGTGCGGAGAGTGGCTGTGGCAGGGTGACTTGCCACTGTGGTGGGAGGGCGTTTGCGGGGTGTGAGGGTGTGGGGGGGGAGGCATGGGATGCGGCAGCAGCGGGGGTGGTGGGTGGTGTGTGTGGGGGGGGGGGACGTCCGTGGCGCCGCCAATTGGCTTTGGCAGCGTGCCTTGCCACTGCAGTGGGGCGGGTGCGGTTGTTGAAATGGGTGCAGTGTCAGTGCATTGTCGTCGGTTGTGTAAACCACTCCCATCGGTTACGCAGGTTTCGCGACCGTGCCGCTGGAATTCCTCATTGCAGCCGTGATCTGCGACGCGAGGCCGATCTGCTGTCCAAAACTCAGCGTGCGACACGATCGCCGACCCCCTCATATTCGGGCTGGGGGGAGAGAGCCCCCTGTGCACTGGGTCGCCTTCCCCTTGGCGTCAGTGGCTCCATTCGCGAGCATATACGCTTCTAGAGTGGGTTTGCTATTTCTGGAACCTTTGATTGCAGGGTGCTGATTCGAATTCGACAGCTTTGAACCCAACCGACGCACCTGCTTGAGCCCACTCAGTACCAGCGCAATCCCGCCGCACGCGTTGGGCGACGCCATGGACGTGCCGTTCATGAGCATGCGTTTCTGAAGCGTCCACGTGGGCACGGGCGCGATGGCACCGCCTGAGTGCGTGTGTGCGTGTGTGTGTGTGCGCGTGGAGGGGGGGCGACGCAATTGACGTTCCATTCATAATCATGCATTTCTGGAGCGTCCAAGTGGGCACGGGCGCGATGGCACCGCCTGAGTGTGCTTGTGTGTGTGTGTGTGTGTGTGTGTGTGTGTGTGTGTGTGTGTGTGTGCGAGGAGGGGAGGCGACGCAATCGACGTTCCATTCGTGAGCATGCGTTTCTGGAGCGTCCACGTGGGCACGGGCGCGATTGCTCCGCCTGAGTGTGTTTGTGTGTGTGTGTGTGTGTGTGTGTGTGTGCGTGCGAGGAGGGGAGGCGACGCAATCGATGTTCCATTCGTGAGCATGCGTTTCTGGAGCGTCCACGTGGGCACGGGCGCGATTGCTCCGCCTGAGAGAGGGTGGGCCCGGATATGGGGGAAGGGGAAGGAGGATGGTGACGAGGAAGGAGGGGCGGCGGCTGATTGTGTGACCTTGTGTGTGTGTGCATGTGTGTGTGCGCGTGTTTTCACGAGCATGCGCTTCTGGAGCGTCCACGTGGGCACCGCCTGAGAAGGGGGGGCAGAGTGTTGCTTTCACTGGACGTTTGATATTTCTGTTGCACAAATTAGGGCCGCGACACGGAAGAGATGCGCGAGCTAAGCTGCTCCCAGCCTGGCCCTTCACTCCTCTCACTCTTGACCTGTTGCGCTGAAAGCAACGCCCGCGTGTCATGTCGGGCGTGGGGTCCGCGCGCACTTGCATGAGTTTAAAAGGTCGACACCTAACGCCCCCCTCACGCCTGAAACCTGAAGCTTAGAGCCTAGAGCGTAAAGCCCAAGGCCTGAAGCCTGAAGCCTGAAGCCTAAGGCGTGAAGTCTGAAGCCTAAAGCGTGAAGCGTGAAGCGTGAAGCTTAAAGCCTAAAGCCTGCAGCCTGAAGCCTGAAGCCTGAAGCCTGAAGCCAAAAGCCAAAAGCCTGAAGCCTAAAGCCTGAAGCCTGAAGCCTGAGGCCTGAGGCCTGAAGCCTGAAGCCTGAAGCCTGAAGCCTGAAGCCAAAAGCATAAAGCATAAAGCCTAAAGCCTAGAAACACCTCAAGCCCCACCTGGCGCGCTGAAGGCGACGCCCGCGTGTCCGTCAGGCGTGGGTCCGCGTGACGACCACGTGTACTGCCGGCCTGTGGTGTGAGTGACAGTGAGTGAGTGAGTGCCCAAGGCTGTACGGTCACAGTGGGCAAAGGTACAGTCACATGGCGTGCGTCGGCGCGACGACGACGTGTACTGCCGGCCTGTGAGTGAGTGAGTAGGTGGGTGCGTGCGTGTGTATGCGGTGTGTGTGTGTAAGTGCATGCATGTGTGCGTGCGTGCGTACATGCGGGAGGGAGGGAGGGAGAAAGGGAGGGAGGGAGGGAGGGACCAAGGCATTACGGCCACGGGGGGCAGCAGTGCGGCCACAGGGCGGTATGGTGCAAGCAACAAGGGCCCCTGTGCGCCCCTCGTTGCGCTGCGCAGAGTGCCCGCCCTCAGCCAACAGACGCCCCGATGCCCTACCAAACGCATGCGCTTGCACCATTTGAAACACCCTAGGAGACATTGTTGAAACACAAGGCCTGCGCCCTCCGAGCGGAGCACCAAACGCATGCGCTTGCACCATTTGAAAAACCCTAGGAGACATTGTTGAAACACAAGGCCTGCGCCCTCCGTGCGGAGCACCAAACGCATGCGCATGCACCCTTTGAGACACCCTAGGGAACACTGTTGAAACACAGACCTGCGCCCTCCGAACCAAGGGCCCACCCTCAGCCAGCACTGGGCTCACGTAAGCCCCCAAGCCCCACATCCTTTATCACCACATGCACACACACCCACAGCCCCCACACACCTGCGCCCTCCGTGCTCCGGACCGAGTGTCCACCCTCCGCCAGCGCAGGGCTCACATACGCCCCGATGCCCCAGAGCCCGGACGATGTGCCGCCTGGGGCGCCGACGGTGGAGAGCGCGGGGCCAGCGTTGCCGGCAGATGCGACGAAAATGACGCCGTGCTTGTAGACCTGTGTGAGGGCGTGTGTGTGTGTGCGTGTGCTTAATGACCAGAAACAGCGTATCTAGTTCTGCCATTCAGAGTTCCTGTGTAACGATCTCTCTCTCTGCCCCTGTCTCCCTCCCTCTTCTCTCTCTCTCTCCTCTCTCTCTCTCTCTCTCTCTCTCTCTTTCCGTGTGTGTGTGCGTGCGCTGACGGTTGCAAGTGCAGGGCCTGCGTTGACGGCAGATGCGACAAAGCTGACGCCATGCGTGTAGACTTGTATGTGGAGGTGAGGGGGGGGGCGGGAGGGGGAGGGCGTGTGTGTGCGTGTGTGTGTGTGTGTGTACACACGCACCAGCTTGATAGCTAGGTGAAGGGGCGGGAGGGGGGGGGGCACTTGTGTGTGTGTGTGTGTGTGTGTGTGTGTGTGCACACGCACCAGCTCGTTAGCTAGGTCGATGCAGCGACCCGCGATGGGCGCCACCTTTCATCCCCGACCCACCCACCACCCACACAGGCTGCCCCCCCCCCCCCCGCACGCGCGTAGCGCACACATCGCGAGCGGAAAAAAAACAAGATGCACCAGCTCGTTGGCCAGATCAATCAAGCGTCCTGCGTTGGGCGTGACTTCCGCACGCACACACACACACACACACACACCTGCCACCACCCGCGTGCACACACGCAACGCACGATGCATATGTGCCAACAAGCAACAACACGCAACAACAGGCACAACCATGCAACAACGCGCACCAGCTCATTGGCCAAGTCAATGAAGCGTCCCGCGTTGGGCGTCGACGTCGGCTCTCCGTACGACATGTTGACGAGGTCGCAGCTGCGTGAGGGGATGTGTGTGTGTGTGTGTGTGTGAATGTGTATGGGTGGTGGGGGCGGGGAGGCTCTCCGTACGACATGTTGACGAGGTCGCAGCTGCGTAGGAGAATGTGTGTTGTGTGTCTGTGTGTGTGCGTGTGTGTGTGTGTGTGTGAGTAAGTATGTGTGTGTGAATGTGTGTGGGTGGTGGGGCGGCTCTCCGTACAACATGTTGACGAGGTCGTAGCTGCGTATGGGAATGTGTGTGTGTGTGTGTGTGCAAGTATGTGTGTGTGTGTGTGTGTGTGTGTGTGTGTGTGCATGCGCGTGTGTGTGTGTACGAATGTGTGTGGGTGGTGGGGGCGGGGAGGATCTCCGTACGGCATGTTGACAAGGTCGCAACTGCGTAGAGGAATGTGTGTGTGTGTGTGTGCGTGCGCGTGTGTGTGTGTGTGTGTGTGCGAATGTGTGTGGGTGGTGGGGGCGGGGAGGATCTCCGTACGACATGTTGACGAGGTCGCAGCTGCGTAGGGGAATGTGTGTGTGTGCGTGCGTGCGTGTGTGTGTGTGTGTGTGTGTGTGTGCCTGCCTTGCCCTGCCCTGCCCTGCCCTGTCTGCCTGCCTGTCTGCCTGCCTATCCGTCCGTCCGTCCGTCCGTCCGTCCGTCCGTCCGTCCGTCCGTCCGTCCGTCCGTCCGTCCGTCCGTCCGTCCGTCCGTCCGTCCGTCTGTCTGTCTGTCGGTCGGTCGGTCGGTCTGTCTGTCGGTCGGTCTGTCTGTCGGTCTGTCGGTCTGTCTGTCGGTCTGTCTGTCGATCTGTCTGTCTGTCTGTCTGTCTGTCTGTCTGTCTGTCTGTCTGTCTGTCTGTCTGTCTGTCTGTCTGTCTGTCTGTCTGTCTGTCTGTCTGTCTGTCTGTCTGTCTGTCTGTCTGTCTGTCTGTCTGTCTGTCTGTCTGTCTGTCTGTCTGTCTGTCTGTCTGTCTGTCTGTCTGTCTGTCTGTCTGTCTGTCTGTCTGTCTGTCTGTCTGTCTGTCTGTCTGTCTGTCTGTCTGTCTGTCTGTCTGTCTGCCTCCCCCCCCCCTCTCACCGGTGGTGCAGCACTGCGATGAGCGCGCGCGTGAGCCCTGTGCCAGTCTCCATCGAGCCTAGGCGCGTGTCGCCGATCTTGCAGCTGCGGGCGGAGGAGTGTGTGTGTATGTGTGTGTGGGTGTGTGGGTGTGTGTCTGCGCGCCCGTGTCATCCACCCCAGGTGGCTTGGGCGAGGGTTATGGGGGGTGGGTGGGTGGAGGGGGAGTGTCTTGGGAGGGTGTGCGTTTGTTTATTTGCGTGTGTGGGTGGGTAGGGAAGGACTAGGTGGGAGTGTGTATGTGTGTATGTGTGTGTTTGTGTTTTGTGTGGGTAAGCGATGTATGTATGGATGTGTGTGTGTACGTGTGTGTGCATGTGCGTGTGCGTGTGTGTGTGCGCGTGCATGTGTCAAAACACAGGTGTGCGGGTGGATACGGGATGTAGCCTTTGTGTGTGTCTGTGTGTGTATGGGTGGGTGGGGGGTGGAGGTGGAAAATTGATTGTTACTCGTTCCACGGGGGACTTTTTCGTCGGTCTCAGTCAATTTGATGGCCAACATCGCGATTTTCTATTTTTCCCGTTTCCAGATGCTCGTGGGTATCCCAAACAAGGCTTCGTCGCGAAGACAAAGGGCGTGTGTGGTAAAACGCCATTGAGGGCGTCAGACTGACTGCAAATTTGACCACACACACCTGATGATCTGCGCCCCTGGAGCGATATCGTTGAGCTCAGGGGAGTCTGAGAAGTAGGCAGCAGTGATGCCAGCGACGTGCGTGCCACCATTTGCCACGCACAAAAGCACACACACGCACA